>WKFP01014829.1:39404-105859 GCA_011057875.1 Pterocles orientalis | reverse complement strand
CAGGCTAGAAGCCAGACTGTCTCTTCCCCCCCAAAAGGCTGAATGTATGTCCTTGAGAACAAATAGCAACATCCTAGCAATAACTATAAACGTTCTTCTCTTATCAATTCTCTCCTGAGCAGGAATCCAAAACATAGCTTCTTGCTAGCTATTTATGAAGAGAAGGGAAAAGGAAAAAAAAATTAACTCTGTTCTGCTTAACCCACGACAAGCCTGTACAATGAGATGCACACCAAGGCATGCACTGAAAGCCAAGGAATAAGCTACATGAGACAGTGAGCCAGCACCCTAGTGTGGCTCCTAGTGAGTGTTCTTTTCTGCGTTCCCTCAGAAATCAAGACAGCTTCACCTCAACTATCTCTGTCCACAAGAATCAAGAGGCCATGAGCTCAAGTCCTCTGGGTCCAGGGAAGATGACTATAAGCTATAAGCTTCTTTATGGATCATTTTCCTTTAAAATGAGAGGAGTTAGGATATCCTGGGCAATCTCTCCTGCTCCAGGGAGAGACATTCCCCTGTCATGTGTTTTCTCAAGGCTAGGCAGAAGAGGTGACCACCACACAGAGCCCTGCCACTCACCTCGCTGTGCTTGCTCTCCCCATATTTCCCATTGAGGTTGGCCAAGTGGCAGTTCTTGTACCACCACGCACCATGGTGTGTCAGAGCACAGTTGCTGAGAGCCACATCATTGTCTCTGTCCCACGTTGTGAACTTCCAGCCATTGTGATAGGTCATTGCATCCCCTAAGGCAAGGGATGACATGAAAAGGAGTAAGAGACCACAGCTGCTCAGCCTGAGGGTTTATACACCCTCCATCAGAACAGAGCAGGCCCATCAGCGGAAGAGCAACAACACAGGATGGGTCTGGACAATAATTTCTAAAGGGCTGCTATTAGAGAGCATGTCCAAGGGCTGGATCCCCCCAGATGAAGATCTAAATCTTATGGCAAGAGGAGATTAACGGATAAGTGGAAGACTATGGACAAAATGGCAATGGTAAGGATTTCCCAGTGGCAGAAGCCAGCACCAGGATGGCTGGTGGTGTTGAGCAAACTCCCATCCTGAACAAAAGCCACTTTCTCAGCACTTCTCAGCTGGACAGCACCAGAAGTTACTCCCTCACCAGCACAGGTTCCATCACAGAAATGCTTCCCAGTCTGCCCCTTCAGCTGGTGTTTCACTGGGTTAGAGAGCCCTTTCTTCCCCATGAAAATCAACTCGTTCTCCTGTCTTCAGCAGGAGACAGACCTGTGAGCACTCTCCTCCATCTTCCCAGGAGGTACACACTTCTCTCCTCAAAGGGAACTTCATGTGATCTAGCTTGGCCTAATGAGCTTCCAACACTACTGGCAAAACAAATCCACAGGTCCCAGCATTTGCCTCCCGGTGTGAAGCAGACATAGCACAAGTACGAGGCACTACTCACCAGCATTGCCTCTGTAATTCCCCACTGACAGCCTGTATCTGTCCCTGCTCGAAGCAACCTGGAAGAAGTCGTAGACAGCATAGACAGATTCGCTGGCTGTCCACAAATCCACTCGTAGCTCATAGCGGATGGGGCTGCTGCTTGTGAGATCGTGCAGCTTGTCAAGACCTAGAAGAAAAAAGAATTGTTCCTAAAAGGGAAAAACCTGTTCACCTGTGCAGTCCTAGACTCTCACCCTGTGGCCATTTGGTTAAATTAGCTATTTCTCATGTCCCTCCTTCCCTGCTCGATGCTGCCATGACATTTCACCAAGTTTATGCTGTCTTATCTCATTTTCTGGCAACAGACAGAAATTCCAGAAAAAAACAAACAGCCTAAACCAGCACAAGACAGGCTGCAGTGCAACATTATTTTTCCCAGAACTTTAAAGACTTGCTCTGAAGACCTTGGCCTATTTAATACTGGATTCTCTGAGTTCGCTAACAGAACAATTCAGACAAAAAATGACCAAGTACACCAAGTTTTGTGTAGTATCCTGGTCTTTGCATTTTTACAAATGCAATTTATTTCTCCTCTCATAGGAACACATGAACCTGAAGTAAAAGTTTCTAGAGTTTGGCCTCCTCTGGGACTGCTGCAAAGCCCAAAGATGTCAGTGGAAAGACTTAGTGGGCCTTTAGAGACCCTCAGTGCTTCATTGGCACTTCTAGGGAAAACACAAAAGCTGACAGCTCAAGTCTGCAAGCTTGTGGGGGGAGGGTGGATATTTCAGCCTTTAGGTGCTTCTACAAAGCTCATCTTCAGCTCTTCACTGGTCACACCCTTGTACTGTACCAAGCCAAAATTCCCCTGCAGGATCTCCAAAGCCTTCCACGTAATTTTTCCAGCGTTTGTAGAAATCCAGCTCGCCAGTGCTCCGCCTCTGAAACACCTGCAAAGCAAAGGTTGCTGTGTGAGAGTTCATGACAGGCTGAGGAGAGACAAGGAGGATGGGGGCGTGAAATGTTAATCTTGATTCAATGTGGACAAAACAGTGAAGTGTTCAGGAACAGACGACTCTAGCTGATGGCATGCTGCACGTGAGCAGAGTGCACACAGGAATCCATTTTCCTTCTCTGACTGCACATAAACACCTGGGGTGAATACTTAGGGATGCAAATTTTACAGCTTACTTTCCACAAATGCCTATGGACAGCACAAATCTGGGTGTGATCTAAACACCCAGACAAAACAGGCTTAGGAACAAGATCCAGAGGCTTCACCAAAATCAGAGGGACTTGGGCAGTAACACCCAGCAATTTATTTCAGTGAATAAAATAACTTACCACTGAAAGTGAAAGGTGAAGAACTGAATAAAGACGTTTTTACTTGGTCCTTTAGGGAGGCAGCCAGAGAACCTCATTCACTCTTTCATGTTCATACACATTCCTCACCTCAAAGCGTGTTTGCCTCTGCCTCCAGATTCCTTTCAGCCACTAGATAACTACTGTGTGGTCAGGCTCCAGGTGCACTCTCACTGCACAAGCATTTCACATACTAACAGGCATCAGCTGAACTGTGTTAGTTGTCCATACATGCAGCCTTATATTATGGTCAAGATGAGATAGTACAGCTTAGTTAACTCATGGTGAAAGGCAGTTAAGCTAAGTTCTACTACCTCATCTTATGGCAGGGCTGAATTCACCCTCACAGACAACTCCATGACCCAACAACTGCCAAGAGGTAACACACTAAGCTGTCATAATTCAGTCATTGCCCTCCATCAGCAATAATGTAAGCCTGAGTGGCATTCACAACCAGACCATGAAAAAGCCTGTGAGATATTCAGCCTCCCACAGCATTCCTACTGACAGAGAGTACACCAGCATCCACCACCCTTGCCAAAACATGCCACTCCATCAAGACAGGAGTTGGAACACAGTAGTGCAGCAGAGCAAAATAAGCATCAGCTAACACCAGTACCAGGTCCACTTGATTACATTCAGAAAAGACAACCAAAGAGGAGCAGAAAATCACTCACTATCCACCCGCCTCCATCAGTGGTCATGTCACAGTACACCTGCATCGGCCTGCTGCCATCCCCGTTCAGGTAAATGGTGTACGTGCCGCTGGAGGCATTTCCATTCTGCTGCGTCTGGCTGCAGTCCGCAGGATACGGGTAGAGGAAACTAACTGTTAAAACAGAGGGGGTAAAACATCACATCAGCAAAGCAGGCCACAGAGGCAGAAGAGGCATTTCACACCCTTAAGAGTCTCCCAGGGACAATGGTACTGGAAGATAAGTAAAGAAAGCAGCAGTCCCCACTGCACACTCACACAGCACCCAGTTGCATCAGCAGGTTGCTGCTAGCAGCCTTCCCCGCTGCCTGAAGGCTGGATAGGGTCCCCAGAAGCTGCAAGAGATGCAGTCTTGGGTTGCAGTAAGAGCAGGAAGAGGAGCCCTTGTTTGTTAAGGAGGGAGTGCTGGTAAACAGGGATTTTAATTTCTCTGCATTTCACAATCAGTCCACATTTGGCAACCCCTGTGGGCACGGGCACAGTACAAGAGGCTCCCACCACAAGCTGGCAGGAGATTTTGTTTGATTTGCTGCCTTTCTGGTGTGCATTTCCTGACCTCTGAAAACAACCTGGCTAGCTACCCCATGCCATGACAGTACTTAAACAGCCATGACCTACCATTGCTAGGATGGTGTAGAAAGAACCCCAGTGTACCATCATCTCTTCTGCCCACTGGCAGCTCACCAGCAGGCTTTGTCCTGGACTGGGCTAGCAAGGTTTGCCAACAGCACTGACCAGTGTTGGCAATCTCTGCTCACACTATCCTCTGTGTTTTCAAGTCTCCAGATGGTGTGGCTTAGAACAGACTCCCAGCCAGGAGACACATCATTAACTCACTAGATGGTTTGCTTATGATCAGTTTCCCAGTGACTCTGCAGAACATGAACTCCATCTCTGGCCTCTACCATAAAGCACAACCACTGCAGAGCAGTGCAACAACCAAGGCCAAATCCTACCTGTTGAGAAGCTAGTGTCTGTCTTTCTGCTCTGGCGATCTCCCTTATAGGCCATCACAAAGATGCTATACCTCACTCCTTGTTCCAGTCCTTCCAGCACAAACTGTTGTTCGGTAGGACCCAGCTGTACTTCCTGACAAATAAAACAGATCAGAGGTCAATACAACTCTGAACAGTATTTAGCTTTTCTGGACCACAGTGCTTCATACTCCGTATGTATTTACAGGCTTTTCTTGTAGAGTTCAGACAGGCACGTTCATTGTATATCCTTGAAACACGGAGGCCGTCTCCTCAGAAGGAAGATTTGGGGCAAGGTCTCAAGAAACACTGTTAGGACACTGAGGACACTCTACCCCTGGTGAGTGCTGCCCTTCCAGGTAATAACACGTTAGAAAGGTGAAGCAAAGAAGCAAACATGCTAACACATTAGAAAAGTGAAGCAAAGAAGCAAACATGCTCTGCCTGTGGAGATCTGTTCAGAAGAGGCATTCCACTGTCACAAAGTTCCTCCACAGCTTCTACTCATGACAGTAGCACCTCTTCCTTAAGCTCTCCCTCCCTGGGTTGCGGGTAGCATAGATTTCGCCCCAAAATTGTTCTTCTGTGGTCCACATACCCACAAGACCCAACTGGCAGAGCCCATAATCATAGGGGTGATTTCAGTGGGGTCTGCAGGGCTAAGGAATTCACTGTACCTTGCTCATACCATCTTCACCCTGGCAGGTCAGAGCATAGCCACCAATCTGTGCTGCAGGAGGAGTCCAGGTAACCACGGCAGTAGAATGAGTCACATCTGATACACGGAGGTTCTTGGGAGGATCAATCTCTATCAAGAAACAAAAGAAAATTAAAGTCCCATTACATAAATTTAAGACAGCAATGTCAGTGCAGGGCTTGGGCTGAGCTTTCAATGCCTGATCCTGTTTAACTGGGAACTGCTAAAGTCACCCAGTGCCTTCACTGCTAGCAAGAAGCAGCGGAAGCCTAGACCAAACATGGCAGGGTCTGCTACAGAACTGGTTTGGGATGTTTTGTGAGCCTTGTCATTGGCTCAGCTATACAGGGCCCAGGAGCTCCTGACACGTCTGTCTGAGTAATCTCCATCAGGCTCATATCCGAGGAGCATTCACAGATAGGCCAGGTTTGGGCTTTATGCCCCAGTCCTCGAGCATGGCCCTAGTGTAGCCTGCTGAGAGCCCCTACCCCTTGTTTCCCTACTGCAGATGAAGAACGACTTCACAGGCTTTATTGTTGTCATGCCTCAGCCTTCTTTAGTAAATGTGGGAATACAAAGAAGCCCACAGCTTTACAGTTTAGTCTGTGCTGCATATGGGACACCAGCCCCTTCACTGATATCAAAGGCTTAGACAAACTCTTTTCATCTGCAGTCAGACTGCCCAAGTTCAGCATGAGGAGAACAGAATTATTTTTAAACAATGCCAGTTCACAGCAGTTGCCAAAAGCATCTGTCTTATGAGATACCCACAATGGGGCTGCAGTGCTTCCATCAGGACAAAAAGAATTTCTAAAGCTCAGTTAGAAGTAACAACAATGGAAGAAGCCTCTCCCTAATTTTCATCCTGTGCTTGCTATATTCTGGTGTTTTGGGAACATAAGGAAAATAACCTAAGGAGTAAGGTTTATCTGGCTTTACAAGTTTTACAGAGAAGGTTCTTGGTGGGCAGTGCTGGCCTTCAGGGAAGAACGCTCCAACCCTGAAGTACACCTGAGTTTATAGCAAACTATAACTGAATAATTCATCTCAATTCCCTGCTCTTCCACAGACCTCCCCAGGGGACTACAGGCATGTCATTTAACTTGTCTGTTGATTCAGTTCTTCTCCATATAAACCAGGCAACAACACTTCCTAGACCTTGAAGAGTACTATCAGGATAATCAGAACAAGACTTAAAATGCATCAGTGAAATATTACAGTTGTGAAAAGGCCACAGAGGAAGACAAGGACAAGTTATGTCTGTCTTAGATAAATGAGAAGAGTGGAGCAGTGTGGCTTCTCCCAGGAAACACTGCACTCCCTGTGTATAGGGTTACTGCTTAAAACAGATACAAAGGCAGAGAAGAACATATCAAAACACCAAATACAAGAACAGCAGGGACAGTAACACCAAAGTTCACACAGTATGTTGTTTAAAACACTGGCATTATAACTGCAGACCACCTTTTGCTAGGCTCCCAACAAGCATTAGTTCATTATTTAATGAACTCATGCTTCATTTGCATGAAGCTTTAAATAAATTGCTTTAAATAAAACAACACAGTCTTCCCAGAGTAGCTCATTGCATGTATACCTCCCGCTGGACAGAAGAGGGAGCTAAAAGGTAACAAATTCATCACCAGACGCATGGCATGGGAAGGCCAGCCTTAGAGAAAGCCCTACATCTTCGCAGTACTGCTCTTAAAGGCCAACCACCAGTTTTCTTGAGTGCAGGAGACCACTGTAGAACAGCTCCCTGTGCCACAGTCGGTTTGAATGCTAGGGAATAATCAGCCATCACCTTGAGTAAGAAAATGTTTTAGGTTTGGGGTTTTTTTTTTGCCCCACAGAAGTTGTATTCTTTTAGCAGAGGTGTCATTACTTTTAGAAATACAACACACATACACAAAAAAAAGAGTACACGGGTGGTTTGTGCAGATATTTCAAAAATATCCCCACTAATGCTAAATGCATTCCCTCTCCCAGCAGTTTCACTTCATGTGAAATTCCCAAGTGTCTCCATTTTCATTCCAGTTCAAAAAAACAACATTTCAATTTGCTAAAACTCTCCTTGCATTTCTAGTTCCAGATAGGTTCAGTCTTTTGGCCTCAAGAGATCTCTGTTTGTCCCCATCAGCTGCCCTCGACCTCTGTAAGCACTGGGGAACGGTTTGGCATCCTGCCCTAAGTCCAAGCTTCAACTGTTCTATCTCACATCACCTTGAAGCATAAACTAAGAAAAAGAACATTAGCAAGGCCAATGGATACAGAGTGACCCTGAAATGTTCCCAGTACACCATAATCTTTACAACTGACTGAACAGGACAGATTTAAGCTTGCTTGTCAGTCTCCTAGGACCAGTCTAAGGTCACAAGTCAAAAAGGCCATAATTTTTAACTGTCCCCAATTCTAAAATGGTTTATCTTTGGTTGTTAAACCTCTGTTATTGTTAGACTTGATAGCAGCACATGAAGCACCACATGCTTTTGATTAAAGACTGATGAAATAAGCTGGGTACCATCACCTGTCAGCACTCTTGTATTATGACACCTGCCTCTTCTATAATCATCTATAGCAGCAGTCTCTGTTATGGTAGTCTATACTCGCGCACTTATCTCCAGTATGGATTTACCCTTTTGCTTCTTCATTACCGAGTAACGCAAAGAGAGATAAACACAAAATAACAAGAGAGTAGGGTCCTTTCACCCCATTTCCTTTCCCTTCTGCCCACCGTTACCTGTCAGCATGTCAGTGCTTGCCCTCTTGCTCTGCTTGCTTCCCAGCTCTGCCCAGAGATGGATGGTGTACTTCATGCCTGGTATCAGTCCTGTCAGGGTGGTAATGCTCCTGTCCTTCCCCACTTCTATTTCCTTGGTGTCCCCATCAGCAGAAGCGTAGCTCATCATATACCTGTCTATGGGAGCTTGGACACTTTCCCAGGAGATGGTGGCTGAGTCCTCTGTCACCCGGTCAGTTACTAGATTCTTTGGACTGTCCATTTCTAAAAAATAAAGTGCAAAATAGAAAGTGTGGGTAACGAGAAGACACACATGTTCCCCTTAAAATTTTTGTTTCCTAAAGCCCTATGATCCTACCCTCAGGAAGCGAAGGATGACATGGACTAACTCATCTATAGCTTTACTGGCGCTCAGTGGCTGATCACCACGCTTGTTATTGACAATGCGGAACTGGAGTAAGACAAGGCAAGGCACTGAGGCACAGCCATCTTCCGGCAGAAGCCTCAGGAGTAAAATGTCAAGCAGAGATACAGGAAAGGACAATTATGTAGAGGAAGGTCAGGGATAAGAAGGTCATTAGAGGCAGTCAACATGGCTTCACCAAAGGGAAGTCATGCTTGACCAACCTGATAGCCTTTTATGAGGATATTACCAGGTGGATAGATGATGGCAAAGCAGTAGATGTGGTCTATCTCGATTTCAGAAAAGCATTTGACACTGTCTCCCACAGTTTCCTTGCGGCTAAACTGAGGAAGTGTGATCTGGATGATCGGGTAGTGAGATGGATTGTTAACTGGCTGGAGAAAAGAAGCCAGAGAGTTGTGGTGAATGGGATGGAGTCTAGTTGGTGGCCTGTATCTAGTGGAGTCCCCCAGGGTTCGGTACTGGGACCTGTGCTGTTCAATATATTCATCAACAACTTGGATGAGGGAATAAAGTGCACCCTCAGCAAGTTTGCTGATGATACGAAACTGGGAGGAGTGGCTGATACTCCAGAAGGCTGTGCTTCCATCCAGCGAGACCTGGACAGGCTGGAGATTTGGGAGGGGAAAAATTTAATGCAATTTAACAAGAGCAAGTGTAGAGTCTTGCATCTGGGCAAGAACAACACCAGGTTCCAGTATAAATTACTACATTCTTGTCCATAGTTCTTTTTGATAAAAGTAGTTGTAAAGGTCCAAAGAGCCAGGAACTGTGCTATTTGTACAGAATACCCCTATACTAGTAAATAAAACAGATCAGAGGCAGTCCTCTGGTGTAAAAACAAGTTGCAGGGAACAGCTTGTGTCTATGTCACTCAAACAGGGTGGCCACAACCGAACTACCTATTGAGAATAATCTCTGTTACATCAAGATTTTGTCTTGCCTGAACCAGAGTGTTGAAAGGCTAAAACTGGATGAAGGGCAATGCTAAGAATTTAACAGTATGGAAATTATGTACCAGTGGTCTGTCCCTGGTTAGTTTACAAGCATATCCATAGAAAGCAGGGGTAAACTTTGATGGGTGAATGATTAACTTCTCTGTTGGGCTGAAGCTTTTATGAGCATCCATGTTCACAAAATAGTGACTGCTAGACCCTTTCACATAAATCAGACGTACTTGCAGGTCACCTACAGTGAGGCCAGACTGGTTGCTGTCGTTCTGGGCTTTAGACCTGCTGGCGTACACAGGGAGATCAGGTGAACCTACTTTAGTTAAGTATGCACAGTTAGATAGAATGAATCCAGGCTTCTGTGAATTTTCTTAGTCTATTTCAGGGAAAAATCAAATATGGGATTTTTCAGAGGCAATTTTTGCCCATTTTTGGCCTGGCCCTTACCAGGCTCAGATGTACTCGATCACTATCGTTCTCAATCATCTAACCAAATGTGGACAGATAAATGTGTTAAAATGTCTGAGCTAGACATTTTAAACTTTTTGTAAACAGTAGGTACGAATAGCACTGTAGGCTCTCTTCAGCTATCTAAACATGGACACCTTGGGCCACTTTAGAACTTTAGGATGTCTATCTGCATAGGGCTGGCATATGTCAAAAGATGTCCTTTACAAGCTGCAGTCTTTAGAATTAGTCATGGAACATCTTAATATATCTCAAGTGCCATTAGATACCTAAATTCACCTTCATGCAGAAAATTAATCTGATCTATTTAGATTAAAATGTTAAATTAGACGTTGGATTCAAATCCATATTAGAATTATGTGTGTTTGCAATGACTTGTTTAGCTGTACATCTGGTTGGTCAGATGAGTCCCAAGTTTCACAAAAACTGAAAATTTTTGAAAAGAAAAGCTATAAATGACTGCTGTGTGGCAGTTAGAGAACACCCGTCCTAACTTTTTAAATTGTCTTTGTAGACCATATTTGAATAAAAGTGATCAGATTTCATACATTTCCATACCTAGTAATTTTCTTTTATTATTATTATTTTATAAAGGAGCTACTGGGAATGGCTCCATTATTTCTGAATCTCTGGCAAAAGCTGGCTGTTCCAGTGACTTTGTTGCGTCTAGATTTTGAACTCTGTTGAGGTATTGCAAAGCTAAGTAAAAATCAAATTAAATCTTACAACTGCTGAAAGGATTAATTAATGAAAGTGCTGTATACTTGTGAATACTGTTCCTGTATCACCATAAACTGGTTTCAGAGGGATTTTGCTTTAATAAAGGTGCCAGGCCACAGATATATTTCTACCCTGGAGTTTTTACACTGTTGTGAGATCTTGTGATATTATATAACGAGGTATACTGCAGTATGTTCTCATTTGAGAAACGAACTATAACCAAACCAAAACTTTCTTTACAGACAATATTCTCAATTCTGTCCCCATTCTCCTTATTTTATTCAGAGTGCTTTCAGATTCAGAGTAGTTTGAGATAGATCTACATTTTTTTTCGATGAAATCTTCCCACAGAAGATTGAAAGACTACGAATAATTGTCGGTCAGTTTTTTTCACTATCATCACATGTGTATGCTTTACCTTCTCTGTAGTTATTTAACTTGAGGTTCATTTTATTTGAGTCTGAGTGAGAGTAAAAGTGCTAACTCCTCCTGCCAAGAAGCACATTAGCTTTTTACGTTGTTTAATAACTGCATCCAGTTCCAAATGCCACCAAACAGCTATTAAACAGCAAGCCCCTTGAACAAAAACTTAGTGGTGCGTAACACACTTGATTAGATGTACTTTTTGTTCTGAAAGAGCCATTATTCTTAGCAGGCATATTACATTACTGTTAATCCAAGTCTTTGCATCCACAACCTAATAATTCCATCTGAATTGTCTGATGTTATCTAACCAATCTTAGGATAAGTCTTCTAACATTTGTGGATTGTCTTGAGAGATTTTTGAGGCTGAAGAGCCTTACTCAGCATTCTCTGTTGCTGTTTCTTAAAAGTGAGATAAATTGTACCTAGGAAAGAAAAGGTTTTACTATTTTAATGCCTGCTTTATTTTTCTTTTCTGTTAAAAAAAGCAGTGTTCTCAGCAGCTTGCAAGCAAACACATCATTTTCAATTACTGCTCAGTATTGGTTTCTGTGCATGGATTTCTGAACACGTTTTTCTTTAGAAAGTCTTCACCATTTGCAAAGAGTAACTGGTGTATTACTGTGAGGACCTAATCTGATGTCTGTTGTTTGTCTGCACATATCAATAAACAAAACAATGAAATATGCTTTCTAGAACAATATCAGATTGGATTGTCTCTTTCTCTGCAGACAGTTATGTTTCCTCAATTGAGAAGGAGGATTTGCTAGTTTTATTGGAACCTTAATTTAAATATATTTCCTGATTTGTTAATGAGCAAATGTAGAAAAATGTCTGCAGCTGATTTTATTGAGTGAACCAGTTTATGTCGTTGTATTTTACAAATCCTTGAGATGCTCTTATTAGCAATTAAAAGGTTATACATTGTTATAAAGCAGTCAAATAAAGTTTGCTTTAAAAAGTAAATTGGAATGATGTGAAATTTAATACATTTTACTTACACTAAATTTTTGATAATTTAGAACCTTACAAACGTATATCTTCTATGTAATAATTTCCTTGCTAAATAATGGACTAAGAGTTGGGAAAGGTAGACTCCAGCATTGAAAGGCTGCCTAACAGCTCTTCTTATATCGTAGAGCTTGCACAGTATATGATTTTTAGAAGACATGCATGTACATGTCAGGATTCATAGCACTGTTGCTATAACGCAGACTTTCCTTCTTTGCACTACCTTCAGCCTCAAAACAGATCAAATCCATCATGTTAGTTGGGTGCTTGTTGGGAACGTGAGGGAATGTGATTTTCACATTCTGGAAACTGTTAACTGCTTTAGTAGTTCAGTGGCCAAATAGGCTTTATACGCCAGCACACACTGAGAGCTGAAGTCTGAATATTTATGTAGATCGGGAGAAAATGGCACTGCTAGAGAGAAATGAAATTTAAAGTGGCATCTTAGTCAAATATTTCTTTAGTCTTCGCATTTAGTTTGGGAGCTGGGGAGTGGGCCTGTTGGTTCTAATTTAATTTTCCTAACCTTTGTTCTAGGTTTGATTTTTAATTTTCATTAGTAGAAAATCTGTCATGGTTAGTTCATCTCACTTTCTTTAGTTGTTCAGAAAAGAAACACTTAACAAAACAAACATAAAATAAAATAAGATATTTGGTCTTCTATAAATAACACGGAGACAGAGAGACTACCATCTTTAAAAGGTCAATAAGTTGATCTGTATTAACAACTCTCTTGTGATGGAGATTCCTATGTCTGTCTGACTTAGGGGACAACCTAAGGGCTTTTATTCAGTGGCTTAAGAATAGTTGTCTAGTGCTATATATGAATAGTCTTGTGTTGTATTTGCCAGTTCTGACAACTGTGATAGCATCTGCACAGACTGGCAGTTACAACAAAGGACCCAGAGGAACCATGCATCTTTCCAGACTCCTGGATGCCAAACCGTCTATCTGAGAGCTCTTCAGTGGCACTGGATATCAACAATTATTCATCTGAAGTGATCCCTTAATGTCAGCTAATTTGAAATCTTGCTACAAGTATAAATATTTATACTGAGATTTCGTGTCCCTCTGTTTCTCGGTTTTACACACTTAATGAAAGACAATTCTTTCTCCAAAATAAAGCAGTTGAAAGTATAAACAAAAAGAGAAATGCCAAAGTGTAGGATATGTTCTAGTTCCAGCCAATCTTGAAAATTAAGTAAAGGTTCCTAGCCTGAGCATTGTAACTAGCATGCTACCAAAATTCAGAATGAATACTTGAGAGTTTCTCCTGCCCAAGCTTGTACTATCAGTGAAAACATCAGTGAAAAATAACAGCCAGTCCCATATTAGGAACCTTTAGGATGTCTGAGCCCTTACCCAAATACACAGATAAAAATAAGAAGTTTAACATCAGACACCAGTTTAGCAAAGTCTGGTCACTGGGGCCTCATAAACACTAGATTTACTCACTTGAGCATCCTGCCTCTTGCATGATTGAACAAGGAAAATACTTCATATTCTTAAAAAAATGAAAAGAAAAAAACTCTATATTCCAAAGAGGATTTAAATCCACAGTCTGCTTTATAGTTCATTAGGTTAACAGGGCTGCACAAGGAACTTAAACTCTTTTTAAAGCTTAATGAAAAACAGAAGATCAAGTGTATGTATTAAATTCGTAGCTGTGCACTCTTTTGATGTCATTCTAAGGATTATGTTTTTAGGCTAAATTGCCCATTACAGTGCTATTTTTTTGTAGCATGAACTGCATTTTTTCAAAAATATTGACTCGCAGACTTTTACTGTATTTACATGAAACTTCTATTGTGACAATGGAAAAGTATATTAGAAAAGTAGGTGCACATTTAAAACTTATTTAAAATTGAAGAATTAAATTAAATAGGTTTTTATATATGTATAAAAGTATGTTAGAAAATCTGTATCCATTTTTCTACATGTCGGGCATAATTCAATAAGAAGAGAAATGCTGAGACATACACAGCCAGCCAGGTCCCTCTGAAGGGGCTAGACTTGAAGGACAGTGGAGTAAGCTGACCTTTTAGGAAAACCACAATATATGCAAGGAAAAGGCTAGAATCTCACACTTGGAACATTCACAACAATCCTCTGACATGTATCTTATGAAACATTTTGTAATATGTGAAATGCTAAATGAAAATCCTTCTAAGGGATGAAGGAAGAAAAAAACAGTGAATTGCTGGAAGTTCCTCTTAACTGAATACAAATGTTTTAAGCCACTGTAGAGTGATCCTTCCACATTGTGGATGTTTATAGAAACATACTAAAGCTTTGTCAAGGTTCTAATTCTTAAAGAAGTATATATGGCAAGTGCTTTTGCCTTGCATGTTGTTTCTAGAATAACATAATTTGGCAGACCCTAAGGACCTCATTCTAAAACTGTTATATCAGTGGTTCATATGTAAGAGATCCCAAACACAACAATCTAGGTTTTGGAGCTACTGTCAAGAATGAAGTTTGGGAGAAGGCTTACAAGATGCCAAAAGGCAGCAAAATGGTAACGAACAATGTACAAAACACAGCAGTTTACATGTACCTTCTCTTATTAAACAAACCAACCAAGCAACCAACAAATAAAGTAGAAAAAAATAGCTACAAAATAAGACCTGTACAATTATTCTAAGATCTTCCACTGTGTTTTCCATTGGCCTGCTAATTCTATAAAACTAGGACTTCTTGGATTAGGCTGTGTTTAACATTTCAACATGTGCAAGTTTATGATGCAATAATTTGGCTACTTGTGTGAATCTCCACGTAGGAGATGTGTGCGTTTCAAAGTCTTTACGAACCTTAATGACAGTGTTTCACATAACTTTAATTTCTTCTTCTTTTTCATATAGACTGGATCCTTGTCAACTCTACCAACTCAGATTTATGAGCAAATAATACAATAAAAACAAGATATCTGTAAGAATTACAAGTTTCAGTATTTTTTTTTAGCCCAAGTGATGTTATTACTGAATGTAATATAAAAATGTTATAAATATTTCTTTGGCTCCTGACTAGATGACCAACTGTTTTCTTCCAGGTATATTTGGAAGTATTTATTCTAAGGAGATAGGTGAATAGGTGCTTTTAATTTCCTGCCTCTAGCTTTGCTATGAAACAAATTTAAGTAGACAGACCACCTGAAGGTCAGCTAAGTTCCACAGAAAACATAAAAAAAGTAGAGATATAAATTGTCTAGCAGTTAGATAACTCACACAGGAAAAGGGAAATCTTTGCCCACCAAAGTCCTAGACTTTGCATCATTCCCAGGGGAACTTTATCCATCGTTCCTTTTGAATCTTGTGGAGCCAAAAAAACATTTTAGGGAGAAAGAAGACATAAATGATCCCGGTCCAAATAATCTGGAGAACTCAGACTAAGATCCTTGAATTGCTATTTTGGTTTTAGCATGTCATTTTAAAACGTCTAATCAATGAATTGCGTTGTAAATTAGTACACTGACAAACTGTGGGAAAATCTCACTTTATATATTGCATGGGTTGAATATAAACATGCTGTTTCTGAGAGGTGTTTAGTAATTACTGTTCTACAAGAGACAAGAAACAAGAAAACTGCAAAACCCCACTTTCCCCTAAATTACTTAGTCTAAGATAAGAAAAAAAAATTAAAACATGCATATACAAACACAAACAAAACCTAAATGACTTCAAGAATAGCAGATGCTTCCTTCCCTATAAATTTTTCAGAGAAAAATTTAACTTAATTTTCTTAATTTTGTGGGTCTGAACACCACATGCACTTTTTTTTTCCATAACAGCCTTCTACATGCCACTTGTGACACCTGCTTCTCAGTTAATGCCATAGTAAAATATACACCTTCAACAGCTTTCGTCCTCCAGCACTTGACTTTTTACCCTGACGGATGTATTTAATTTGTATGTGCTAAAACGACAATGTTTTTGTTTGCACAACTATAAGAACAGAAAAGATATCTGAAGGGAATATATAAAACTGAAAGGATGATGTTTTCATTAGGAGAATGAAAAATTTCCAAATTATTGTGTTAAAACCGAAAATCTGACCTAAGGAGTTATCATTTGATCAAACAGGACATGTAGCCCAGTCTCTCTCAGCCTCTGTACTTTTCAATTAACAGAGAGCCAAAATACAGGTCTTGCAGTTGTCAATCATATGCAAGTTTTGTATTTTGGCTTACACAATGAGAAACATTGGCCCACATCACACAGTTTTAGAAGTTAAAGAATACAAGGCAAGGAATAACCAAATCTGGGAAGGTAACTGTCAAAGGGAAAAGTGACGGAAATTTAAATTCAAGGCAAATCCATGAATTTGGAATTTTTAGCTACACAGGATTTTGGCAGAAGAGAATAACCAACCTGTCAAGCCCTCATTACTTGAATTAAAAAGAACCTCAGCCATCCTCTAACACATACCAGTCCTGAGAGAAGGACAAGTCAAAGCAGTTGTATCTGGCTGTGAGGGTGCCTTGTGGGCCAGCTGCTCCCCCTGGGGAAATATGAAATGGACTTGGGATCACAGCCTGGTGTTTAGAAAGCAGATATACATGCCACCATTAACACCAATAATAGACATTTGTACTTAAGGGAAAGGGGAAAGGCTCAGACATCATTGTGAAAGGTGCTGTCTAAAAACCTTGTACAGAAGTAGTCAAAGACTTGTTCATGTCCTTAAGCAAGCAAATTTTGAGTAGGACCATTGACATCAGTAGAACTACTTGGAGTGTATGAAATTAATTATATGTGTGTGTAAGCAAGACCAAAACTTTTTTTTATCAAGGAGAGCATTACAAGAAAACTTTCAAGGTAAATGCATGTGTACTCTCTTGTTAGCAAGAGGGCATGGTTTTGGACTCCAAGTCTCGTGACATAGCATTTCAGTGGTGTTGTTAGACTTAGAAGGTTTGGCGGGAGTAAGCTGGAACAATGTTAACTATGTGGTTCTTGTTATGTGGATTAGCACTAAATTAGGAATTTTTAAAAAACATCAAACCATATTATCTCATATATAACACATATCTTGCAATGGCTCGTTATCCAGCCTGTTGGATTCCTTCAGAAACTGATATTGTATCTATTGAAGCATTCACTAATTTTAGTAGGAAAAAGACCACTCTTAGCCAATATATATTTATAACCTCAATAAAATTCCACACCAGTGCTAACCTTGTAATAGAATTGAATGCTTTTAAGGAGTCTAGTTGAGGATTCTTAGTCATATATTCATTCTAGTGGTAAAATCTTGCATGACTGTTCTCAGAACTAAAAGGAAAGTAGATTAGTTTAATTAAAAAAATAGACACCAAAGCCAGAGTTAGGAAGTACAAGTCATCTTTTAGTTGAAGCAAATGAACAGGAAGGATAGAAAATGCTAGAAGAGCAATCAATGCTCTGAAAACTTCTGAGACAACAGAAGAACCGAAATTTTAAAGACAGCTTGTTAAAGCATGCTTAACCCTTCTATCCCCATATCTCAGATGTGAACAGTATTCCTGAATAATTTTATTTTTGAATTCTTTATTAAAATTTCTATTATCTTATTTTGTCAGTCTTATAACCTTTTTTGAAAGCACATGCTATTGCGCTAGTATATCTATATTTAGACATATTTATAAACATCTATTTTTCAAACAGTCTTTGGTGCATTTCTAAAGCACAGTCTTAATAATATTCTATTAATATAGTGTCATGGTTTGACCTGGTCAGCAGCTGAACACCACACAGCCACTCACTCACCATCCCCCCTCCCAGGGATGGGAGAGAGAGAATTAAAGGCATAAAGGCAATAGAGACTCATGGGTTGAGATGAGAACAATTTAATAACTAAACTACAATAAAATAGAAAATAATAATGATAATACTAATAATTATAATAATAATGATATACATATATATAAATGAGGGGTACACAGTGAAATCGTTCACAACCTGATGACCAAGGCTCAGCCCATTCCCAGCTATTGATCCCAAAGCAGGGAGAGTCCTGAAACCACAACTCCGGAACAGAGGTAAGGGCCTGAGTGTTCGAGAGACCAAGACAACCCTGAGAGAGAGGTGAGCTAGAGGGACACAACCTGGGGAGTGAGAACTTCCAGACGGATTCTCATCTATATACGTGGCATGACTTTCATGATATAGAATATATCATTGGCCAATTTGGGTCTCAATCCTAAACCTGAGGTCGAATCCTAGGCTAGTAATTCGGGCTGTTTAAAACTGATACATCAACCTTAGAAAGAAATGCTAAATTTGTCTCAGTTCCACAACAGAAGACTTAGTGAGCTGTTTTAATGCCTTATCATTTGGTTACACTAAATCAATTGTTTGATAAGACAGGACTAAAAGAACCTTTTTATATGAGTCATCTCTAACATGCTTGAAGAAAAAAATACAGAATCTCTCAGAAAAAAGATACACAAACACTGTTGCTTACATGTCTGAAAACATATCTAAATTAAATTGCAAATATTCTTATTTACACAATAGATTTTTTAAATAGCTGCACAACCTGACAAATCACTTAAACAAATAATTTAGAATAAATACTCTTTCTCTAATATCATATGTAAATACGATATCTCTAATATTTTCATTTGAAAGAAAAGGAAAAGAGATCTTGATATACACAAGAACCAGTGTATTTGTTGGTATCTAAATGCATGGTTAAAAATTCATCTGGAAGCTTAAATCCCAGGTAATCCATTCATCAATATCAAATATGAGCAAATTTAAAAGTTTGTAGAACCTTACTGATCTTTTCTTTTTTTCCCAGTCAATTCAATGATTTATTCATGTCGTCATGCACACGCTTTTTTTCTCTTTGTAAATTATGTATTTTTCAGCCTTGTGAATTCCTCTTCATAGCATTACATTTCCAGGATTTTGACTATTGTTTAAAGAGTAGCTAGAAATCTGTGATTTTTTGTAAAATCACAAAATCCTTTAGAAATAAGAATTAATTACACCCATCCTGTGAAATAAGTTAATGATTCAATGGGGTCGTTTTACTCAGCATGGTGTAGAACTAAGCAGCTGTGACATGGTATGTATTACCATAAGATGAATACAACTCATTCAAGGATAGTGTTGGTATTACATATTAGAGATGCAATAACAGCTCTGAAGTTGGAGAACCTCTCACTATAAGGAAGACATTGAGGTGCTGGAGCAGGTCCAGAGAAGGGCAACAAAGCTGGTGAAGGGTCTACAGAACAGGTCCTTTGAGGAATGGCTGAGGGAGCTGGGGTTGTTTAGCCTGGAGAAAGGGAGGCTGAGGTGTGACCTTATCACTCTCTACAACTACCTGAAGGAGGTTGTAGTGAGGTGGATGTTGGTCTCTTTTACCAGGTAGCAATCAATAGGATGGGATGAAACAGCCTCAAGTTGCACAAGGGGAGATCTGGGTTGGATATTAGGAAAGACTTCTTCACCGAAAGGGCTGTCAAGGTTGGAGCAGGGAAGTGGTTGTGTCACCATGCCTGTCAGTATTGAAAAGACGTGGCACTTAGAGACACAGTTTAGTGGTGGACTTGGCAGTGTTAGGTTTGTGGTCAGACTCAGTGATCTTAAAGGTCTTTTCCACTTTGAATGGTTCTATGATTCTATGATTCTATGATTCTACGATCACTAGAAAAAATTAGCATTGTTAGTGCAGAGACTCCACTGATTTTGGAAAACTGGTAAAATCTAAGAGAGAGTCCTAATGTGTTCATACAGTTATTTTAAGTCCCTCCCAGAGAGGCTTGTTCATTTTGTGATTCATGTTTGTCCGATGTGATTTTCTTGGTTTCTTTTCTCCTCAGGGAAGTGACAAGAGTTGTTTACAGCTACGTTTGCTTTGTCTTTTTTGCTACATAAGCCTGTCATAGAATAAAAAACTGCGGGGCTTGAGACAGTCCTCGCGTCCTGATGGAGCTGGCCCTACAAACTTGCACTTGCACAAGGGAAGGTTGTGTCTCTTGCCTAGCTAAGTGTCATTCTTACCATGAACAGATCTGTGGAAACTAGGATGAGAGACTTGAATATAAAGAGAAACCAGAATAAGGGTGAAGGATGAGATTGATGTAATTTTAATCTGTGTTGAGACAGAGGTGTGCTTTGCTAACTGTGTTTTTGAAAAGCCAAAGATTTAACTTGCAGGTATATTGCATTTATTGAGACAAATCAGGGAAGATGGAGAAGGGAAATGTAGAAGTTAAAAAACAAACAAACCCACAAATAAAGCAGGGCATTGTATTCCATGTTGGAGTAGTGTATTCCAGCTAAAGAAAAGCGATCATTGCAAAAGCCGTTATTAATATTAATTTGTTCAGCTCTATCCCTGAAATTATCTGTTCAAAATAGTAAATTCGAGTTATATAATCAAAACACTCCTTGGGCAAGTCTCCGGACTTCCAGTAACTTGAATACAAATAATAATAAAAAAAAAAGCTGATTTCCTCTGTGCAAAGGATATTTGTCTGGTCCAAACCAATCACTGTAATTTTTGTTGTGAAAACATAACCACTAGCAGGACTCCTTCTTAGAGATACAAAAGAACATCCAAGTACATCACAGAAATACACTGATTATTTCTTCTATTCCATTTTGTGTTGTTTAGGTCACACATTTTTCATTACACAGGTGAGGAAATAAAGATATGAACGTCAATGCCAGCATTTATCACAATTTTTGATACTTTCAGGTGTGTTCAGATATAAAAGGGTGAAATAATACTTAATTCATTTCTCTCAGATTTAATTTTAAGCATCTTATATTGTATATTTATTTCTAGAAATAAAAAAAGTATCTGGACTTTTATTTTTAAAACATTCCTTAGTTATTTGCTCATTCCAAGGAACAAGCCAGAGGCAGGACCTGGAAAGAAATTGATTGTGAAACCTATATTGAGACAACTTGCTACACAGGTCCTTATGAAGACAGTCAATATCACACTAACTCAATGTTTTCATGTATTTTTTTTACACACCTTTGAAACAGCAGCATATGTGATTATGGAGGTACACCATCAAAATATGTTGTGACCCATAGTTAAAATCTGTCTTATCTTTCAGGACATACTGCAAAAGAAAGGTGAAACAGGTTTTGAAATTTGTCTTAGAAACAAAAACTAAGTGATAGAGATTTTTCCATCCTTTGCTTTATTGAGGAATTATTAGGTAACCTAGTCTCAAACTGTCTTTGACTCAGCACTCTACTTATTATATTTATTTGACTTTATGGATTTAAGGTTCTATAGCCTGGTTTAACACTACTGATTATAAATATTATTAATGATTGTGGAGCTTGTCTTTTAAAAATGTTTTGAAGAACTATAGCTATAAGCCACTTAGAGTTCTGCTGGAAGATAAATGTCATTTTGTTGTTCCATAGTCAGACCTCCAATGAACAAATAAAAAAAAAATGCACTCATGTTCCCATGAATAACTACTTGGGGATTCTTATTTAAGCTATATGGTTGTATGAACCAAAAATCTACAGATCAAATGGTTTATTAGGCAATGTAACAGATTTTGCTGTCTTATTTTTTTGCCAGGAAAATCCAAATTGCGACACGAAAACAAATTGCCAGTGCCTTGGTTACAGCAACTTTTTTAAGTTTATTTGAGATAACAAAATTATACAACCATATTATAAATCTGACATAAAGTTTCTAGTGATCATCAGCTATTTGTTTCAACTTTTCAGAAAAAAAATTGCAAAACCACATGGGAAATTACAGATGAAATGTTGTAGTTGTTCACTTTGGAAAAACAGGATTCATTTAAAATTACTTCTTACACTTTCCACACCTGCAAAATTCTTTCCTTGTCCCTCCTCTAAAGATGAAGAGAAAGACTAGTTGAAGTTAATTTTGTTCCATATGAATGTATGATTTCTTAAACAAACAAAAAACCTACTTTATATTGCTTTAATGTCATAGGTTTAGAACTTTTTGAACGGTTCAGTTCGGAGGTTTTCTTAAATAAAAAAAGTCAAAATAAACAAGCAAAATCCCAAACAGGTTTTAAGAACAGCATTAAAGTTTACTTCCACTTATCCTCCTTTCCATGGTAACTCTGAAAATACATTCCACATACTAATTTTAAATAAAATACGTTTTCTTGTAATTGCAAAGGTGCACGAAACTGTGAATTCAATCTGTCAAGTTTTAATTCATTTTACTTCACTTTTCATTTAATAAAATATTCTGTGAGTTCATTGCTGAAATTACTACACTGGTAGTAAGTTCACCTTTTTGACAATGTTTGTATTAATATGAATAGCATTCAAGAAAACAATCTCTCTGTGTCTAAAAGAGATGAATATTCTTATAGGAATCAAACTAATGCCCAAGATTCTGCAATAAATTTAAATAGTAATGTTTGAATCAAGAAGCCTTCTTAACTTTAATAAAATTATTTATATTTTTGTAGCTGATGTGTTTTAATGATGTTATGTAGATATTGCAGTATTGCTTTTTGTAAAACGTTCTTGTTTTAGAGAGAATTTGCTACCCTGTGTAGTATCAGCAGTCTTCTGAAAAATCCATCTTTACTAAAGTTTGCTGTTGTATATTATTATCTTTGTCCTTGAAACTGTTTCTGCTCATTAGCTAATATACCAGCTGTTAACCGCTAGTAACAAAATTTGAGAAGCAATTCCTTAAGAAGGGAACTAACAGTTAATTAGCTTACATGTTTGTTAAGTATCTGAATGTTCTTTTTCTATTGACATTTATTATCACCAACTTTTAATCTTAGACTACAAAATTAGGTGATTAAATTTAATCTGCCTGTGTAGCAGAGGACCTGATGAGAATTCTGGAACCATGTTTATTTTTCAGACCACGCGTGCTCTCTAGTGTGATTTTGGGGTATTGAAAGGTCAATTAAAAAACTCCAAACCAGTACTGTTTCAGCAGTTCTTTCATTCCATAAGAAAGGAAATTGTAACAAAGGCTGTTTGAACAATTTTTAAAATTTACAGCAATCTTAGTCCATTTTTCTCAACAAATCTCTTGTAAATTCTCTTTTTTTTTTTCTGAATCCACTGTGCAGTGTTCAGTGTAAGCTAGTTAAATAATTTCTAACACACAGATGGTCTGCAAACTTATAATTTAGATTTGCCACCTCTCAGGTTTTGCATCGTGTTTGATCACTTGCATATTTTTTGTGCATCCTGATTAAGTAGGTAAAACATTCAAAAGAAAAAAGTAATTAATAACAACTTGTCAATAAACACAGTTCTTTTGGGGCTAGATTGGGAAACTTGGAGGATTCACAAAATGCTTTCCTGATTTTTCCAACTGGGGTGAGAGCTGTTGATTCACAAATGAAATTATATTTAAGGTAGTATACCAATCTGTGCAATGGTGTTTTTCAATGATTATTCCAAATTTATGAAAGACAGTTAAATGCATATAATATGACAACATATACCAAATGGAATATTCAAATCTGTTTGCATGATTTAGACGCTTTATACTTCCACTGTTTAGGTAATATAAAGGCCACTTTATGCCATTTGGGTATTTAGGTGTTTAATTCTTACCAATTTCAGAACAACTTCAATATGCAGTATTTTTGTTGCAGGTACACTTAATCTATGTGAATGTTAGTGTATTACAATTCTTTTGAAAAATCTAACTTAAAACTATTTAACTTGAATGGGTTTGTAAGCTTTAGGCGACTTTTGAAAGAAAGTTCCAAATTCAAGATCAATGTATATAGGGTAATGAGCATCACAATGTTAAGTATTATTTGCCTGACTGCTGGAGCAGGTTTCTCACAAGAACACGGTAAGAACAAGAAACAGCAACCTGGTAAAAGGTCAGAAATTGAGCTAGAACTTCACGTGGGAACCCAAAGGCAAAGTAATAAGGACAGGCTGTATCTTAAAACCTGTCCTTTTTGAAGTAGGTATTTTGTACACTGGACATTTAGCATCTCCTTCCACTTGTCATTATAGCTTGTAACCTTCTTCCAAAGCAAAAGCCTATGTTTTTTCTTTTGAAAAATGGACACTAATCATTCTTTTTGTTACAAACAAAATCTTATTATGGGCAAAAGAGAACACCCCATGTATATGTAGACAAGAATTTATTGCAAATCTCATTAATATTTTAATAGTTTAATAAAAAAAATTTGGCAGTTATACTAGTCCAAGCACAGCAACACTAACAGTCATGATCTGAAGTAGTACATTAGAGCTTGATATAGTTGAAACTGTTAACACAGAACAACCTACTGTATCTTATTTTCTCTCTGGCATCAGGCTCACCTTTCCAAAGACCCCCTGAATCTTAGGGTCAGTGGTAACTGTCTTCCTCAGGAACGAAGGTGGGCCAACACAGCAAGTCATCAGTGTCCAGCGGTTGCCTGGGGGAGTCTGGTACTTGTCCCAAGGGCCCATTCAACTGCAGTCTTGGTCTGCCTGGGTGACTTTTTATGTGTTTTCTTAAAACAGCCTGTTTCCTTCTTGTTGACTTCTGGTTAAACTATGAATGCTGCAGAACAGCCTCTCCACTCTCTCCCGACACAACAGGGCTCTCATTTGTTACGCAGTGACTGCTGGCCTTTTACCATACCCAAGACACAGTCTAAACTAAAACAGTTTACAACAGGCATAGACTAAAACTCTCTCAGCCCAAGACATATCAGGCAAGTCCTGAAAGACTGCGCTGCCCAGTGAGTGGGCTGCAGGTTTTTTACATCTAGAGCATCGGGCTGGACCTCTAGAGCCAGGAAACAGTGGCTGGGGCTGAGGATGAAGAGTGAGTGTATGAGGAGTCCCATCCGCATTGTCTGAAGTTTTTCCGCTCGCTCTAAAGCAATTCTGACTAACTGTGTTGGAGAAGAGGAGATGGGATAAAGAAAAACTGAGTGAACAAGGGCTGTGATTTCATGCTCATGACTTTCCTTTGGGACATCTGGAGTCTGGATTCATCTCCAAGGGCTGATTAAGCATTTGAAGTATAAAGTGCATAAATAGAAACTATGTTTTACGTCTCCTCACCCAGAGGAGAAATTAAACCAAAAATATCTCATGTCCTGGATGAATGGCCTCAGCACTAAATCCTTATCTAAAGGCCATTGACAATTCTTCTGGCCTTGTTCTTGAGGAAAATTGCAGTTAAATCTGCTTTTTCTATGCTGGTTATTCAATAAATGTATTCTGTGAACACCCTGCTGCCTGTGCTCTTCCTCATCCTCTGACCTTGAAAGTGAAAAAACTTGAAAAAAAAATCAAACCTTTTGTGGATTCTTGTGGAAGACAGGTTTGATCTAGAAGGCAGTAAATCATTACTGTCAAGTTCAAAGTGCCTTTAGACAAAAAGATAAGCAGAATTTTGGGTACCTGAGGGATCTGAGCATCCCAAGGATTAATATTTTTAAGATGGCTTGAGCGTCACAATACAGATTTGTCCATTTTTCCACCTAAATTTGGTTCTGGACATTGTTTTTCAAATTGCTTGAGCACTGAAATGTTAAGCCCAGGTGTGGCTACATATTTTTGGATACCTGTGTGGCTGGATCTAAGGTGTTCTCATCTAGGAGAATGATACTGCCACTTTTTAATTTTTTTTTCCCTTGCTACCTGAATGTGAAGATTATTATGAATGTCATTAAAGGAAGAGTGTTCTTCTGCGGTATAATGTGCACACAAATTGGCAAATGGAAGTAGTACCTAGTGATGACAGCCAATTCTTCTGCACCATTTCAGGACTATGTGCACTGATTTCCTTGTTCATTTGAGGGACATGTTGGATATGCCGCTCCTTTCAAGGCCTTGCAGCCTGTGGACTTAAATAATGTTGCCTTCAATACTCAGGAACCCTAGCCATTACCATACTAAACATTGATGGTTGCCAACGAAACCTGCAATACAAAAAAACTCTTATTTTTTCATTTTTTTTCTAGGGTATTCATTCAATAAAAGGTATCTTAACTTATATTTTCATCGGTAAGTTACTTGCTTTATCTAGGCTGATGAGGGTCAATCTAGGAAGGACTAAAGGGTCTGTTCGCTAAAAACATCAAAATATAATAAAGACTAACTTATCCATCCAGCCAATTTTATGTTTTATCTGGTGTTCACACCCTTCATATCATGGTCCTAGAATTTGCATGGGAGAAAACAGAACAGCAGTTTTTTGTTCATGCTTCTAAGACCACTAGTTTTGCAATTTTTTAACAATATAACCTTAAGTTAAGTTGGCTCTTGTAGCCCTTTGAAACTCTTCGAGTTCTTCTGTATTCTTTTCAGAGTTGAGGGGACAAGAACCACACAACTGTGGGCAAAACCTGAGTTTGCAGTGTGGCATAATGTTCTGGTTGTGTTTCTTTTTTCTTTCCTAATAATTCTTTACACTTCTATTGTTTTCTTTTGACTTTTGACAAGTACTGAGCTGATGTTTTTATGAAACTCCCTGTCTTGCTTCTGAATAGTACTGGTCATCGTCAAGCCCAGCTTTTGATATATGAAGCTGGAATAATTTCTCCACCCATACTACATTTTACATTAACCTATAGTTCACTTCATCTTCCATTGTATTGCCTTATAATGTCTCATAATGTCCTTTCTGCCCTGTCCTTAATCCCTTGAATAATTTTACAAAATCAGCCAACTTTCCACTCTTTACTCACTTTTCCAGATGTTTTTATAAATAATTATACATATATAAAATACAACTATTTTAATTTATATTCACACACGGCTATTTTAATATATATATGCACCTATATGTCTATATTAAAATAGCTTTGAAGCTCTCTAGGTGACTCCCCTTCATTGTGACATCTAACCTTTTACTCATTTTCTCTGTTTTCTTGTCTTTCGATCAAAAGTTTTGTCTATATAGTGGGAGTGGTCTTACATGCCCCATTCGACCACAGCCTTCATTCTTATCTGGTAGCAATGACACTAGCTCTATGACTGCAATCATCATAACGTGAGAGGACAATGCTGCTGCCGAGTGCGGTCCTGTTCTTGGGTGAGACTCAAGTATAGGTGAGGCAGCTAACTCAGCTTCCAATATCTCTGCCAAGATCTGATTGTGCCACCAGATGCCAGAGGCACAACCCAGCTGGGTTCAGCATGCCTCAGAGTACTTTATTGTATAGTATAGATTTATCCTTAGGTTGCTCAAAGTATTTTCACAGTGACTTTAGATGCTGCAGTTTGCTGCTGACTGTTGTCCTTACGAAAATTTGACCTATTGATTGTAATCAAGTTCAAGCATTAAATCAGTTGTGTAATTTATATAATGAGTCCATTTTTCAAAATGAGTTTGCTTGTTGCGAGGTGCTTTATGATTAAAATTATTTATAAAGTGTAGCATGCCCACAACAAAACCAAACCCAACCCAACCAAACCAAACCAAACCAACGAAACCACTTCAGTATAATATGGTATACATAAGGCAAGGTACTGAAAGTTAAAGCTTAATTTATTGGCATATATGTATTGTTTTATCTTGGTTTATATGATAACATTATTGCATTTTGGCACAAATGAAATAACAGATGTAGTTGTTTTGCTTTCTTTACCTACAAATATGTGCATGGTCAAAAGTAAAATTGCACCGGTATAGGATCCAGAGGAAGAAAAACAGGAACAAATTCAGGAACTGACTATGGTTCAGATTAAAAAAACCCCAAACTCTCTGTAAGTATTTATTTTTAATTTCTACTCTCTTTTTCAAATCATGTTTCCTGTAGGTGACAGTACATGCTCTACGCCAAGTTTGAAAATGAAACTATTTCTTGAATCATCAGAGTGCAAAAAAAGTCATATTTAAGCATGAAAAACACATTTTCATGCTCAGGTAACTCTAAAGTACCTAACTCCCATTTTCCTAAACTTCCAAAAAAATTCACCTTTAAGTTGAAAATGAGCATGGAAAAATTTAGCTCAAAGGGTTTGCGGTCTATTTTGAAAACTAAAAGCAACAGCAAGCGATGTTTAAAAGTTTCCATTCAGGGCTGTACTTCTGATATCATATTAGTATATGCATTAATTCTGTATTTATTGGCTGTAAATATTTCGAGGCCATTTTATCAAAAACATATTATGGACGACAGAACCTATTACCAAAACACAACTGAGTTCTTTATCCTACGTAAGATCAGCACTTGAAAATTGTATGCACTAGGTACAAATGATCTTATTGATGTCTCATTAATCCTAAATAAATGCTGTATTCTGGAAACTTGATTTATTATGCCACTTCATATATTTTTCTATAATGTCTTTTCCCCCATTCATGGTTTTTCAGGTTTCCTACTGTCTTTTTATCTTTGCCTAACTGGAAACTTCCCTTTTCTGTCTTCTTTTTTTATTCTCATTTGCAGAAGTATAATTTTCTTTGCAAAATCATTGACATCAGAACACCTTTTAGTATTTTCTTGAATTTATTCTTTAAAGGTATTCTTCAAAACTAACTTTTTGGTAGATATTAACTCTGTGTCAATTCTAAGTTGACTAGTGTTGGGAAGAAGACTTGGTTTTTACTCTTCTCATTGCTACGTGTTTAGCAAAATAAAAGTTTCTCAATAGATATCAGATAATTTACTTCCAGATATAAGGAGCAAAATATTGGAATTTAGTAAAGAATTCACAGTCTGTGTGAACTCTTTTCTTACACATCCCTGCTATCTCCCATCTATTACACCTCATGACCTATTATCCTGGAGTATCCCAGCTACTGGACAGGAAATGATGTGTATCACCACAGTATTAAATGAGAAAGATATTGCACCTCTTCAGTGCCTTTTATGGAGAGTTGAACTCTTCCTTAGAGCGTGACATCAGTAATTTTGGGAGGAGCCTTTGGCCTTCACTTTCCCCTGAACTACGCGTACCCACGATCTGAGAGATTTTTTAACCTGCGCAGACAAAAATGCGAGTACGCTAATGGTTAAATAATATGAATGGCTCTGTACCTGTGTTTGCACCAATGCCCTTATTCTGTTTTATTTGCTTGTACACGTGTGACCAGGCTAAGCACTAAATGCTAACCACTCAAAATTTCTTAAGCACTCAACAATTTTTGCATGTGTGAAAGTTAACAAGTTTGTGTAGCCAAGCTTCTAGGTTCCTACCTGAACCTTGTCATGACTCAGACTAAAAAAGTACCTAAATTCTTTCTAGGTCTCTGAAATGGCAGTATTAATTAGTCTTGCTCTGATTGGTCAAGACTAATCTGGTACCTTATCAACAATACATATATTTTTACTTCACTGTTTATTATTCTAATACATAGAAATAGGCAGAAGAGTAAAAAGTGTTCCTAATACTAGTGAATTTTATTTCATCTTACATCTTGTTTTCAAATATGACAGCAAGATTAATCTGGATTTAATATTCATTTTTAGTGCCTCACAGAGTAGATGATACTATTATTTAGGATTCAAGAATATCTGCATTTCTCTGTAGTATAAACTTTCTGACATTATTTTGAAAGCTCACTTTTTTTCTGTGGAATGGAACTGATACGCTCAGTAACTGAGAGACTGGTTTTGAGGGTATATTAGTTCTAATTTGGAAGTATAATTACAAATGCTGCTGGGAAGGTCATATTTCAAAAATAATGATGTTAAATCTCTCCTGTAGGAAAGGTCTTATGGTTTGAGAATCTCTTCTACTTAACTGATTGGTAATTCCTTAACATCATTACGAACACATGAGCATTGCCAAAGTAGCAAGATAAAATGTTCAAGGCTTTTGGAATCAACAGTTTTCTGTTACTTTCCTTCTGATTTAAACCATAAAGTTAATGGATGTCAGTTCTTCAACTTTGAAAGGTTTAAACATATAAAAAAGAGATACAAGCCCATGCTGTAAGCTTAGTGGGCTGATACTGCAAAATGCCTTAAGATGGAAATTGAACACTACTACCTCTTTGTTCAGAACACTGTTTGGTGGAAGAACAATATAAATCTAGATGTAAAATATTTCTGCTTGAATTTTAGTTGTAAGATTCACATTATTTTTTGATTCACTCCACCAGAAAAGTACTGATCACACAAGGCAGTTACAAAGATATTACCTGTGTACAGAACTCTGCTGTCAAGGTTTTACTTAGGGAAAACTAGAAAACTTTTAAAATGTTCTAATTTCAGATTCAGAAGAGAAAACAAATGAGTCATCAAGTATTCAGACTGTTTTCATTAAAATTGTATCCAAATTGATATAACGTGTGTTATCTCAACTTTTTTTTCACAAATGAGACAACTGTAAAAAAAGGCATACCTTGTAAAATGTTGGATACCTTTTATTGATCCAAAAATTGAAGATGCTTGTAGATACCATAGTCTTTTAAAAATGTAATAAAGTATGGAATAATTATTTTTTTATTATGGTACAACTGTGGAAAAGTAAAGATCGTATAAGTTTTTAAAATTCAGAAGGAGCCCTTCTTTGTTTTTTTGTTTGTTTATTTTTGTGGTTTTTTTTCTGGAAAGATCAGAAAGCTACCAAACATTGTTTTAAAGAGAAATATGACAGAAGAATTCATTGTTATTTCCAGAACACTGAGAAAAATAGTGATCAATCAAGAGAACTTGCAGTTGTCTATTGATAAATATGGAGATGTTCCCAAGTCCCCAGAGGGACTAACAGAAGGAATAACACCCTGATTAAACATGTAACTTTTGTGCAAAGCTCAGGGAAAGCAATGTGAGATTCTTATTTATCTTTCTGTGATTTATATCAGGTTGACTATTTCTTGCCTCCTATGTTCCAATTTCCTTTACCAGACAGGAACAGGAGGGCTTTCCAGCATTTACAATATAAAATCTTGTTCTTGCCCTTTTTGATGACATAGTTTATATATTTTCTGACTCTTCCCTAATGTTCAAAGGTCTTTACTCCTCAGGGCTTACACAGAAGCTGCAACACTGAAAGCTTTTTATAAATAGCCTGTGAAATCTTCAGGGCAAACAGTTTTTCTTGATTCTGCCTGCAAAGCATAAAACACACTTTTCGCGCTGTAGAAATAAATCTTCCCACTCAACATTATCCCTGGTAAGCATCTGGACAAATTTCGCATTAAGTAATTGGTTTTGGCTTGCTCCTTCGAGGTTCCAGATGAGTTTAAGTTCATGCTAAACTTCAGGGGAGTGAGGGAGGTTTCTCAGATTTACTGCAAACAGCCAGCATCTTTCAAAACTGAGTGCTCTACAATAACACTATATTGGTAGGAAAAAAATCCTCTATTTACATTTGAATTATTTGTGGCGTTTGTGTAATTTAAATATGCATTTTAATCAGCCTGCTGGTTTTATATGGCAATCATTTCTAGATTAGTGAAGTAGTATCCTCTTATATTACATTTTGTTTCTTCCCTTCTGGACATACAAAAGATGATTGAATTTATAGTGTAATATCTTGAATGCATGAGTTGCAGACTAGTCTTTCTGGACAAATTAAGGGTTGGTAAGAAATATGAAAATTCTTTGTGAGTAGCCAAATACTGCTGTTGATATAGCTGAATTTTAATGGGAGCTAATATGGGCTTTGCATAACATTCACATTTTAGCTTAGAAAATGCTTTAATATTGCTCATGACATTGTGAAGTCATTATCAATGCATGTGTTAAGTTTTAAATCAAAAGAAAATAAGGCAATAAAAAGAATAACTTTTTGCTGTGGATGATACAGTGAACAGATATCCTTTCATTTTCTTTGTCTTAAAAAAGAGTACATAAAATATAAAAATAAGATTTCAGATACAGATTTCAGACATATAGACAGCTAGATAAGCAAACAAATACTGAATTTAAATGCTTCTAAAATATGAAAATAAAATCTAAAACCAGATTGTTTTTTATTCACACATTTGTTCGAGAAGATATTTGAACTGGTGGTCAAGGGAACAACTACAAATGTCATCTACCTGGACTTCTGTAAGGCCTTTCATATGATTCCCAACAACATTCTTACTTCTGAAATGCAGATATATGGCTTTGATGGATGGACTGTTAGAATGACAGGATTAGGAATTGGCTGGATGGTCATGTCCAAAGAGTTACAGTCAATGGCTCAATGTCAAACTGGAAACTAGTAATGAATGGTGTCCCTCTAGGGCCATCATCAGTGACATAGACAGATGGGTTGAGTGTACCTTCAACAAGTTTACAGATGACACCAAGCTGAGTGGGGTAGTTGATATCCTTGAGAGAAGGGATGCCATCCAGAGGGACCTTGACAGGTTTGACAGAGGAGCAGGCCCATGTGAACTTCATGAAGTTCAACAACATGCAAAGTCCTGCGTTTGAGTCAAGGCAATCTCCAATATCAGTACAGACCAGGGAAAAATGGGTTGAGAGCAGCCCTGCAGAGGAGGACTTGGGAGTACTAGTGGATGGAAAATTGAACTTGAACCAGCAATGTATGCTTGTAGCCCATAAAGCCAATCGTTCTCGCCCTTGGCAGGGAGGTTGGATTAGATGATCTTTAAACATCACTTCCAACCCAAACCATTCCATCATTCTATGATTTATCTAAGATAAACAACATATCACAGTTTCCCCATATGAAGATTTGTGTGGTCTCTTTTGCAAAGAAAATATTGTTCTGTGACGTATCTTAATACACATTGTGGGAGTCAGAGGATGTCAAGTAGAAAAGAGGAACAGTTAGGGGAAGGCTAGGATTAATTATTATATTAATGGATGAGATGCATGTTTTGGACTCAACAGAGAGAGTGGAAAGGAGGAAAAATGATTGATTTTGCTTCCCACAGTGCAATCAGAAGAATTTAAAGACTATATCACTATTAATTTGCTACTAAATATACCACAGCTTCTAGACTTGTCACAGTAACAAATTTTATAGTCTTGTTTTGCATAAGCCATCACTCTTATTCTTTTTCAAAGTACAATTAGATTTTTTTTTTAATCTCTGTATGAAGTCTCTGGCAGGATCAAAGTCCTGAAGTGCAACATTTCATAGTGTGATTCAGTACCCTGTGTAGTACTAGAAGTCAGATTATTACTGTGATGTATTCTTTTATACTGTCTTTAATTAGTCCTGCTGTGCTGCTTGAGCATCATTTGCTCCAGAAATTTCAGTCACAGGAGGAAAGAGGAAAGGTGTTTCCCTTTCAGCAGCATTTCAGAGGTCAAATACTTACACAGCTGATATGTATAGGGGTGATAGTTCTTTTGTGTCGTCTGTTCTTGCTCACTGAAACCAATCAAGGGGTTGTGAATTATCCATGGCAGTTCTTGACTGCTCAGGAAGAAAACAGATGTCCCAGGGATTTAGCTGCTGTTCTGGAATTTCCTACAACAACAGACAGTATTTATTTTTGAAAGTGAGCATCTGGTTCTTCATCAAGAAACACTCCAGAAACTCTTTGTCCTCAAATAAATAATTAGCATATACTCTTGGGGAAATTTATATAATATACAATACACATAATTTTGATTTCATCCTTTGTAATGACTCGAAATGAGAAATTAGAAAGTGAAAAATGAGTAAAATAATTTTAAATGATTCAGATTTGGATTAAAGTAATCAATGTATATGAGAGTTATATTTCATATTTTATATACGTGCAGCTCTCATACATTTTAGGCACATAGTGGACAAATTATAGTCATCAGAATGTTACTACAAGTGTCAGTTTCTGTCTATTAATCCAACACTTTCTTAACATTTAAAATTAATCTTCCTGGTTTTAAACAATAATCCACCATCAAAAAAATCTATTAGAAAATCATGTTTCCTACCAACAAACACATGTAATACTTTAAAGCAATCTGTCGATACATAACATTGCACTAAGCAAAAAGTTTAATTGTTAAGTGTAAAGGAAAATACTTTTCCAAGAGATAAGGTCATCAAAAGGGGATTGTACAGATAAAAAAGGATGCTAAATTTGAAATTTAGCAGATGTCATGATGAAATCAGAGCCCTCCAGAGGGACAGAAGGAAGACATGAATGTGGCACTGCAAAACAGAAATTCTTTATTCCAACTGTAAATGTTGAAACCAACTTTAATGAAGTGTTTACATTTTGTAAATTATCTATTGTGGTGCACCAGGTTATCTCCTCTTTTGATTAAATAAGGAAGATGCAAAATGAATTAAAACTCAAGTATCACACCCCATTGTCTCCAAGACGCTAGGAATCCAGCACTGAAAAATTCCACTCTAATGAAGAAAAGCAAGCCACTGGCTGCTGCTCTGAGTTCCTCTGCGAATGCTTGCTGAATTCAGATGTGATTTTGGGAAACAGAAATAATGGTTAGATAACAAGACCGCTTAGATTACAACCAGCCCCTTTGATATCAAGGAAGTGAATCTGAAAAAAAACCAGAACAGTTGCAACATATCCTGAAGCATAGGTCTATGTCTAGAGATATCCCCCAACACACATACATGCAAAGATATGCACACACTTATATAAACATCTGTGTTCAGCTTGCTATCGATTCTCTAGCAATTCTAACAAATTATTTAATGGGGGAAGTGGGAGTATGCAACTGAGTTCCTGTTGACTCAAGATTTGCTGTTTTGCAGAAAGATAATGTCAGGCTCTTTATGAGAAGCAGCACTTTCTGACTTGTGATCGACTAATTGATGGTATCTTACCTTGCAAGACTCCTGCTGAGCTCTTAACTGTGGGAATACTGCTGACTTACATACTGCAAGCTGTCAGTCTCTGCAAAATGGGAACTTTACAGAAACCGTGAGATAGGAGCAGGTGCCTTGTTAGATGTATTCAATCATCTGTTCTTGGAAAAGGAAGGGCTTCCCACTCTTGTTGAATTCTTGCGGATTCTGTGAAGCAGGCTGCCTTTTTCTTTGTGAGGCAAAAGCTGTGTGCTGCTAGAAAATAAAATAAAGGAAAAATATAGAAATTGTCATTGAGAATTCAGATCTTTGAAAGTACAGTGGAGCAACATACCACCCTGCTTCACTTCCTAGGCTGAATCCTTTTAGATTTTCCTTGGCTTCCACATCTAATTGCGGCTCTCTTTCCATATGTCTAAATATTTTATAGAAGTATGCTTCTTGACTTTTCTCTTAACATGTATTTGGTGTCCTTTAATACTCTGTTGATTCCACCCAGCTATAAATGAACTATGCCCTTAGTGTCTTTTATTTGCTCAGGTTAGGACACGATTCCTTGAGCAACAAGCAGGCATTTAAAGGCACCTACCTCTCCCCTGAGGCTTCTTAAACCTAGAAGCATTGTCCAGAAGCTTGGGTAGAACCTTATGGTCCACAAAAAGAAAAAAAAAAATTCAAGACTTCATATATCTTCAGGTGTAGCCAAAAAAAAAAAAAAGTGACATCACCTGCTTTTATCCAGAACAATTTGGAAGAGCTGAAAATAGGAAGCATTAATGCTCAGACTGTTTAATAAGTTGGAAGGGCTGTGCATTTCCCAGTGTAAAAGCAGCACATGTAAATAAGGTATTGTTAAATTTGATGAACAAACCACGGAAGAAAATGCAGAGATTTTGCCTGAGGAATTCACCCAGTGTTAAGACAATATTTCTTTCTAGATTAAAGAGAACAACTCAGTCTTGGAAGCCTTAAAAGATCTATATTCAATTCTTTAAGCTGATTTTTTTCCCAGTTGTGTTTTTATCTTGGAAATAAACAAGAGTGGTTTTTAGTAAGGACAGTGTTTTGTCCATCTCTAACTGGTAAAACTGAATGTTGTAACATTGGATAAAATATGTCAGTAGTCCAGGACAGTGTGGCAAGCAGCCAGCCTGCTTTTCAATCCCGCTCCATTTAAGACATTTCCTATTTTAAATTTTATGAACTGCAGAGATGTGTTAACGAATTTGGTTAGTAAAAAGCTTAAGAATGTGGAACTAATATGAAATGAGTAAAACATTGTCATTTATTCGTAGTGCTTTCAACTGCATCTCATTCTCCGTTGTTCATCTCTAAAAAGTCAATCTAGATTAAAAATATTTGAGATAAAGACAGTGAGTCTTATTCTTAAATCTGCTGTTGTGCTTCAACAAAATGCCCAGTGGATCTTTGTTTTACAGGATAACTCATTTACTATAGCTTTTAGTGAAAAGGATAGGGACAGATGATAGCTTTGACTTTGTTGCATGTGTCTTTTCAGTGAATACTGCACTACTCTTTGGGGATTTTTGCACACAAGTTTTCAGAAAATTCACTGGATGTCCCTAGATTGGAGGACCATAAACACAATTCTCTTTAGGCTCATTCAGTAAGTTTTGAGACATAGTCACCTGGGCCTTCTTTCAGTCTCTCATTGTATGATATCTAGTATATAATCATCCCCACATACGCAAATGTAATTCAAAGGTTCATCTTACCCAGACAGTATTAGAGAAGCTAAACTTTGCCTTTGAACATTAGAGAGGAAAGAAAAAGATTGTGACAAAAATTGAATTACTCTTGGCCACTTGGAATTCAGCTTTTTTCAGCCATTGTGGTTGTTTGTGCATCCAAGTTAAACGATAATCTAGTAAGAGTTTAGGAGTGTCCATAACCTTTGAACTCCATTGGCAAATGCTTTCAGCAGAAGGTGCAGTTGTAGCCATCAGCCACTACTTCAAAAAGTTCTTCTTGCCAGGCCACGTCATGTCTGCTTAACAGGATTGAGGCTCAACCAACCAGCTTTCTATCAGGACTCTGCGCCTAACACAGAGTAACTAGAGAATCAGTCCTGTTTGGTTTTGATGCGGAAACACAGAACTGAACATCACTGGAATACTGATGATGATGGACTCCACAATGGACCTCATATCATCTCATCTCACACTCGTGTTTTAGAGGTTTGTGCAGCAAGTGACAAGAATTAACTGTGCACAATGCTACTTACTTTAGTCTTAAGAATGGAGGAACAATGAATGAATGCACACAACTCTGATTCCGTAAGAAAAGGTAAGAATGAAGTCACTCTAGTTCCATAAAACTGTGTCAAATCTGTAACTTCAGTTTGTATAAGTCATGATTAAAAACATTAATATTGCTCTTGCACCTAATAGCATTAGTAGAGATGTCATTTCTGGCTATTGTGTGAATTCGTCTACCAACCTGAGCTAGTTAACTTTTCCATAGCCAGGTTTGAAGCATTTGCTTAGTCTCTAGCATTGGAGCTAGTGTGTAAACACATATTAAAGACTTTTTCCATTTATAAATGAAAAAATCAAACACATAAACAAATAAATAAATAGTAAAGTTATAGAGCTGGACATAAGTAGAAATATTATTACTCTCATTATTACTTTCAAATGTGAAGTTGAAATATTTTTAATAAGATTGCATTTTGGATAAATGTGATAATTAATAGTGCATGACAGTATTAAATGAGAGTGTCTCATATGAGCTACAGTTGGGTAGTATTCAAGACTATTTACACAAAGCAAGTTACTTCTAACAAACTTTATTTCTTATTTTTCAAATACATTTGCTGTATTTATCATCAAACACATGGACTATCATAAAGTACGGATGTGGTTCACCTAGAAAACGGAAAAATTCCAGCTCTGATGTTAACAAAAAGTTTGTGTGTTACTTGCTGGATTTTACTAGTCATGAAAGACATAGATTAAGTTATCTGAGCAGACATACTCCAGGGAATCAGAAGACTCTGGATGTGTTATTGAGTGAAGGTGAAATAAGGACAGCAATGCATTAGCACTTCCATGAGCTTATAAAGCTCAGTGATCATTAATATATCATGTCAAGTTTGGTGGATTTCTCTTTTGTGTGTATCAAGAGACATTTGCACGTTCTCTTTATTTAGCTACACTGTCTAATATAACAATTATTTTTCAGTGCAAAAAAATCACCCTTTTAATTAACTAATTTGCACATTTCTGTCACTTTATTTAATGCAAACTACCTTGTCATGTGAAACAACAAAAAAATCTTTCCATTCTTCCTGTAAAAGACTGTACTTACTCAAACACTGTGTTTCATTAAAAAACCAGTGGCTTCCTTTACCGGTTCAGCCTACGTTTCAGAAGCATTTTTATCCATCCATAACTAATGTGTATTCATACCTGCAATGCTGGGAGTTGAAGCACTGTCAGTTTTTGTTGGAGCTGCCCTCCTTTATCTGTTAAATTACCTCAGGGGAAGATAGCACTTCTGAGGCAACCCACATTTCAAATAAACTTCTGTCAGACAACTTTTTGGCAAAAGTGGTGCGACTGAGACATACTGGGATTGTTATTGTTTTGTCCAGGTTTAGAGCAAGTGCTAGGAAGCCTGACCATTGCAGGCATTGCTGTCAACATTGTCCTACCCAGAATACAAAGAAAAAATTTAGGAATTTGTTTCTCTTTTTCTTAGACACTGGCTGCTGGATAAACTGGCTGCAGGTTTGCTTTTGCAAACTCTGTATCTGTAGCAGTCAAATACAATCCTTCTCTGCCTTCCTTCTTTCATCTTCCACCATTGCTGGTGAGCTAGGCAGAACAATAAATTGTTAGAATCTTTAAAGTTAGTTCTTTTAGAACTCTTAATCTACTTGAAAATGCTTACTTTTGAAGATGTCATTTCACCTTGGTTTTACAGTAGGTTTGATAAAACAATAAAATCCCTTTGAAGTGAAAATAGCCAAAATTAAAGCTTCTTCTGTTTAACCCACTTTTTAGAAAGCATTTCAAGAGACAAAATCGCTTAAAAGCAGACATTTTGTCAGGAGCCATGAGCCTCACAAAAGCAGAACACCAGCTCTCTAGCACATTTCTAATTAAATATGCAATTAAAAAGCTTTCAGTGGCCCCTAAGGCTTCCCAACCTAGTTAATAGAAAACTTCTCATCTTAATTTAACAAGCAAGATAAAACTTTTTCATAAAAAAAATCCACTGTTACAGAAAGTGCCTTCCTACTTTGTTTCCTCGCTGTGCTTCAAGGATTTATTGTATGCTGAATTAAGTGGTTCAGGATTTTAGAAGCAAACACAGTAAAGATAACGAACAATAAATATATTTTTTTAAAGTTACAGTAATACAGACTGAATTTTAGGTAATTTTAAGAAGTAGAGTAGTATGCAGGTTATGTGAAAGAGCACCACATATTAAATAATTATTTGGCTACTTTAAAACATTTAAAAATTTGTATTTCAGTATAAGAATTCAGATTAACTCTTTTCAGAGAAGATATTTTTATTTCAGTTGTACTATCAACGTTGTTCCACCTTCTTCTTGCTGGAATGGATGTGGCAGGGGTAGCAGCAGTTTGACCGTCGTAGAGCAAATTATGAGATGTTGTTCTTTCAGTTCTTTGTCCTCCAAAGAATCTTTTTTGGGGAGAGGGCTGCAGTCTTGGGATTGAACGATGACATGAAAATGGCACCTCTGATGGATGAGGGTATTCAGAGTACAAGGGAGGAATGGGCACGGTCCTGGTTTCAATGGGGAGGTCACAGTGGGACACTGTACAAGGTAACTCTGGAGAGCAAATCCCAGAGACATGAATCTATGGAAAGTGTCCAAGGGTATGCTGAAAGCACTTTGTGCTACCAAAGAGGGAGTAAGATAATATAAAGATGAATGAATGTTAAAATTAATCCATTGTGTAAAAGTTCTTATACAAAATTGCTGCTTTTGAATTGTGGTTGTTGGAATATTTTCACACCGGTATTAGTCATAACAATCAGGGCATTTAAGCTTGTTGGCAAGTCATACATTTTATGTGTTAATTTTCTCTCTTCACAGTTAATGCTTTTTTTTTCACATGCAAATCTTTCTTTGATCTTAAAAATGGTAGACATCACCTCAACCCACCATATGTTGGTGGGACATGCAGTGGTGAAACAGCATATACACAGCTTCTAATTCTTCACTTCACATGAAAATGACTCTTTAGGTCCTGCAATAAATGTTTTACACTATAGTCAATCTTCTGTCACAAAAGATTTTGTGCAGAAGGTTACTAGAATATTATAGTCTTTTTTAACATAATAAAATTTTAATTAATAAAAAAAAAGAACTTGCAGGTTTGTTTAGCACAGTAAGTTTACTAAGGTGTTTTTCCCTTAACACAGTCATTTTTGGGACATGAATAGTTTGCCAACTGTGTAGAAAACTTTCTACAGTGTTTCAAAACTTAATAAAACAAGTTACACAGGAAAGAGATGTATTTGTCATTTATATCTCCTCTTATCTGTATTTCTTAAGGCTTTTAGTGTTTTAGCTTTGCTAGGAACATTCCTTTATGTCTTCATGTGGTTATATAATTTCAATATCTGAATGTAATGTAGACATATATGATAAAGTAATAATTCATTTATTGATACTAAACAGCAGCAACAGAAACATCTATCTTAAAGATAAGTGCACATTTTATATCAGCCATGACTCCGAAAATGGAACTGTATAAGCACATTCAAATAAATCCAACAGAACCAATTTATGATTCTCTCAAGGAATGGTGACAAGTCAAGCAAGTGATTTTAAAGATCTGCTTTCCTTCAGTCTTCTAGAAATGCAAAAATGTGCAGCACATTATAGCCCTGATCTACAGGGCCTTGTCCGAGAGAAATCTTTCTCCTTTGTGGCTGCTCTTCTTAAAAAAATCTTTGGGTTTCTTTGGCTTTGCACATATAAAAGCCTCTCTGTAACCTAATGGCTGAGCTACCTGTGAACAGTCTTTTGCAAGGGTTGGAGATTTAGGCTCTCTTTCTCCATTTTCAATTTGTTTGCAGTTGAGTTCAGGAGAAAAATATACCAGAAAATCACAAATCAAGTGTTCCCTTCTATGTTCTCACATATAAGTATGATTTATATATACATATAGATAGATATATATAAACAGACTTATATGTTCTCACATATATATGTATGTATACACTTAAGTTGTGATGATTCTGTCCCACTCAATGAGTATCACACAGTCAGGAACAGAGAGATTGCATTTGTTTCCTTTGTTGACTGATCTACTCTGGGTTTTACCCAAGAAGAATAAGTAAGTTGGAGTTAAATGAAAATTTTCAGTTATGCAACTCTTTGAATTCCTTAACTAAAGAAGTAAACTCTTGGGACTGTATTTCTGTATTGAATATTCATGTTATTGAGTTCAAAATCCATGTTTTAGCAGTATTTTCTAATATTCCCAGAAATATTCTTGTACTCTAATCATTTACTAAAACACTAGTGTCAAGAGATGAACTCAGCTAAAACAAATTTGTTACAGAGATTCACTTTTAAGATGTAAGGGAGAATTAAATGAAGCAGCTTTATTTTACTGCTGTGGTGGGTCAACCTTGTCTGGACACCAGGTGTCCACCAAGCGTCTCTACCACTCCCCTCTTCAGCAGGACAAGGGGCAGTAAAATAAGATGGGAAAAACCTCATGAGCCAAGATAAAGGCAGATTAATACAGCAAAAGCCAAGGCTGTGTACAGAAGAAAGGAAAACAAAAGATTTTATTCTCTACTTTCCATCAGCAGACAATATCCAGCCACTTCCCAGGAAGTAGGGTTTTGGTGTGTGTAGCAGTTGCTCCAGAAGACACGTCGTATTAACAGATGTCTGCCTCATGCTGCCCCCTGCCCTGCCCCGCTCCCCAGTTACCAGCTTTCTCTTAGTTTTTTTTTTGCTGAGCAGATGTCATATGGTGTGGAATATCTCTTTGGTCAGTTTGGGTCAGCTGTCCCTGTCCCAGCTGTGTCCCCTCCAAAGATCTTGCCCACCCCCAGCGTAGTGGCAAGCTGTTGGGGAGGAATGTTGGAGGGACAGCCTCAGTGCTGTGGAAACACTAGTCAGCAGCAGCCAAAATGCTGATGTGTTATCAACACCTTCCTAGCTACCAAGAAAAGCACATACAAAGCACAGCACTATGAGGGAAAATTAACTCCATTTCAGCCAGACCGAATGCAGCTGTGTACCTTGCTCAAGACTTAATGCCATGGAATTTGTGTTTTGGATTTGGAAAGACATGTAGGGTAAGGTTAATTTTATGTAATTAATAGAACTACAGTCTGGGAACCTGTACCCCGGTGACTCACCCAAGGCCCAATTTATTGCTATTGGAGGAAAATAAATACTACCAGAATAAGTTTAATTTGACCTATGCTATTCTAGCAAAAGACAAAACGATACAGGATTTTTTCAAATGAGAAGGGAAGAAGGACACATAAACAGAATGAGAAATAAAAGTAATGCACTTGTGACAGTGAAAACTATAGAGGAGATTTCCACAGCAACAAGTATAGTACTGTGTTAGGGAAGTAACAAAACCAGAAAAAGTCAATATACCTGAAAACGTGACTACTTTACTTACATTTTCTTTGCCTTTGAGGATAGCTGTAATTTGCTTTTTTTATGGATGATAGTATAAAGAAATGTCAAAAAGTTATTGTAGGTATAAAGAGATTGATAGTGTCAGCTGAGTTGTAGTTTAGGAAATTGCATAGATAGACAATACTGCTGAAGGAATCTGCAGTTTACCAGACGTACACAAACCAAAAGCATTACACTCATTGTTATTGAGGTCTGTGTCTCAATATCCAAAACATCCCAGTCACCAGTGGTGCTCATAAACAGGTAGTATTGATGCCAGAGAAATATATCAGCTGGTATAGATTCAATATCATATATAAAAAATAGTATAGTAATATACAATATGAACATAATTTCATAGAATCATAGAATCATTAAGGTTGGAAAAGACCTCAAGGATCATCAAGTCCAACCATCAACCCACATCACCTAACTCACTAAACCACGTCCCTCAGCACCACATCTACACGTTTCTTGAACACCTCCAGGGATGGTGACTCCACCACTTCCCTGGGCAGCCTGTTCCAATGCCTGATCACTCTTGCAGTGAAGAAATTTTTTCTAACATCTAGCCTAAACCTCCCCTGGCGCAACCTGAGGCCATTTCCTCTTCTCCTATCACTTGTTCCTTTAGAGAAGAGGCCAGCACCCACCTCACTACACCCCCCTTTCAGGTAGTTTTAGAGAGTGATAAGGTCTCCTCTCAGCCTCCTCTTCTCTAGACTAAACACCCCCAGCTCCCTCAGCTGCTCCTCATAAGACCTGTGCTCCAGACCCTTCACCAGCTTCGTTGCCCTTCTCTGGACCTGCTTCAGCACCTCAATGTCCTTCTTGTGGTGAGGGGCCCAAAACTGAACACAGGATTCAAGGTGTGGCCTCACCAGTGCTGAGTGCAGGGGCACAATCACTTCCCTACTCCTGCTGGCCACACTATTGCTGATGCAGGCCAGGATGCCGTTGGCCTTCTTGGCCACCTGGGCACACTGCTGGCTCATGTTTAGCTGGCTGTCGACCAGCACCCCCAGGTCCCTCTCTGCTGGGCAGCTTTCCAGCCCCTCTCCCCTGAGCCTGTAGCGTTGCAGGGGGTTGTCGTGACCAATGTGCAGGACCCAGCACTTGGCTTTATTGAACCTCATACAATTGGCCTCAGCCCATCAGTCCAGCCTGTCCAGATCCCTCTGCAAAGCCTTCCTACCTTCAAGGAGATCAACACACCTGGTCAATTTGGTATAATCAACAAACTTATTAAGGGAGTAGCCAATTGCCTCATCCAGGTCATTGATAAAGATGTTAAACAGGACAGGCCCCAAAACCCATCCCTGGGGAACACCACTGGTGACTGGCCACCACCTGGACTTAACTCCATTCACCACGACTGTCTGAGTTTGTCCATCCAGCCAGTTTTTTATCCAGCAAAGGGTGTTCCTGTCTAAGCCATGAGCCACTAGCTTTTCTAGGAGAATGCTGTGGGACATGGTGTCAAAGGCCTTGCTGAAGTCCAAGTAGATGACATCCACAGCCTTTCCCTCATCCACCAGGCGGGTCACCTGGTTGTAGAAGAAGTTCAGATTGGTCAAGCATGACCTTCCTTTCATGAAACCATGCTGGCTGGGCTTGATCCCCTGGTTGTCCTGTACATGCTGTGTGAGCACACTCAAGATGAACCCTTCCCATAATCTTTCCTGGTACCGAGGGCAGGCTGACAGGCCTGTAGTTCCCCAAGTCCTCTTTTGCACTATACAAAGGTATATTCCCGGTAAAATTAACAACCCATTCTTTGTTGAAAAAAAAAAGAAAAAGTCATTTTAGTTGTGCAGCAAAGGGTCAAAGTAGCTTTAGGTCTATTAATAAAAAAGGTCAAATAGCTTAAGCCATTTATCCATCATAATAACTACGGTACTATTATGAATAAAAGCTTCAAATACCTTTTCTTCCATGTCTTAATTTTCAAGGGGATTCACAGAGACTTACCAGCATGACTCCCATTAGAATACATCACATATCTAAATGAACACACTCTACTCTGCAAATTGAGATGTTAGGACTCAGTTCAGCAAACATATATTTAGGTAAGTAACTTCGCTTGCTTTTGCATTCTCATTACGTTCGGTGGAACTACCGAATTCTTCATTTTCAGGATCAAGCTGTTAAATTTAAAACAGATAAACAAATAGCTTGCAATCCTAATTCTAAACAGAAGGATTCTTAAATACAATTATATCAATAATTTACTACAGTATTGTGGATTCATAGTTTCTGAATTGAGCACAGCATGAATTTTCAGTTATTGGAAAATAGTTAGATTAAGTTTCCATTGCTGAGAATTGACTATTTTTTTCCTTCTTTAAATTTTTTTTTTTACATAACCAACTAGCAATTATTTGCCTTTAAGCCTTTCTACAAAATTAAAATTAAGAACTTTCACATATGCAACAAGGTTATTGAATCCATGATTTGTTCATTTTAATCTGTACATAAAGGAAGAATTTATGATGTTCTGTAGGAATAGAAATTGTAACATCTCCAGGTATGTATAAGAACTAAATAGAATAACTGCTATACCTCACATCTTCACCTCTTGGGAATTTTTTTGCCATACTCTGAAATATTAGCATAAGAGAACTCCAAGTGGAGATTTCCTTGGAGAGTCTTCCAATGGTTTCCATGCCCTTTGGATCAAAACCTAAGTGTTGCAGTGGGTTAGAAAACAAAGGCTGTTGCAATCTCATATATGGAAAACAAAGCATTAGAAAAAATATACCTAAAATAATTTAAATGGTTGTAGGAGTAAAGTGAAATAAACATTTGAAGAGTGTCAATATTCCATTTCATCTGATTTTATCTGACCATGTATTTGTAATGACAAACACGTATTTGGATACAGACTGACTCCCAATGTCATCAGTAAAAAAATCCAAATTTTCTTTTTTGGGGTAAGTACTAAATGGAATGTACTAAAGTCCACAGCTAAGAGGGGAGGGCATATGAAATAAAATTTTTCATCTCTCAATGTGTTCAATCCCATTGTTTTAAGGGACCTGACATTCTTGCAGTGTTGTCATGCAACCATGCACCCAGTTCATGGGTTGAGCAATACTCAAACAATGAAAGTATTTGTGTGTCTGATGAAAGTGTTGTATTATTGACCTGCCACTCTATTTTGGAGAAAGGATCAGAAAAGATAAATTTCAGTCTTAGCCATTTTACATTTGCTTTGATAATGTAACTGGAGACTCAGTGGCAAAGAAACTAAAGTCACCGTTGCGGTAACATGTTCTTCATGTTTATATTCAAAAGTAATACTGACAGTTCTGGACTTCAGGGTAAGACCACTAATCCAAAGAGAATAGTGCTTGCTTTATTCTTCTTGTGTCTGTTTTTTGTTGTATTTAAAGCTGAGGTGAGAAACATAATTTCTTACTTTGGTCTTTATTACCTATCAGAACATAAGCTTTAGGCCGGTAGTTGTTTTCTGTCCCCTTAGCCAGTCCACTATTAAAAATAATAAAAAACACTGATTTAAATAATGCCTTTTTTTTCCTCTGAACACACTTAAGAAAATGTGTTCCCTATCAAAAAAAGGAGGCAGGCCTTCAGCATCATCACCTCTGAGCTGTAAGGGTCTATAAAGGTTTGTGCCAAGCTCAGCACTGAAACTTTCTCTGCAATTAATACAAATAAGCAAGAACCTTTGGGGAATGGGAGTCAGACTGGGCACCTGGATATATGAGTGCGTAACTTGAAGCAGTCAACAGGAGGCTCCAGGAAGAGAAGCACATCTGAATGGTTCAGGTTATGGTTTCATTATATGGCAAACGTTTCTGTCACAGGCATATATTGCCACCTTGCTTGGATAGTGTTAGTTCCTCGGTTGTAAGCAGGCACAACTATTACTGTAATGTGATGTCAAACAATATCAGGAGCCAATGAGACTGAAAACAAAAGGATATTAATGTATTTTGTAAAGGTACCACAGAAGGTCTTTTGTATTAGTCGGAAATCATAATAATATTTTTTTTTCTAGTTTAATTCTGGCTTGGGTTCACCAAAAACTGCAATATAATTTCAGTTTCATTAGTCTCACTAAGTGCATAAGTATTTTTTTTTAATTACATTACCTCAGCCCATCTCACAACCCAGTCCATTAATAGCTGTGGCTGCCTGCAGCTGAGGAGGTAACATATCTTTTTTGTCTCTAGAATAAAATATCTGGACAAACTGTCTTTTGGTTTAGTTTGGCTCCAGTAGGGTTCCTTGATTTAAAACCAACTCTTCCAATTCTGCCAAAAATGTAAAGCATGCTTTTTCTTGCTTCCAAACTACTTCAGACTCAGAAATGCAAGAATTTCAGGGACATCATAATGAAGGAAAAGTATCATAGTTCTTAGCTTTGTTTTTTGTGTGCTTAGGTGAGAGTGGAAATTTTACAATCTTTTTTTTCTGCTGTTATTTCTGAATTTCCACTCTGATAAGGTCTTTTATGTATTATGCATAAAGCTGCAAAATATAAACAAGGCTGCCTTTTTTTTTTTTTTCCTTTGTGAAATCTAAGACCGTGAGCCGGGGAGATCTGTGGACACACACTTGCATTTGTGTGCTTTTGCTTCTAACAGCATTTCAAATCTCGAGAGGCCAACAGTGAGAATACTATTGCATGAAGGCTGGTCAACAGTCCGTTGTCCAGATGTAAACATGAATTTTCTGATCATAACTACGGATTAGAAAATCTAGACATTTTCCTCTATTTTCCATTGTCTCTATTATTTCGCCTATAGTCACAAGTCATGCAAGGTATGCTAAAAAAAAAATAATTCCCAGTAGTTACTCTAACTCTCTAAAATTGCAAATCTCTTATGTAATCCTATTTTTGATATTGTCAAATCCCCATTAAGAACTTTTATAAAGTGGGAAACATAAAAAATTTACTATAGTAATTTATAAACCAGGCTATTTAAATTGCATTAAATTTTAATCTTATTCAGAACAATGCTATACAGTTCATTTCCAAAGTTAATTACATACACTGGATATTTTGATACTAATTAGTAGATTTATTAGAGTTCATTGTAAAATATGATATATAATAGTATAATATATATATAATAAATTCTTGAAATTGATCCATGCATTTAATTTCCATTCATGCTCCTGTGTGAAAGGGGGGAAAAAACCACCTAGAGAGCAGTGACAAGAAGATACGTCAGTTTTCTGTTTCTGGCATTACAACAACTTTTTGTTATGAGTTTTTGCTTCAAGCAGAATGAAATTTATCCGTAAATGACAGAGTTCACCTTCTTTACTTCTTTTACTGACATGCTTTCTCCAGCCTCAGACATTATTTAGTGTCTAATAAGTACACAGAAACTTTTAGTTGACTTGGTTAATTTTAAAAGATAAGGTGATCCTCATGTAACTGTATTTTGAGTGGTGGTGTTTTAATTCCATGAAGGCCGCATGCCTCTGTTATTGGCACCTTTACTCTTCAAGACTGACATAGAAAGCATCCTGCTATGTAGTCAAATGAGACCAGAACAAAGGACACTGGAGAATTCAGAGTTCCCACAAATGCACACATTTTGACAAAGTAGAAGAAATTTCCATACTAAGTTCTTCCATACTAAGTCCATTGAAGAATTCTTTAAGGAATGTACCAAAAAAAAGCAGAAGCAGATATTTTTTTTTCCAAATCTGTAAGAGTTCTGAAGAAAAGTAGACATATATAGCTTGTGCCTAAGATGACAACAGCAGACAGAAATAAAGTTATCATTTCTAATTGGCATTTTCAGTAGTAACTTACAAACTACTCATATTCAAAGATGAATTTTGTCTGCATCACTAAAAACTTAGGCAGAGCTAAGCTGAAGTAGGAGCTAAAAAGATGCTTATATCTTCTGAGAATTTGATGTAAGAATCTTGGGAAATTTATTTTGAAACTGTGATTACCAATTTCCAGTAAAAACCCCAACTGATTAAGTCAGTTAAAGAGATTCTCAACTGTCATTAGTTTTTGTGCACAGAATTTTTGTATTATTATCTCTATGATGAAAAACAAAACCTGAAGAGTTTGCCAAATTTAAAATTTTAGAGTTAAAATTATGAATTGTTTGTTTTTCGTGAAGGTCAGAGTTAAATATAGTAAATATCTATAACTTACACTGAATGCATTTTTCTCCCATTCATCAAGGGGATGTATGATCATATGAACCAATGCAAAATCCACTGAAGTGAGAAGGATTATGTCAATTAACTTCAGTTATACTTCAGTCAGGTCACATTACATATCTGCGCATTGAGATGTATAAGACATACTACACAGTTTTTCAAAGGTTTCAATTTCCAAAGAATGTCATTAAGAACCATAAAAAGTCTGAGAAAACGCATTTTCAGAGGTATTTCACTGGGATCCAGAGTTATGCCAGGCATAGACATTTGAGTTACTTGGTGTGTGGCACCCTCAATACCTATCTTGCGACAGGCCAGATTTTAAGTTCTGTGTAACTGCATTTGTAACTCCTATGTAACCCTGCAGGTATCAGAGCACCAACCTCACCTAGGTTATCACATGGAGTCCATAACTCCATGTCAAGTAATAATTTCAGAAAATTAAGAAGTGGAAGCGACACCCTGCCTCCTAACACCCCGCCCCTTGACCAACGTTGGCAGTGTAGGCAGGATGCTGCCACGCATTATCCACGTAAGGTATGTTCTATCAAACCACGCTGCCATTGGTGGGGCCAAGGGGTAGTGTGAATCCTACCTTCACAAGCCATTTGTGTGACTGGCTGTTGCTGCCAGATGACCCAACACCATGGCAGTCCACCAGAGCCATGGCATCGCTTGTGAGACTCTGTTTGCTATTGGTGATTGAGAGAGTCACTGTACAGGTGCTTTGTTGCTCGCCTTTCTTATTGCCTTAATAAAGCTTTACCTTACAACCTTGTCAGACTCCAGTACTGTTCAGACCACAGTATGTCGTGTTAGCCTTACACCAACCAAATTTTAAAAGTACTGTCAATTAAAGACAAGCTGTCATTAGAGAAAACATTGAACGTGGACTTGTTTGACACACGTGGAAGTTAAGAGCTACTAAAAAATTAAATTTGAGATTTCCTGAGCCCACTAGTTCATTTGTGTTCCGTAAATGTATTTTTTTAATGTTTTTTAGAGTTTAATTTTGAGTATATCAAGAGATGTAATGTCCAGTTGTTTTTGTAATCTGTGATTCTGTGCTCCCTTTACTGTTTGTTTCAAAAACAGTGCCTGCCTGCTACTAGTTTGCAATGATAGAGGCATGTGATGTTCTGATTTTGTAGCGATATTATTTTTCTTTTTTGTATAAGAAAACTGATAAAATAGCTTCATTTTTAGCCACATGTGAAATACTGCAGAAAAATTGAAATAAAATAGAGTAAATCTTGATTGATTTTTGGATGTTGGTAGTTACAGTAGGAATGTATGAGCAGGAGCTATACGAAACAATAATGCTTTAACAAGGGAAAAAGCACAAAATGCAATTCTGTGGGACTTGCCTCTATTGCAAATTGTGCTATGAAGATCCAACAAAGTAGAGAGTAATAGATGGTGCTATTATTGGAGGTGATAGGTAATTCTGGAAAAACAAGATCTGGGCAAAGTCCAGTTAACCTCATTCATTCAATCACTCTCAGATGACAGTGACATTAGAGTGTCCCTTGAAATGATAGCATGCAGAAGAGAAAAACAGTTGTTTCCATCTAGTTAGAAGTTCTTTCTTTGAAGGAAGTGGACCTTGTACTATTAAAAAACCCCACAACAAACCAAACTAAAACCTCCCAAAACAGACAAAACCCCACTTACCCTGGCCTCCTGTGAAATGAGAGCTGGATTAGCACGTTTGTTACCAAGAAGGCACTGTCTCCTGCACACATATATCTCTTTCATGAAACAACTTATAAATAAACGTATCATAGTGTTTTTCAGTGCATTAGTTATATTTATTTTAGGTTCTGTAATTGACAAGTAATTTGTTGTAAAGATTAATTGAAATTCTGTTTGCTTTTTCCATGGTACAAGAACAGATCACATCCTGGCTTAGGCGATGTGATAAACAGATTTTACACAAAAATGCCTCCCTGAAATTTAGGGGGAATTTTCTCAGAGGCAGACTTCTGTCTATTAAACTCAATTATCAAACAGCACTTCACCTGAAACAGGATGCGAGAAACCTTTTTAAAAAAAACTGTACACACCAATACACTGTAATAAATAACAAGAAATTATACTTTTTCCTCTTTCTGTTTTTTTTTTAAAACATCCTGGTTTTAAAAGTTTCACTGTGCAAATAGTGGAAGTGATAGTGGACTCGTCTGTTTTTCAGTTTTGTGGATTTCTTTTTGGTGATTTTTTTTTTTTCTCCATACTGCAACCAAAATTTAAAGGTTCATAATGGGAAACAATTGGTATGAAACCAGAACTATTTTTCATTATTTACATGCTCTTATGCTCACATACTGAAAACTTGTATTTAGTCTGTGATGACTTTTCAAAAAGCTACACTGAGAGTATTTCCAATTTCATGAGTTCTGAGTTTTATTGACATCTTTCTATCACACATTTCATCTTTGATTGCTTCCAGATCAGAATCCCTAATGCTGTGTTTCAAATGTAATGGAAAAGATGACTACAGACCTTTCGTTTTCCTATTTATTTAAGAAGATGAGATGTGAATGTGCAGATGCAGAGGGAAGTACAGTCTCTTCTAAATACAAGACACATCAATATTACCAAGATTTCCATGCATGAATGGAACTTGCAACGTCTTGGCAATTAGGATGAGAAAAACACGATTAAAAATAAGTTTTCATCTTAATATGCTTGGAAAGTTTGCTTCAGCATAAAAATACTTGAGGATGATTATTGAAGTACAATATTTTTGGACCAGACCATGTCACTTAGTCATATTCAGTAGTACTGTTCCCTGCAAGTTGTCCTACATCAATCACACAATTTGTGGACAAACACGCCATTAGCTGGGGCAGGAGAATATAATTCTTTTACTAATTATATATTTTTCAATGGCACAAAATAATACTTGGAATGCCTTTTTGTTCAGAAATTGTAAATTTAAAAATTTGTAATATTTTCTCTATTATAACCAAACGTGTATTTTTTCTTTCTTAATAACGTCAAACCTGTATATTTAGGGAAAGTCTTTTGCATGCAAATATGCTGAAAACAAAGGATGCTTCAGTGAAATTTCCGTATATTTATTATACAATGTGATGTTCATCAGCAAGAAGTCTGTGATTAGCATATTCTCAGAAGAAGCAAGGGAGTGCTAAATTTATGGTAACCTAAAGGATGCTAAAATTTATTTTAAAAACATTAGTTTAAAGACTTGCGCCAATCCCTCTGGGTCAAACACAGAAATAAATACATCATTGTATTTTATTTAGCAGTAACTTTTACTACCTAACTTTCACAGCTCCACCTAAAAGCCAAACTGTTACTTTTAATGAGTTCAAAGTTCTAATGGAGAGCAAGGCAAAGATGGGCAAACACATGCAGCATCATATTTCAGTAGAGCTGCTCTAGGCTACACCCAGGCTGAGTCGAGAAAAAGTACCTATCTCGAGATCTCTTTGTTCTGATTAACAGACTCAGGATCAGGTCCAGCAGTTGCAATAGAAAACTGTTGACATTGTACTTTTTTAGAAGTTTTCAGATGGCAGATGATAGTTTCCATTTATTTAGGAGAACTAGATCCGGTTTATTTTTTCATTTAAACAACTTTAGCGACTGACAATAGATTTTGCTGTTACCTGCAAGCATGCAGAATTTAAAAAAGTATTACAAGAGTATCTGTTTGTAATCAAAATGATGTATTTGTAAATAGTACAACATTAATGAGTTTTGTAAATCAACTTACTTTTATGAAAAACAAAATCAATTTTTTCTCTATATAATGAACCTATCTGCATTGTCCAACTGCAGAAAAATTCACAGACTGAGAAAAGGCAAGCAGTGCTTTTGAAAATTTAATATTAATGATTTTTTACTTAAAGGCAAATTCTGTTTATCTCTTTATTAACACCTGGCTTAGCAAAGTCAAGCATGTTTCTTGCTACCCACTAATGGAGTATCAGTTTCCTGCTGCAAATCCTTAAGTATTTATGGCAATACTGGCATCACTCAAACCTGTTCTTCATACTGTTGAACACATTCATCTGCCCTTCCTCTGGGAAAGGAGGAATGAAACAACCGAGGGAAAACCTGGAAATCCATCTCTTCTTTTGATGATGGGGTTTCTCCCCTGTCACTGTCCTATCTCTCCTCCTGTTCCCGACTCCCTAGAGCAGGGTGAATTCCTCTTCCTGTATGAATCCGTGTTCTCAACTTAATACAGCAAGGTCTCACCTGTCTGTTTAGGTGGCAACATATTTAGCTTCAGCTCTGCTTTGAAGTTTAAGCTGAAGCTCTACCTGGCACAGCATTGAAAACCTAAATACAGACCTGAGTGTTCTGAACACATTTGAACCCTAGTGTCACCTGAGCAAGGCAACATAACCGCATTCAAGCATGTGACAACTGTCTGTCACAAGTACCCTTTCTGTTGGCTGTTTTAGACTTCAGAGGTTGTCAGCGGTAAGAAAACACAGGTCCTCTGCAGAGCTTTAAATAATTTACTGTTATCAAGTAGCTGAAAATTAGCTTAGCCCATGGACACAGTGTGAATTAACACTCTAACTGATTGCTGAAAAGGCTGGCAATATTAAATAATAGAACAGCCAATAATTATTCGGAAAGCATATATTGTAGTAATTTGACATGCAGTTGTACCTACAAAGCTAAATTACTAATCTGGTTTACACAACTCAAAAAAAATCCGATCATCAGCAGCAGCAGCCTGAAATAAAATTGGCCTCCTGTCTTCACCATCAGCTCAGATCAATGACCTCCAGGAGAGACACAACGTATTCCCCTAGAGGAAAATATCTTGTCATGCTCACCTTGCTCTGGGCTCTCTTCCTATTTATCTTCCCACTATTTGGAAAAGCCTCATGATGGCAGGGCAGATGGTGTTAGACGCAGCTAGGCTGTGTGTGGTGGCAGTGGTGAGGGCTGTTGTTGCTTTGGGGAGTTGGACCACCATTGGCATGCAGCCCATGACCTCCTCCTCAGCAATGGCCCGGTGGGACTGGGTACATCCCTGCAGGAGGCTACGTGCAGCCAGCCCCCAAAAGAGGAGCCTGGAGGTGTTTTCAGGTCTCCCAGCTGGGAGATACTATGCTGAACCATCAAAATGACTGTAGAGACTGCCTGAGCTCTTCCTCATCTGACAGTCTGCCTTGTGGTGTGCTCATTGCGTTGTACTGTTTGCAGCCACATGTTCTCGTGCACTTTAATGGTGACTTTAATTGCATGGTGGTGTATCATCCTTTTTGACTGCTAGCACCTCGCCTGCAACTCGTACATGACAGTGAAGCAACTATCCTATTCATAGAAGATGGGAAAGATCCTCTGTCTCCTCAAAGATGGAGGAGAAAGAGAGAGAAGGAAAGAGGGAGGGAGAGAGGATGACTAAGAATTTAAGAAAGTTTTTGAAACATTTTGCAAAATAGATCCTGCGGTAAACCTTTTATAAGTATCTGGTGTGATACTGAGGAAATCACTGATGTTTCTCCCATTGTTTTAATGTAGTCAGAGGTGCATTTTTCAAGATGAAGCATATCAAATTTATTTTCAGAAGTGTTTCATCTTGACAACTGTAATCTTAAATCAGTAACAGCCAGGACGGCTCTGAAGATGTGCTTTCAAGTAGCCTTAAACAGAAGGTTTTTAACGAGAATGTTCCATTTCCCAGAAGAATTCCTAACTACTAATTTATTCAATAAAATAGAATGTTACTGTTCTCCCAGCTATGTTTTCTGTGAGGTTAAACATCTCTGAGAAGACTGGTTTTTCACTCCAGGTGACATAATGGGTAAAATCCGTAGTATAAAAAACCAGTGGTGGCTGAGAAGTGGGCGACTGTTCGTTGTTGATAAATCACAGTAATTTGGTGCAGACACTGAGGGACCCCCCAAAAATATTTGCAGTGAAGGTTAGGCACCTGTAGGGTTGGATGGCAACTGAGCAAATGGTTTGAAAATCTTAATTTTGGAACTGGGTATCTCCTTACAGCATATGAAAACAAGCAATGGGCAGAAACACAACTACAAAAGCAAGAGTTACTTGTCCTTCTGAGAACCAGGAATTAGCAGATCTCGTGGACTGTCATTTTCAAATGGCTGTAACATTGTGCAGAGTGCAACTACTATTTTTTCACAGCAGTCTGCTCCTTCATTTAGAAATATCAGCCTGGATTTAGGGCTTGCATAGATGTCTGTACTGCCTCTGTGGCGCAGTATTGGTAATGGACATTCACACTCCTGAACTCTGGTCCTCAGAGATACAGCAATATTTCTGTGCAGTGTGTAGTTCCCCCTACAGTAACTGGGACTTGGATATTAAATACCTTTGTCTCTCCAGCCCTTAAATGCTTTTAAAGATCTAGCCCTCAGATACAGAGGTGAGCACTATAAAAAAGCCCAAGAGGAAATGAAAAATTCTATATTCAGTGTAGGCTTTGCATTATCTGTAGGGACATGTTGCAGGAGGAGGATAAAAGAATATTTAGCTGCTGTTGCTTCATTCTTTGAGCAGTGACCATCATCCTGTGCACAGAATAAATTAAAAGTCCTATGGCGAAAACAACAGTATGTGATAATGTTCCTCCTAACACTTTGTCACGATAAGCTAGAATATAGCCTGAGACTAGAATCTAGCTGAACAAAAATAATTTAGTGAACTGTGCGCTTCTTGATGATTTGATTTAGTTTACTTTGATATAGAATACATACATACATAAATATTTGCACCAAATAATCACTTTCTACACTAACAGCAGCATGTACGGAATAAGTAGCCTCATAGTTCACTACAGACATTTTAGGAATAAATAAGCTACAAGTTGGTAGTTTATGTGATTGTATGTATGTACATATCCTCAGCTTCTGCCTTTCTTCTTTCTACTTGTTTGTTTCAGACATTTTAAAGACTTTCTAACAGTCAGCTCCTCTGAGCTGCAGGAGTGTGTCTTAGTGCATTTACTCATTTTCAGAGCCTTTGAGTATTATTATAGAACAAATGAGTAACAGTAAGTACATAAAGGGTGAAAAAAAAGAATGTTAGTAAAAAAATGTTAATTTTTGTAGAGTTTGAGCCAGCAGGAGTCTCTCTTGTTCTGTTCTTCACAGAAGCACATACAATGTTTGGGAAGAAAGGGTTTCTCAGCTGATAAAAACCAGTAAATTTTAATACATTTCCTATGGCAGAACTAATTACAACCATTGTAATACTGCTTACACGTATATGTTTTCTTATTCGGCACAAGAACTCAGAGCTGCAACATAACGAATGTGTTTTTTGTTTCTCCTTTTTAATCTCAGCATTTTAGAGAAGTCATCTTGATGGAGGCTGCATTAGCCATAATTGTATCTGCTGTTAGAAGGAGACTGCACAGAATAATTGAGGCACTGACATGTCTTCTTTAGGCTGTTTGTGGATAGGAGGTGTATAATGCATGTAAGAGAAGATGTTAGGATAGTGCTCTGTGGATAAAGAAACTGAAATTTGCAATATTCCAAAATGTTTTGTGTGCGTTAGGTAATGACTTTGGCTATTTACAGTTAAGCTGAAAAGGGATAAAATAATAAAAGGAACATATTAAGAAAGTGGCTTTTCTCCTGTGAGAAAGAAAACTTAGGGCAAAAATAGTTATGCTTAGTAATAAACCTGCAGTGTGTAGAATTTTCTGCAGAGATCTTGTAGGTTAAAAGGTAATATTGACAAATCAGTGCTAAGATTTTTTAAAGATAATTTTATGAACTTATGAGTCTGGACACTTTTTACAAAGGGTTATAAACTTACATTGACTTTTCTGAATGTTTGCAAATGTGAAAAAGAATTTTTGGGCACTTACTACAGTTATTATTATTACAGGAACAAGTTAGTGTGGGATTTTCTAAGATTTTGTTCTTGTTCGCCAACAATTTCTGTGAGAAACCCAGGCCTTTGGGAGGAAAAGGGGTCTAACTAGGTGAAATACAAACCTAATCAGTATTCAGAGAACATATCAAGTCTGCTTAAGGCAGAACACGCAACGTAATGTCAATGAGATTAGCTTTCTTCAATATGTGTACCCAATAACGATGCTCCAAACAGAATATAATTCTCCAATTAAGTAGCGACTGAAGAGTGGGAGCCCACACACTTTTTAAAATAAGTTTTTGAAGGAGGCAAGGGACAGGAGATTGACATGAACATGGAGTTATGAATATGATGGTAGGAGATGAGGTCATAGTTATAGCCATGGTCGTGCTGCATAGACAAGATTGTTGAGGGACAGAAATGGGACCATCATTGAGTAGAGAGAAGTGACATATGCTTGCCGTGGTTTAAAGACCAAGTCTCCAGAAGCTTCCAGTCTGTATGCATCATGTATCTGATACTTCTGCAACAACTGAATACCTGAGGTGGCTCATCTGGGTGATCCAAATACCATGGGCACCATTTCCCTGTTGTCCCTACCCATCTCCACCATGTCTGAATTGGGGTCTGCACCCAGCCCCTTCCTCACAGGAAGATTTTCCCCAACCTGGTGCCCCTTTCTCCCTATCTCTTCAGAGCTGTACAAGAAGTCACAGCCACAAAAATCCTGAAAAATTGTGTCAGAGAACCCAGACAAAAATTCAAAACAGTGTCATCTGCACAGGCAGGAAGATTCAGATTACATGCACATAAGTGATTAACAAAGTTCATTAAAAGGATGTTATGCCAGCCTTGATTCCTTGAATAGTTAACACCGCAAAATGAGGAGAGTCACAACACTCGGCAAATGTCGTGTAGTTAGGGAAAGAGCAGGTGTTCCCGTCAATGTTGCAATGAGGAGAGAGCAGCCAAATTCACAAGTTCCCATTTTTTGAATGCTCACCTCTGCTTTGAACATCACCCCAAAATTTTCAGGCTTGAGATTTTTTTTTTGTTTAGGGGGGGAGGGGGAAGAAGCATTGTACATGGTCACATTACAAAATCCACTACCTACCTAAATGCCTCAATGAGCCAGAGAAGTCCACCGTGGAAAATGTCTCTGCTTTGTTTTATTCAACTATTCACATTTTGTGTGAGCTGTGAGGACATCACATAAGAACAGGAGTAACTTCCTAGACACATTTCTTTGCAACGTTTGATGTATCTTTCTGAAGGACACACTTCTCATTAGGCTTTCTATAAGCATGTCTTATTTAGGAGAAACTAAAGCTACTTATGTTTAAATTTTAGTAAAAAAGAAGTAAAGAAAGATACTGAAGGATTTCAGGGAGTGGTGGAAGATACTTTATTGGATGTACAGCATAGAATTTGGTTTGGTTTGGTTTTTAAAGAATGACAAGGAAGCTGTATTACAAAAGTACTAGACACTCATTCAAACGTTTAGGGTTTATTTAAATGAGGCACAACACCAAGCTTTTGAGTGTCCACCCAGTATTAACTTGAAGCATGAACTTCCAGAACAGTACATCTTGTGTCTGATATACACTACAAACTGATTTACATTACATACCCATAACATAGATTGTAAACTTGTACCGAAGAGATATATCACAGTCTTTGATGGACTGTCTTAATAAACTCACTAAGCATTCACAGCATTCATCAGTTTAAAAATTAATAAAAGGCAGTATAAACTCAATTTGATCCCAGTGGTAGTAAGCCTTGTAGATCTAGCATCAGGTACAATTTTGTCTGCCTTCATGCAGTTTGCAGGATGCACAAGTACCGAACAACCTGTCTTATTTGCCTTTGCCCTTTGGGTAATCACGATCATTTTAGTGAACTCCTGACTGTACTCCAGGGCACAGGTAATGAAAACCAATATCAGATGCATACAATATTACACAACCTTATTGCAGTGCTGCCATCACACATCATTACTATCCATTTGACCTTGCCGGCACACTGTGCAATATGTTCTTTGCTTTAGGTTTTATTACTGCTATTCCCGCTGTCTGCAGGAGTTACGTGATCTAATTGATCTCAACAACACACTCACCCATAACTAGCATAAGTGCTCTGTCTTCAGGCATATTATTGTAGTGATTTCTTGCATTTTTCCATAGCTCATATCTGAGCAGACCTGTTATGTGCATTATTATGCACTGTAATGTATTTTGCCTTCTAGAGAAGATCTTGCACTCCCGGTCATTTACTCTCCTTTAAAGAGCTTATTAGGGATGCACACTTCATCCTCTGAGATTAGCTGCTGTCAGTGCATTGATGCCACCATTTATTCTGAAAATGTTGTAGGGAAAATGCTATTCAATAAACATATAGTTTTTGCATGCTTATCTTGAATATATTAAAATAATATTCAGGTCACTGAGTCAAACTGAAGAGTTCCTGAGACCGGAAAGACACTATGTTTTCCAGTTCCAACAGCAGTGTAATTAAATTAAATTAATTACAGAAGGAAGAACTACAGAATTTTAATACATAGATTGCCAAGTTGATTTCAGATTGTGAAATCGCAAGGAGGAACTAGACTAGCTGTTACAACTTTTGGAAAACTTTTCAAGGGACAGAGAAGGAAGACACTCCGTTCGAAACAATAAACACTGTTTTTTAATCACCTCTCTGAATGATGAGGGGGAGAATAGAGAAAGCTGAAGGAGAGGTACTGAGATTGTTAAAATGGAGGAAGAGTTTTAAGAATGAAAGCAATATATACTGAAGAGGCATGGAAGGAGCTAGGATAAGGAACAGAGAAACTTATCATAACCTTGACATAAAGTGTGAGTTCCACCATGTTTTCTCTTGGACACTTCTATCACTAAACAGGATGAATTAGAGATGGTTTTTTCTCTCTTTCCCTTCATGCAATGACTATGGGAAGAGTTTGAACTGACCATCAAACTTCTACATGGCTTCAGTTAGGAGGAGTGTATTTTCCCAACACTCAAAATGGTTTTACACCTACAGCAGTACAGCCTGGCAGGCATGAGCACCTGGGTTGATGTAGCAAAATATGACACAGAACTAAGGCTAAACAAGGTTTAACATAGCATGAGGCTGGCAAAAAAAAAAAAAAAAAAAAAAAAAAAAAAAAAAAAAAAAGGAAGAATGATTTTTCTGCATCACTTGCAGGAGAGTAGACAAAACAAACAAAAGCCCAATATTCATTTTTTTTTCCCAGAGGAAATACTATGCTTTCCCATGAAACAATACCTTACCTTTAATATTATGTATTTTACACTCAAATCTTGAGTGAAATAATTTGGTAGATACAGGTAACTTAGTATTTTTCCTCTTGCTTCTGGAGTCAGGAAGTTAGTGATGGCAGCACTTGGAAAGAATGGAGTGGGAAGGCTGGAGCCATACTGTCTGTATATCCAGTGCTCCCTGTTCACTACCACTTTTGCAGTACCAAGATTTTGTTTGCTAAACATGAAGAACACAAGGAAGCAAAACCACATTAATGGCTGAGAAAGAAAGTATGGGTGTGTGTTATAACAGCCAGTGTCTTACAGGTATGAGAATTCTCCTCTGTTTCCAAGGCAAAAATAAATTCCAACTGTACTTTTCTGTTTGTTTGTTGTTGTTGTTGTTCCTCATAAAGTAGGCTTTCTTCCCAGGTGGAAAGAGGAGAAAATGGAAAAAACAATTTAAAAAGGACCAAGCCCATAAACACAAGTGAAAAAAGAAAAGAACATAACTTCATACAGTAAAGAATTTTACACATACTTTCAGGAAGCTTCTATATTGACTAGTTTTTCGGGTGCATCTCTTATCTTTATCAGTTACATCATCCCTGCTGCTATAATACATGTTTTATATTTGTTTTTTAGAAAACCATACAAACAAACTTTTATCCTACTTTTATTGATGAAATTATTGCACTTACGGATTTCTTTAGTGTTGCAGCATGATATATAAATTTATAAATTATCACTGGAACGCTACTAGAGTGCTACTTATATAAGAAGGTATTTTAGATATAAAAAGCAGTTTAGGAGGTGCAGAACTAATTCTGTTGTAGATATACTCTGTATGTTCTATACTACAGTTAGGTAATTGATGCTTTTCTAATGTCATTTCATTAGTACTGTTGAGAGGCTGCATAAAGAAACATGCATCTGTGTCTTTAGCTCATAAATCATGACTGTAGTTAAAAAGAAATTTATTCTATGACGGTAATTAATTTTATCCTGCAGGGCATAGTTAAAATTTTTGACTAAATGACTACTACGTGTACTAATCATCATAGGTTAAAATACTGTTTAGGTCCCAGATGTTTCCAAGTTAAAAAAAAACTAAGTGGAATTATGATTTTAACAACATAAAAAGTCTGTCAAGATGTGAAGTTGTATTAAATGAGAAGAAGTTAAATTAGGTATTGGTATGCCACAAGTGATAAGGTTACATTTATGAAAATAAAAACCAACACAAAAACCAACATAAGACAAAAAATAGCAACAAAAAAATGAAAAATTGCAAAAATAAATTATTTGTGAGTACTTGTTCGAATTGCAGGTGGTTTTTCTCTTCAACCTGCATCACACCCCTTTTGGCCCCTAAGAATGGCATTCCTATAGATGATGTGTTTTTGGAGGAATGGTTATGTTTTCTTAAAATTTGTTTGTATAGTTTACGACTACATTTCTAAATGTAATAGCTTATGTTTATGGATAAAAGTTATCCAAATAAAAGCAAGAGCATCTGTTCTATGTCTGTGTCCACATCAGTGTCCTTGGTAAGAGCAGTAGTGAGGTGTCAAAGTGAATCCTCTGGCCACCCCTGAGCATTGACTCATTTTGAGATACACATTCGCAAGAACCTGATTGTGTTTAGAGGTAAACACACGAGATCTGCTCTCAGATATGCACCAGATGCACTCAAACTGCTGGGGCAGATCTCAGCGTCTAAACCAGCGATCTGTCCTTTTGAGCGTCTTCCAATTATAAGGATGGTGGGGATATTTATACAGGGGAAGAGAATAAATGTACTCTGGAGGAAGAAGAGACACATTGCATACAAAACATTGCATATATTGTCAATTATCTTTGGCATTTTGATCTAGAGAGCCTCTCCTATAGTAAAAAACTACTTTCTAATGTCAACATAGCATTTTTTCATGGACTGTTTATTTTTTAATCCTCATCTAAATAAGACAAAGCAGCCAGAAGCAGAAACAATTAAATATAATTAGTCATCAGACACCAAGAATATATAACCATGACTGCAAATACTTAAAGTGAATAATTTGTGAAGAATTCCAGAGACAGATTAATTTGCTTTACCTATACTATTTAGTGAATAATTTTGAAAAATAATTTTCCAATGTGCAGAGAAATACAATTTTGCAGCTTTTTGTTATGTGAGAATAAAAGATGAATACTTGATTTAGTTGTGATGGATAGTTTGAGCAGATCTCAGTTGTTTATCTAAACAGCTCTACTGATGACCTGTGGATGGAATTTCATTTTCTTTTTCCCTTAAATTACAGAAGGAGCGTAGCTGATGTCACCACTCTGCACCTAACTACTGTGGATGGACAACCCACAGAACGTGGTTTCCCTGCAGTACTGAACTGGATTTATGGATTTTATGTGCTGGTTCAGTGTCAGGAACTGAAGGGAAAATTAGTGCCAATAGGATTCTATGGCAAAAATATAATTTTTAATTTGTACTTCCACTTCCGCTTCCACATTCCCTTTCAGTCTCTTTCCATTTACAAGCAGCCACATCCCTTTCACTCAGAACTCATCTTTGCTCAGCCAAGACTCCGATGCAGACCTTAATGGCCTTGGCTTTTGATGCTGAAGTGTCCCTGATGTTATAATCTGCTTTTTATTTGGGAGGAATGGGAGGCAAATCCCAATAGCATTGATGGAGATGGTTTATCTTAGCAAACTAGGAAGACTGAAGGTTTCCTGGAAGAAAAAAAACCCTAGGCACAAAGATCAATGTATCTGAACTGTACACCTCTTATCCACATGTTTGCTTGTTCCTCACAATTCTAGAAAAAATTATAGAAATAGTCTTCACAAGAAGGAAATAGATATAATTAGCACTTGCCAAATTCTCTGAATTCTGGCCAGATAGATGGTCAGAAGTTTGAGGTTTCTACCAACCCTGTTTAGAGAGATACTGGCTGAAATTCCTTTGCCAGAAAAGTTCTATGCACTTTGGACATCTAAAATGGAGAGGCTTTAGTTTTGTTTTGAGAAGCCTACGCATTCCACAGCAGGCACAGGATAGTGTATTACACCTAATTTTAGCAAAAACAGAAGCCTATGACATATAGAAATTATAGATATATTGCCTAGGGTATAATTAATACTAACCCAAATACAAGCATACTGAAATTACGTAGCCAACAACACTATGTAAACATTTTATAACGCTGTGTGGGTACAGCCAGGTACAATCCTTAAGTATTTTATGTAAGTATGGGAATAATGTAACCACCAAAGGGGAAAAAAAAGGTTTCACGTAGGAGACATCCAAGAAAAGATGGCAGAGGACAACAGAAGCTCAAGGAGCTGTGAATTCACAGGGCTTCCTAACCAATACACCAGGATAGTTGGAAAGACACCCTTCATCCCCAAATAAGCAGGATCCCTGGGCAACCTGTTCCAGTGCCTCACCACCCTCACTGTAAAAATTTTCTTCCTAATATCTAATTTAAATCTACCCTCTTTCGTCTTGAAACCATTACCCTTTGTCCTGTCACTGCACTCCCTGGTGCAGAGTGCCTCCCCATCTCTCCTGTAGGCCCCTTGAAGTACTGGAAGGCTGTTAACAGGTTTCCTCGGAGCCTTGTCTTCTCCAGGCTGAACAGCCCCAAGTCCCTCAGCCTGTCCTCACAGGGGAAGTGTTCCGGTCTTCTGATTATCTTCATGGCCCTCCTCTGGACCCGCTCCAACTGGTCCATGTCTTTCCTGTGCTGAGGACTCCAGAACTGGACGCAGCACTGCAGGTGGGTTTCATGAGAGCAGAATAGAGGGGGAGAATCACCCCCTTTGAACTTCTGGCCACCTTGTCTCTGAAAAAGACTTGAGTAAACAACTCAGATACTTGCTAAAATTATTTATGACATAAATGAAAAAACCTTAGGTATTCATGTTCTTTATTCTTTCCTAGTTGAAAAATGAGTTTTAATATTACCAGACAGTGATCCAAGAGACATCACTTTTAACTCAAAATATTAGGTCTAGTGTGTTGATTAATGAGCTGATTCTAATGGCCCTTTATTACTGATTTGCTGCCCACACATTCAGTATTTCTCTAAAACCTCACAGTTTGTTTCTTCCCTTTAAAAAATAAAAAAAAATATCAATTTTTCTTAAAAGCAAGAGAAAACTCATGCTCTCCAAGCCACACTCTGGGAAACAATCATGGCCAGCATGTACATCTGAATTATTTCCCTTATGGCATAGAAAAAGAACTCACACAAGCTGAGGTCAATTAATTACATCTGGTAACGAAACACCTAGATAAAGGTAGAAAAAAATCTTTGTTGTCTAGTAATTTTATTAATTTTCTGATCCGTAGTCAACTGTTTTGATGGCAAAATCAGGAATAGTCCTAAAGCTTTGAATTCTTTTCTTGGTCCTTTATTTTATTATCCACCTCTCTGTCTCCCATAACTCAGCAATTCTTGACTTGTGTCAATTACCAGTCCACTTGACCTTGCTTTCCTTGACACAGTTCTGAAACACAGAGCCAGATGGAAAGGAGCTGCTTTAGAGACATCTCCTAATGTTCTCTTTAATGAACGGGCCACTCTGACAGGGACTAGCTTTCTGCTTAACACATTTCAGGTGAGGTCCCAGACGAGACACAAGAGTGAAAAATATAAAGTTAGTTAGGATAAATTAATGGAGGTCTACAGTTCAATTGGTAACGATTCCACCTAAATGTCTGTGTTTAACGTTCTTATTGCTTGGTGCTAGGATTTCAAGGCTACCAAATACATGTGTATGGAAAATTTCTTTTCAGACATGTATCAGATTAACAACTGCAACTTCACTAATCAACATTCATTCAGATTATGCTGTTATAAAATTACATATACTATTATTTTGTGTGTAATATATATCTAATAAAACGTCTTAAATAAAGCTTACTAAACAAACAAAAAAATAGAACCAAAAAACCCTGGATATCAATTAGGAAATGCCTTTGTTAATGACAAATGGAATAATTCATTGAAGAAAAAATAGAAATACAACAATCATACATTTTTGTTTCCTTATGAACAGGCTTTTAAAAATCAAACTTCCAACGATGGTGTTCTCACATTTTTTAATCACCTTTACTCTTAAAAGATACATATGGAAACCTGAGCTGCACATAGTATGTATCAGCTGCAGCTACAAACAGCTTATCAGAAAGTTAAATGAAACTTCAAAAAAATAATCCAAAGAACCAAAAAAGCACAAGCATAAAGCTAAATTACTTGAGAAAGAATTCAGCTGTTTTAGATATCCTAATTCAGATGCTTGCTTTTGAGCTAGGAATACCAGATTCCCTTCCTAGCCAGTGGAGAAAAGGCATACTTCTAGAAAGGATTTATATTTTTTAATCCCAAAATGAGTGTTCAGGATGGCATGTCTGCACAGAAACCTTTTTTCTTCTCGGTAGGTTAAATAGAGCACCTAGAGTGACTGGCACAGTCCAGCGTATTTCTCTAAGCTATCTAAGTTTTAGGCACCTAAAGTCAGGTGAGAAGAATAGTCTTCATAAGCATCTGTGATTTTCAAAGCACTTGAGTTGCAGCAGCAATCACGAGGGAGTTTGATCAATTGGTTAGTACATAAATATGAAGCTGATGAAAGACTGCATAGAAAAATGTTAAAATGAACATGACTTTGAAATGAAATACTTTGTTTCCCTGCTTTGCTCTCTACCAAATCAAAGCATTCATACTGTATTGTCTTTTAATCCGTAAACTGATGATTTACAAGTAAGAAAAGAGCTTAAAGAACAGAAGATTGAAACAAGGGTAGCTGAAAGAACAAAAGTAATACTGTCATCCCTGCAGAAGACTGAAAGAAGTGAAAACGATTTTCTAGAAACTAAACAAATGCATCAGTAACAGAAAGTTAATAAATGTCAGGGACTAGTGTTAAATTATTGCAGAAATTGAGGATAACATCAGACAATCTGGGCAGAAAATGCAGATCACAGATTCTTCTTTCAAAGAACTGAGAATTTGGTAGCAGTGGAGTAAAAGAATGAAAGCCTAATGAAGTGATACTGTGGAAAAAAAAACCCCAAAAACCAGATGCTACCAAGGTATCGGAAATGTCATCTGCCTGCTCTCTCATCTTCTCAGGGGCAATAAAGAATTCTCTAACCAGCTTTGCACCCTATATCTTTGATATTATTCCGGCCATCTGGAAAATAATGATGTTTTAGAATGCACTATAAGAGTTAACCCAGAAAGAAAGGTCACATAAAAGTTTTTATGTAAAGTGAAAGTGGGAGTTATTTTAGTTTTCTTTTAAAATATAGATGGTAATTAAAAGTTTTCCTAACAGCTTATTTCTTATAAATAATAAATTTTAATGCAACTGAAGTGTAGGCAGCTGACTGGGATATATTGCAGATTCAAAATCCGAAACACACACTCATTGTACATTCTGTGTTTTTTTAAGGTTTTCAAATATATAGTTACATGAGAATGTTATTATGCATAAAATTTAAATCTGCTTAAATGACATTTTTGACTGAATATACATTTTATATCCCGTATTTTGACAGAGAGCTAGAATTTTATTGGTATACGAATTTGGACTATTTTTGTTATGGATTCTCAGTCACCCTTGAAGCATATGTGATTTCTTCATCTCCTTATTTGAAGTGAAAGATTCTGCCTTCCGATGCATCCTGAAGGGAAAAATAATGATAATGACAGGTCCAGCTAATAAGAATCCCAGGTCAATTTTTCTGCTCAGCACCATTACTCAGTTGAAGCAACGTGTTATACCACTGCTTGATCTGGAAAATGATTTAGGTGATTGATTGAATATGGGTTTAGGTGACTGATTCTGACTCAGAAATTACTCAGATAGTCTTCTTTGGATGTTCTCATTTTATATTTTTTTCCCTAGTAGTAATAAATATGTTTTTTTCCCTTGCATATTCTGGGACAGTTTTAAAGTGTTAAGATTTTTACTATGATTAAATTATTGTAAGTTGAACCAATTAAAAGAATGAGTTTAACATAACACAGATATTAAATGTTTTTCTC
>WKFP01014828.1:1894115-1907334 GCA_011057875.1 Pterocles orientalis | reverse complement strand
AATGGGCTGTTCACAAATGCATCTACAGCTTCTTATGTTGGTGTTTAGTTGGTTAAAGATTTATGTCTGAATCAAACCCCAAGGGACAGATGATCAGTTGGAGTTAATGAACACTGTGCTATCAACTGTGACAAAGCCATCAGTAACTTTAGGGCAGCTGCTGATGAATTGACTTTGATCCTGACACTAGTGCACTGAAGACCTGAATCTGACTTGCACAGCCGCTGTGGTCTCAAGGTCTCTCTCATCAGAGGATTTGTGTGTGTGGAAACAAAAGGTAGCAAAGGACTCAACACCAGGCGTACTTGTCCTTGTTCCAAGAGCCAGTGTTTCTTTGGTGGTTTTTTCAGCATATACTACTTTCTGTCTATAACGCACTGATTCCTAAAGCTTTGCCTTTTACTGTGGGTCTTCAGCTTGTTGTAGGGAAAGTGGCTGTGGTCTGTGATGGGAAGGGAGTGTTTCGTGGCTGAATTATATCACCACTCTGCAGAAAACATTACTTGATTATCAATGTCCATATTTTGCAGTTTGCCTTTATAAGAAGGAAAACGTGCACTGCTGACTCAGTGCTAAGCAATATCTTCAATACCCTTCAAATCTGCTGGCTAACTGCTCCTTATGCTCCTCAAGGAAACATGTAGAAATAATCAGATGAGTGAACGTATGTTGGTTTAAGGCATTAATACCATATTTTAAACTCCTCAGATTATCCAGATTCAGGGAAAAATTATTAGACCAGGAGTGAATTCAGTGAGTCTTGGCAGGTCATTGTGACTCTTTTAAATGGACAAGCTGAGACTGTTTAGTGTTATTGCTGTTGGGCTTAAAGCATTAGCTGGGAGGGTTTCCTCTGCACCATTCCCTGCTGTGAATTAAGTTATTGCAGCGCTTTAATACCCAGTCAGATTCTCATTTGCTGAATCTTTATTAAAAAAAAAAAGTGCCTTGCATTGAAACTGTACTATTAAAGTAGTAATTTTAGGGAGGGCTGAAGTAACAGCAGGTCCATCATTTTCACCAGGCAGAATTTCACTGTGTTGAAACCAAGGGCTCAGACAACTCCATTTAGATTAATTTGTAATTCTAATCTTCCTGGTAGATGGGGCCTGGAAAGACCAGAAATGGATACAAGAGGGATGACCCAAAAATTTTGTTCAGTATTTATATTTTTTTGTTTCTGACAAAGTGAATGTGTGCTCTTGCCTAAAAACTGCATGGCTAAGCTAACTGGGACCAGTATTTATGGGTTAGCTCCAACTTCAGCCTTACCCACCCTGTGCCAGCCCTGTATCCATCACCTCAATGGGGAGAGCATCCTTCAGATTGCACAGGTCTCTTTCCTGTTTAGATAAAGCTTCTACAGAGCAGTGAAAGAAGCTGTGTTTAGGGGATATAAATAGACCACCTTTCTGAATGAAAACATGTCTGTCATCTTTAAAACAACAGCAGTGAGAAACAGCTCAGGGATATGGGTGACAGATGCCCTGTAATAGATACCAAAGGAGCCATCTATCAGTGCTGTCTGTCCACTGTTACATCTGGAGTGCCTTTGAAACTAGACAAAATATTTTGTTCTGATAGAGGAAACCAGAGCAAAATTAAAAATCTGATAATTTCAACCAGATATATTTTCATTACAAATAGAGTTCAGATCTCATCTCATGATCACCAGATTTGACTCTCCGCTCCTTCCTGACAGTTTAGGTCGTTTTTCTGTCAACAGTTTCCCTAAATCTTCCCATCAGTTTCCAAGTCTGGTCCAAGAAGGTTTTGAAGACTTACTTGGCTCTAATGCCAAGGTATGCAGTACTTGGAGGTCCTGTTGCTTCTATTTGACCTAGACTATATATCTTAGCAATAGCATCTCTCACATAAACCAAGTAGACAGAAGTTCCTTGGTCTCTTACTGAAAGAAGCATGCTTTGGCTACAGAATGCAAATGCTACCAAACCAGTGAGTCCAGGAAAATGATGAACAGCTACTAAGTGCCACTTTTTGCATACATATTCTAAGTGCTTTTACACTGAGCCTCTTCCTACTCTCCCTGCCACAGAGGCACAGGCTGCAGTGGGCTGGGACTGTAAACACCTTCAGTTCTGATTTTTTTCAAACCCTTGGCATTTAAAATTTTGAAGTGATTGATGTAAAATCTCTCCAAGGTTACAGAGGCTTTGCTTACTCCACGTGTCGCCTGTTTTTCCAAGTGACATCAATACCTGACAGAGCTGTGGGAGGTCAGTGTCATCCAAACCTGGTATTTTGGCCCTTGGCTGTTGGAGAGGCACAAATTACTGTGATTTAATGTTTGATGCATATGCTGCGGGAAAAAAAATGGTAATAAATCAGCACTGATAAGAGATGCAACAGCTGTGTAGAGATCAACTTGATAGTTCAGTGGAAAGTGAGTCCAATGGGTAATTAAAGTAACAATCTTGGCTATTCCTATATTGTTTTTCTTTGAGTTACTTTGTCAGTACTGTCTACCACAAACATTTAGAATATCATCAGAAAATTATTACATCTTCATGACAATGCATATAAACTATTTATCTCTTTCTTCTAATTTTTATGCGTCTAGGACTTTTGCCCATAGCTGAGTAATCTAGAAACTTGTAACCAGGAGGTGGTAAAATATTGTACATAAGAGCAAATCCACTTCAAAGGCTTCAAACACTGTCAAATAGTGGTTCATGTTCTGTGACAGGGCAACATGCATACTCTGTAACTGTTCTCTAAACTCGCTTTCATTCAGTGTAGCAGACTTTGGTCCTACTCTTATTTCTGTAGAAATGACAAGCTGAAAATGAAGTCAACTTTCTAAAACAAATTAATGGGGGCAGGGGTTGGAAACCAGTGAGGGTAACTTTTGTATTAAGCAGAAATTTTGCTGATTTCCTATCATGACCCTCAGTGGCGCTGCATTTGCTTAGTACCTGGCAGGTTACTCCCTTCAGACTGCTAACATAGGGAGTTAGAAAACAGGTGTTTTTCTTCCTGGATTGACTCCACAAATGTCTGTTGCATCAAACCCAGGCTCTGTCTAGCCCTGCTCAGCTGTGATTCAGCTCCTGCTCTGTGTTGTCAGCAGAGCTGCAATGTATTTGGTTAATGAGCAGGTTTGTGTGCTAATTGCAAGCATCATGATTTGAGTGGGCTCAGCCTCGCCCTTCCTTTTGCTCTGGTTTGTTTCTGCCACTGGGAACACAGATGGGGGAGAAAAAAAAAAAAAACAAAACCTGGCAGAAACTGTCCCTGATTTTCATCTCTCTTTTGAACTAAGTGGAAAATGAGGGCAGTGCTTAGCAGTGTATAAATATCTTCTAAAATGAAGAGTGACTTCAAACTACGCCTTAGATTTTGGCCTGTAAACTCCAGGGCCTGAGAAAACCAAGTTCATGGACTTGTATTTCAACAGTGCTTGAGGTTCCAAACATGAAACCAGTGGTGCCATTACCAGTACCAGAGAGAACATTCATTCTGACCAAATAAAATCTCCTTGTACTTATTGGAGGATGGCCATCTACGTGGTGTAGGAGTGGGAGTTGCTGTTTGCAGCATCTAGTTTCTGTGGCTGTAGTATAGCAAAATCATGAGCAACTCTGCAATAAGGAGTGGTGGACCATCCCTGAGTTAGGTCCCCACGGGAAAACAGAGCTCTATCTTAACCATAAGTATTCCAGGAGTTTCGTTGGCATTTCCTGCAAGTTTAAAATGTGTTTGCTGCTTCTGTGACAAAAGAGGAAACTATGGAGCAACCCTTAGTGCGGTAGGCAACAGAAAGGACTTCTGCACAAGAGCAGAAGTGCTTCTGAAGTGTTCCTGTAACCTTGATAAATCCATGCTGACTATTCCCCCATCTTGTTCTTCATATGTTTAGAAATAGTTTCCAAGCTTATTGTGTCCGTCAACTCTCCAGGGATGAAAGTGAGGGAGACCAGCTTGTACTTCCCCCAATCTTTTTTTCCTGCACTTCTTGAAGACAGAAATGACATGTCCTTTCCTCCCATCCTTGGAAACCTACCTTGAGGACCACAGCCTTCCAAATATTATCAAGAGTGGCCCACAATACTACCTGCTAGTTCCCTCAGCACTTGTGGGTGCGTCCCATCAGAGCCCAGGGACTTAATCTATGTCTAATTTGTTTAAATGTTTCCTAACCTGATCTTTTCCCACCAAGGATAAGTCTTCCTTGATCCAGAGTTTCCCCACTGGTTTCAGGGCCCTCAGATTGCCTAGGGATGGTCTTACTGGTAAAAACTGAGACAGAAGGCTTTGCATACGTTGGCCTTTTTTGTGTCCTTAGTCACCAGGTCCCCTTGCCAAAAGGTGTTCCCAAGTGATATCCCTCCTGCAGGCTTATTTTTAAGAAAACATGTAGAGTAACCCCTGAATATCCCTCAAGCATTTTATATTGTCTGTACAGCTGTTGGGCAGCAGTACAGCAAAGCACATGAATTATCCCTTTGCTGTCAATAGCATTACTCATGTGGCCAAAGTTAAGCATGTATTTAAAAGCTTTGGGAAATGGGCCTTTAATTTCCATCAATGTGAAATGCTTAAAACACAATCTGGTGCTATCTGAATCTTGCTTGAGACATCTGCAGAGTACAAAATTGTACACATTTACAGATCAATTTAAAGAATTGCTGCTAGCAAAGGAAAATCATAGAAAATAAGAGAACAGCTCAGAGTGGTGATTTTTGAGGAGGAGTAGGAGCTGGACCAGACTGACGTTCTTCATGCTTGGTATGCATTTTGCAAAGCTGGATATGTGTGTTTGGATGCATTTGGAAAAGGGCTGTATCAAGCCTGAAATACTGATCTTAAAACACAGAAGACTTAAGGTATGCAGAAAAACTCATCTCAGCTCTGAGCACCTCTTTTCCTCGGATAAGGAGTTGCCTTTCCTATGTGCACAGACACTTTTAGTTACAGACATTTAGGTCTTGGTTTTATGGGGCCTTGGATGTTTTCCTCTAAGCCTGGTAACAGAAAGCGCACTGAGTGTCTTGCTGAGTCTGCCAGCCCAGCATCCTTGGGGACACTTCTCTGTATCTTGGCCCATCCCTTCATTAGCCTCTCTGCTAGGATGCATGGTTCTTGGTTGTAGTAACAACTTTGTACAGGATAGAAAGCGAATTTAGGTGGTTCCTGTAAATATGATTGATCTTCGAGTGAGAAATGAGGGATTTCAGCTTTGTGATACTGCTGATGTTATGTCATTTCTTGGGGACAAGGAGTTGCCTTTGTCAATTGTTTCCAGCAAGAGCTGTGTCTTTGCACAGTCTCTGCCCCACTGGGAACTGCAGCCTTTGCCTAATCTGCTACTTTGAGAGAAATAACAGTCAATTATTGTAATAGGATCAAGATCACAAGTCCCTGTTCTGAGAAGCAGCAGAGCAGCTACCGTGTGCCGACAGGGTAATTGGTGCTGGCTTTTGAGAACAGCTCTTCCCAAGAGATCATAGAGACGGCAGCCTGACCTCCTGTTGTTAAGAGCTGTCTTGTAGAACTGAGAGATTAGTTTGATTTAGATTAGTCCTTCCAAGTTCTGGCCTGGCTGTTTGCATCCTTCTTCCTGAAATTATCCCTGAAGTCACAGTGAGACTTGGTGTAACAAGGCTCTCTGCTACATAGCATCAGTCTGCTGTCTTCTTCTGTCTTCCCTCTGCAGCAGGTCTGTGAGGACACACGGAAGAGCATCTGCACTGAAGTCAAACATCAGCTGACATAAAAATGCAGGTTTTGAATTTTTTGCAAGTGTTCTGAGGTTCCCTGAGATGAGGAATATGAGGAAAACGTAAGCGTGTGATGTTGTTCATCTAGGTATACTTTGACTTGACTATATGGATTAATAGTGCTGTCAATAGCACCATCTACTGCCTCAGGATGGCAGGACACAAGTTCTGCACTATAACAGCAGAGGTGACTAGTGAAATGAGAAGAGGGCATCTGAAGATAATGTTCTCCTCACCTCCTTGCAGCAGTGATGCTGGAGAGCCACTGCATCCACCTGTGTCCACAGCACAGGCAGTCTGCTGGGAGCCAGCATGGCAAGTCTCTGCCAGGGCTTTGCACGTCTGTTTTCAAGCCATTGGAGCCACTGCCCTGCCCCAGGGAACTGAAAAAAAAAAATCATAGGCAAGGAAACAGAATAATCAGAAGTGGCCAGCATCAGCATGGGAATGAGGAGTACCAAGAAAAAAGCAGTCACTTCCAGTACTGCAGAGCAAAGGACATGGGATATGGACATGGGTTTTCAGGGAGAGTTTCTGGTGTCTGTGAAGGGGTCAGTCCACATGAAACCCCACAGAAGGAAATGAAAAATACTTCTTCCCCTGTCCTTAGCCAGCTGTAGGAACCTAATGTCTCTGGGGCTGTTAACATCTACAGACTCTGGCAGAAACCAACAACTGGGTTCAGCAGTGACTGTGGTTAGGGGCAAGGGTTGGGATGGGAGAAAATGGAGATTGTCCCCTCACTTCTCTGACTAAATGTCCTGCAGCAAATAAGCCAGCCTTGAAGCCTAGCATAAGGCTCATGGTCAGACACTCAGCAACAAATATGAAAACACTCTTTCTGGTAATTTACCACGAGGTTCTCTGGAGAAAAATATTGTGTGATCATGTCATTATGGGCTGTAGAATGATGCATCTGCCCTTGGGGTCAAGTCAAAGCTGTACAGACAGCCCTTGTTAGAGTTCCTCCTCAGTTTTGAGTGCTTGGCTGTGCAGATTAGATAGTGTCCTTTTGTGTAAATTTATGCCATGAGAAAGTCAATAAGTGACAGTTTAAAGATCTGCTCAAAATAAAAGTAAAGGAAAAAATAAATGCAAGCAAAAAAACCCCAAATGAACAGTTGAACACAACAGTCCTCCCTGGATTTGAAAATTAGCTTCATAGCTAATATTGAACAGGAGAAAAAAAATCAAGTGCTTACAAGATACACAGGACCATGTCTGAGTATTAATTATGAGGCTGACTTAAAAACTGAGCTCCTTCTATGGGGATGCTTCTGCTGGCTTAATTGTAGTAATAGTCTGATGGAGCCGCAGTGATGCTGTGAATGAACACCTCAGTCCTTGGGAAGGTCAGGGATCCTACTTGTACTAGTCAATTAATTGGCTAACCTATGATTCAATGTTGCTAAAACATTGGCCAGTGCTTGTGGAGTATTTAAGGACTGCTAATAGCTGCTGATGCTCTTGGGCATTCACTTCAGGCAGCAGGAGGCAATTTTACCATTATGTTCCTGGGCTTGGTGAGACATCCCCTTCCCTGTTTGCCCTGCTGCACTTCCCTTTGCTCCTTATCAGCATACACAGTGTATTTTTCAGCTCAATGAATTTCTTTAGCCCTTATGCTGCTGTCTTGCCAGGCCATTAATCACAAAATCATCTAATTTGAATCCTCCTGGGACCTGTTAGCCTTCATGCTGTTAATTTGGCTGCCCATGAATCAAGGGGGCTTGAAAAAGGGGATTCCCTGCCTGTGGCCCTGAGCTAGCAGGCGGAGCCTTAGGGTCCCTCTCCTCAGGAGAGGGGTTGTTTTCAGTGCCCTGATGGGTGCATGTTTCTGTCCATTGCCAATCTCTGTAAAGAGCAATTGACAGCAAATATCAACCTGGTTGCTGCAAGGCAAACTCTAGACCCCTTTTTCCTCCTGGACAGGTGAGAATGTCTTCAGCCTATGGGCAATGACCTGCAAGTTTTCTCAGGGTCCCTGTGCTGACTGGGGGGAGGGATTTTTTTTCCACCCTGCTCCAAGTAGTGGGAAAGGAAGCTGCTTGGGTAAGAGAGAGAATAGAGAGTGGGTTGTATAAACCCATGAGATGGGACAGATGGGGACATGTACCATCATGTGCCATGTTCTGTAATCCAGTGTGAAAATAATTACTAGCAAGTACTCACAGTGGGCAACGAGCCACTGAGATCCATGAAAATGTCTGTTTCTACTTTCTTTTCTTCTGAATCCTGACCTTGCTCTAAGGAGACTCATCAAGGCAGGTCCCAAGGAGCTGAGTGCTCAGCCATGGAGTGAATGTTGCATGTCAACACTGCATACCTGTGCTGCTTGTCATACCTCTGCGTGCTGTGGTGGCTTTTCAGTGTTGGTTTAGGATCCACAGTGCTAGAGCTGTTGTGTTACATGCATCTGTAGGCTACTTGAATTCATACTTCTGGGAGCAGAATTCTTTGCAGAGTCTAAACTCCCCTGCAGTTCACCACAGTCTTGGAAAATCAGTCTCGTAAGTGGAATACCACCAGCAATGGGTACCCCTTGTTAATTCAGAGTACTGAGACAAAATGTTGGAAGGACATTTGTGTTGGAAGGACATGGTTTTGTGGTGTGCTGGGTGGGTGCTGGGCAACAGGAGTTGCCCTTGCGGGGGGGTCACGGCCATGGGTGGCTGTTGCTTTGGGTGTTCGCAGTGCATATGCTCTCTCCCCACTATTTTCCCCCGAGTTGCAAATGAAGCACATGGAGGTCTTGCTAGAAGGGCACTGCAGGATCCGTCTAATACCTTCCCTGTGAAATGGGGACTGTGTTCCTTTCCTATTACAGTGAATGCACCTATTCAGTTACAGTGGGTTTTATAATTGCAATGCCCTTAGGTGACAATTGTGTTTGCTCTACAGCCAAGCTGTACTGTTTCCCTTGACCTGGTCTAGTGCCTGTATGACCCTCAATACCCCTATGGGCTGTGAAACACAAACAGAATGACCTGTGCATGGAGACTTTCCTGTCTCCGCTGAGGACAGGCACAGCAAGTAGCAGCAATCCCCACTGCTTTATGTTCCCTTTTATATGCAAAGGTGCTGCAACTCCAAATCATTAGGCACTGTGTGGGAGAGATACAGTAAAAATGACCTTGCAGCCTCTCTGAGCTGGCACAGGCACTAAATCATTTGGCAGCTACAGCAGGAAAAGAAGGCTGTGAGGAAAAAAAAAAAGGGTAAATCAGAGCAATCAATCATGTCTAAGTCGGATCGGTGCATGGCCTTTTTTGTTCATCTGGGCTCTCCTCCAGGACGCACTGGAGGAGAGCTGCTGCCTCCACTGCTTCCCACAGAAACTCCCAGGCAGGGAGAATCCTCTTTCCTTCTGCAGCAGGAAGCACACTCTGTGTGTGTGTACATGCACATGGGCATGCTTTTTTTTTTTTTTTTTTTTTTTTTTTTTTTTTGTACTCAGAGAAGCAAATGTTTTCCTGACCCCTGATTTCAGTGGTGTGGTTGGGGATGTACATAGAAAGCAAAGTCCATGTGCTTTCCAGAACAGATCTAACATTTTAAGGTTCTTTTAGTCTCCAAAGAGATGAAAATATGCCCTTAGATGGCTTTGTAACAGGAGACAGGTATTTAAACTTTACTTATTTTCACTTTTATTGTTTACTTCTGATCGCTGTATTATTCTAATGCAGATCATTTTTATATCATGTCTTATAAAAGATATGAATTATTGATACCCCTTGCTTACATTGACTCATATGTAAACACCTGAGTTTGCCTACCTTGTTGAGCATCTAGCTGGTTTATTCTCATGACACTGAGAACTTGATCAGGTTTTGATGGTTTTCACTCTTTTTTTTTGTTTGGTTGGGGTTTTTTTTGAGATTTTTCTACCCCTCCAACTGTGTGGCTTTAGATTGCTTGCAACAATGAGGAGAATTTTAAACATCTTTTCAGAAAAGCATCATTTAAGAAAAGCATCTTGTCAAAGCAGGGGCTGTGCTGAATGTGAGATCTTACGGATATATCCCCAAAGGGGTCTTGAAGTCAGATATTAAATGTTCTGGTTTGTATTTTGGTTTTTTGTTTTGTTTGTGAGTAATTTTTGTTTGTTTGTTTGGTGGTTTGTTTTGTTTTAAACTGGATGTCTATTTCAACAGCAGCACTTGCTGGAATAAAAAAGTAATTACATAACTTAATATAGAAAAAAGTTCTCAGGGTTTTTCCACACACTTAGAACCTCAGTCTGGATCAATACCCACCGAGGTCTGGAGTTAATCTGTACTTGCAGTGTGGTGTTGTAATGTAGTACGGTTAACCAAAGCAAGCAAAGTTGCTGGGTTTTGGGTAGTTGGTTGTTTTTTTTAATACTCAAAGGTATTAACAGTATTTTCTGTAAGTATTCATTTTACATATCTTGAAAAATATCTGGCCATTACTAACTCTGCCATAGGTCCCACATAGCAATGGTCTTCTATTTGCTGGTTCAAGAGTTCATATGTACAAGATATTAGGTAAGGCACCAGTTTTGTCATCTTCTCAAACCAGATGATGCTTCAAACTAAAATTACCTCTTACTTTGACTGTCAGTGAAATTTCAAGGAACTTGGCAAGTACTACCTGGCAACTGCTTCAGTTCAGTGAACTGCTTCAAAAATGTCTGCGGACTGGCACATGTGGACTGCTCCTATCCCATCATACTTGAATACTGTTTATTATTTTTCTTTAAAATTTCCAAGTGTGGCTGTATAGACTTAAGTTTTTTGTATAGTAAAATCAGACTTCTACCTTGTGAATCCATGTAGCGGGTCGGCGCAGGGAGGCTGTTGTGCCGTTAACTCACTCCCTTGTTAGTGCTCATTAATCCCCTGTGTAAGCAAGCTCTCACTTAAGCTCATTTCAATGTAAATCATTTCCACAAGATAAACTTGCATCTGTGATCAATATGAGAGCATAAATAAGGCTTGAGATACTCTTATATCCACCTAATGCCAATCACACCACCATTTCTGAATTTGATCCATTATTTTCTACCCCTACCCATTGCACAGGACATGCCCTGGCCCTCCTGTTTTTTAACCACAATTTTTTGTCTTTTGCATTGCAATCTCTATTAGTCTCACCATCTAGAAATCAGAAACAGATGGTTCTAATTGTCTGGACATTGTTTTATCATGAAAAATCAAATTACAAAAGCTTCCATGAAATAACTTCCCTCCTCTGATAGTTTTTCCATCTTTATTTTGGGACAAATAGACCCAGTTTCTTTTTATCTCTGGTGCTTGCTTCCTTTGCCAGCTAGCTGAGGGACAGCTGTTGATTGTTTCTTCTCCATTTGCCTGCAGATCAGTTCGTTGCCCTGCCAGGAAAGCCCTCCAAGCAGCCATGGAGGTGACAGCGTTTTGATGTTGCAGTCACATTGCATGTAAGGGTAAGGCTACATCGTTATTTATCTGAGCTGTCAGGCCCAGCATCTCACAGAGTCCAAACACAATTGTAGCGTTCATTTAGAAGGAGCCAAACAAAGCGAGTATGGGACAGGCAAGGAAGCTGGCTCCACTGCAATTACTGGCACGTTCATGAACTGCTTGTTTGCATCTGTATTTTGAGTGAAACAATCAGGTCGTTCTGGACAGTAGCTTTGAAAGCTTTGCTTAGGAAGTGGATGTGTCTGCAGCAGAGAGCTTGGGATTATGGCCCAGGACCACAAACGGAGGGAGGCAAAGCCAGTCTGGGGGAAAAATGGAGAGGTGGACACATCTCATGAGCCCTTGAAAACGTGCTGCACCCACTATAGATTCAATATATCTGTTGAATACAATGTAAGTGCCTTCCTTTGTTATCTCTATTTTAAATCACACCGTTACAGAGAAGGAGCCAGGCTGTGGATTACACACACCAGGCTTTTCATTCTGCATTAGGTGGCTGTGCTGATGCTGAGCACCCACAAACATAATTTTTTGAGATAGGTGTGCTGAGTCCAGGGCAGCCACGCACCCCCATGGTGTAGTGAAACAGCTGGAGCTGGGGGAGCCTCACAGCACATCTTTTAACTTCTTAAGGTTTCCCATTGCGTTCTCAGGGGGTCTAAGTTCACTGTCAATAAAATGAAAATGAATAGCCTGAAGTAAAACTGCACAGTGCTTTCTAGAAGTTACATAGCGGTGGTGTGAGAGGGATACAAAATTCACACTATGCTAAGTCTAAAAGGCAGGACCCTTCCACCGGTATAAATGGAATTTTTTGCTGATTCGTACCAGCTGTCATTGACAATCCATCATTATGGTGCGAAAAGAGGCTAATACAGACATAACCTGGGGTAAGACACACCAGTGATTGCACCTGAGACAACCTGCTGTCCTGGTTACCGTGTCATTTGGAAACATCTGTAATTGTTATTTAGGTTTTCTTGGGTTGGAAAGAATCACAGCAACTTGGAATATTCTTATATAGTTTATTCTTATATTTGGGAGAAACTAAAAGTACCAGAAAAATGCACAGAGTAGTAACAGCTTTAGAGGCTATCAGCAAAACCAGATTCTCAGTAGAACATGTCACCAAGCTTTAGAATTTTTTTCATACTTCTAGTCCTCATCCTCATATAGTATAATGTTTACATTAGCAAGTATTTAGCTTGTTAATCAAAATTACCGAAAAGGCCAGCTTCTCAGAAGTGATATTGAATTTGGAGAATATCTTAAAGCCTTGATGTTACCAATGGTTTGTCTCCAATTGGGTGTTATTCTCTACCAAGAAAGTGTGTTTTAGAAAAGCAGTAGTTTTTCAACAGAGTAGATTTTGATTTCTCAACCTTAGGAGTTATTTAAATCTTTAAACTATTCTATTGTGAAATTATGCCAAATTAGTGAAATTATGTGCCTAAAATGAGGTATAAATTCTCTTTGATTAGCTTGCACCATTTGCATTGGTTCCTCCTGTTTCATTTAGAAAATTCCCACTACTTTAATGAAATTATTTTTTACCAAAGTTGAGGTTTTCTGTTGAAATATACATATATACATCTGCACACACATAGATATGCACATATATCTTCTTAGATCCAAATTACATAGTTATAAATGGTTTTCTGCCTTTGTCAGCATGCCCCATCCTGCTGTCTCAGGGTGACACCGGCAGAGCGAGTAAGCAGCCGTCTTCTCATTCACATCTTAGAGTTGTTCTGACTGCTGTTAACATCACAGCGACAGTGGCTGTGGTATTTTATGGACTCTTGAAGACAAGATCCCTCTTCCGAAGCCTGTGTAATCTAACCATCCCGCACTTTATCTTCGCGCTGAGATTGCAGGCTTTGTGTAATCTCTGGTGTTTATTGCCTTATTCCACTCTGAAGCATCGGTAGTTTATATTTCATCCAGTGTTGCCAGCAAACTGCAATCTGAGTTTACAAATGGGTCACATGGGACATTTTTCAGCTCTTGACACAGCTTACCACTCGTAACTGTAGAAATGAGGCAAAAACGTCC
>WKFP01014828.1:1866730-1881607 GCA_011057875.1 Pterocles orientalis | reverse complement strand
TTATTTTCTACCCCTACCCATTGCACAGGACATGCCCTGGCCCTCCTGTTTTTTAACCACAATTTTTTGTCTTTTGCATTGCAATCTCTATTAGTCTCACCATCTAGAAATCAGAAACAGATGGTTCTAATTGTCTGGACATTGTTTTATCATGAAAAATCAAATTACAAAAGCTTCCATGAAATAACTTCCCTCCTCTGATAGTTTTTCCATCTTTATTTTGGGACAAATAGACCCAGTTTCTTTTTATCTCTGGTGCTTGCTTCCTTTGCCAGCTAGCTGAGGGACAGCTGTTGATTGTTTCTTCTCCATTTGCCTGCAGATCAGTTCGTTGCCCTGCCAGGAAAGCCCTCCAAGCAGCCATGGAGGTGACAGCGTTTTGATGTTGCAGTCACATTGCATGTAAGGGTAAGGCCACATCGTTATTTGTCTGAGCTGTCAGGCCCAGCATCTCACAGAGTCCAAACACAATTGTAGCATTAATGTAGAAGGAACCAAACAAAGCGAGTACGGGACAGGCAAGGATGCCAGAAGCTGGCCCTGCTGCAGTTGCTGGCACGTTCATGGACTGTTTGTTTGCATCTGTATTTTGAGTGAAACAATCAGGTCGTTCTGGACGGTAGCTTTGAAAGCTTTGCTTAGGAAGAGGATGTGTCTGCAGCAGAGATCTTGGGATTATGGTCCAGGACCACAAACGGAGGGAGGCAAAGCCAACCTGGGGGAAAAACGAAGAGGTGGACATATCTCATGAGCCCTTGAAAACGTGCTGCACCCACTATAGATTCAATATATCTGTTGAATACAATGTAAGTGCCTTCCTTTGTTATCTCTATTTTAAATCACACCATTACAGAGAAGGAGCCAGGCTGTGGATTACACACACCAGGCTTTTCATTCTGCATTAGGTGGCTGTGCTGATGCTGAGCACCCACAAACACAATTTTTTGAGATAGATGTGCTGAGTCCAGGGCAGCCACGCACCACCATGGTGTAGTGAAACAGCTGGAGCTGGGGGAGCCTCACAGCACATCTTTTAACTTCTTAAGGTTTCCCATTGCGTTCTCAGGGGGTCTAAGTTCACTATCAATAAAATGAAAATGGATAGCCTGAAGTAAAACTGCACAGTGCTTTCTCGCAGTTACATAGCGGTGGTGTGAGAGGGATACAAAATCCACACTATGCTAAGTCTAAAAGGCAGGACCCTTCCACCAGTATAAATGGAATTTTTTGCTGATTCGTACCAGCTGTCATTGAACATACATCATTATGGTGAGAAAAGAGGCTAATACAGACATAACCTGGTAAGACACACCAGTGACTGTACCTAAGGCAACCTGTTAGACTTACCTGCTGTCCTGGTTACCGTGTCATTTGGAAACATCTGTAATTGTTATTTAGGTTTTCTTGGGTTGGAAATAGTCACAGCAACTTGGAATATTCTTGTATAGTTTATACTTACATTTGGGAGAAACTAAAAGTACCAGAAAAATGCATAGAGTAGTAACAGCTTTAGAGGCTATCAGCAAAACCAGCTTCTCAGTAGAACATGTCACCAAGCTTTAGAATTTTTTTTCATATTTCTAGTCCTCATCCTCATACAGTATAATGTTTACATTAGCAAGTATTTAGCTTGTTAATCAAAATTACCGAAAAGGCCAGCTTCTCAGAAGTGATATTGAATTTGGAGAATATCTTAAAGCCTTGATGTTACCAATGGTTTGTCTCCAATTGGGTGTTATTCTCTACCAAGAAAGTGTGTTTTAGAAAAGCACTAGTTGTTCAACAGAGTAGGTTTTGATCTCTCAACCTTAAGAGTTGTTTAAATCTTTAAACTATTCTATTGTGAAATTATGCCAAATTAGTGAAATTGATTATGTGCCTAAAATGAGGTATAAATTCTCTTTGATTAGCTTGCACTATTTGAATTGGTTCCTCCTGTTTCATTTAGAAAATTCCCACTAGTTTAATGAAATTATTTTTTACCCAAGTTGAGGTTTTCTGTTGAAATATACATATATACATCTACACACACATAGATATGCACATATATCTTCTTAGATCCAAATTACATAGTTATAAATGGTTCTCTGCCTTTGTCAGCATGCCCCATCCTGCTGTCTCAGGGTGACGCCGGCAGAGCGAGTAAGCAGCCGTCTTCTCATTCACATCTTAGAGTTGTTCTGACTGCTGTTAACATCACAGCGACAGTGGCTGTGGTATTTTATGGACTCTTGAAGACAAGATCCCTCTTCCGAAGCCTGGGTAATCTAACCATCCCGCACTTTATCTTCGCGCTGAGATTGCAGGCTTTGTGTAATCTCTGGTATTATTCCACTCTGAAGCATCGGCAGTTTATATTTCATCCAGTGTTGCCAGCAAACTGCAATCTGAGTTTACAAATGGGTCACATGGGACATTTTTCAGCTCTTGACACAGCTTACCACTCGTAACTGTAGAAATGAGGCAAAAACGTCCAAGTCAGCTTCTGTTCAGTAGGGAGATAAGATGAGACACCTTTGGGTGTGAAATTCAGAGCCCATTTCTCAAACGAGTTTCTGCACCAGTGAGTTCCCAGATGCTGAAGTAAAGCATAATGCGTATGACAGGCAACTACACCCTGAATTACAACTTCTGTGTAATACTCCTCTATGTAATAACCCTCTGCATAGAGGTAAATCCTGAGCATGCCTAACAGATAAGCTGGAAAGAAAGGAAAAAAAAAAAAAAAAGGATCCTTTCCTTTCTCCCCAGTTTAGCCTCTTTGGCACGCATTGCCAGAAATGAGGCAGGGTTCTGATTCGGCACGTGCATGCTGCTGAGAAGATGAGGTTTGAGGGAAGAGGAGAGGAGTTTATGGTGGTTAATTTGTGTGCCCAGGCCATCCTGCTCAGAAAGCACAGCGCTGGCTGTGCCTGGTGCCACCGAATGCCCATGGCTGGGTTTCCTCATCGTGTACCGCCCACTCTTATGCTCCTCTCACACCTTCTTCTAGGGTAGATGCTATGCAGGGTGATGGTTTTTCTTGGTGCCTAATCACTGGGAATCGCAGTGACAGCCCCCTGGTGCAGCTCCTTTTCATTTATTTTCGCTTTTCCAGTGATGTTATCTTTGGTGAAGCACCCCGTTGGCAGGGGTAGAGTCTGTCAGACCTCTGAGACGACTTGAAAGCAGCTTTCTGCATTGAAGCCGTGGCTTTTGTACCATTTACAACACCAGTTCAGCCCCAGGAGCTTTGCTGTCACCATTTCTGTTCCAGACCCACTGCTGCATGGATGCCGAGGGCGTGCTGTGCATCTCACTGGGCGCTCCCCCTCGCCGAATGCAGCCCACCCCTGGGAGTACCATCACACAGCTCAGGGGATAATGCCCACAGCTGGAACCGCTGTCCAAGGAAGGAGCTGCAGTGCAGGTGCTTATAGGTGAGCGAGGAATAATAGAAGGCAGAAAGGAGAAGCAGCAGTATGGAAGATGAGGAGCTAGCACAGGAGAAAAAAAATAAGTTTGTTCTCACCATTTGAAAATAGCCACTTAAGTACCACCAGTGGAGTGATAGTTATCATCTTGAACCTCTTCTGTCACCCAGCTCCTTTCCCACAGGCCAAGATCAGCCTTGTCCCACACATGGCTGAGCTGAGCAGTGGTGATGCGGAGCAGGTCCTCAGCGGTGACAAGGGGCCGTACCTTTGACAGAGCCGTCTGGATCTGACCGTGTGTTGTGAGTGCTCTGCTGGGCGTAGCTGCCTGCAGCTTGGCAAATAAGAATCTCCATCAGGCTCTTCGGTCACTTCCCATCGATAACGCTAATGAGAGCTGAGTGGATTAGCTGTAAGGCTGCCCTGCTGCTGAGTTTAGCCAGTAATAAATCTGAATTTGTTATTAAAAAAAAAAAAAGAGAGTTGGTGGAGTTTTATTCATGTGGTGGAGATAAAGGGCAGTGAACGAGATGTCAAGACTGTTTAATGTGTTTGTGCTTACCCGGGCAATGCTACTGCTGCTGTTTTATCTCTGGTCTCCCACCTTTTCCATGGGAATTCCCAGGGTTTGTGGCACTTAAGTCAGTGGATAGGGAGCTTGGGGAGACCTGGGGGATTTAATATTTGTAAGGGTGGGTTCTGATATTGGTGCTCCTAGTGAAACCCAATGAAAAACATCATTGTTGTAACTTCCTTAATATTGTTTTCCAATTTGTTTTCCTTGTTTTTTTTTTTTAATATAACCCTGTACTGTTAAATAATGAAAGCTACTTGAGGGAACTTTGATTACAAGGGATGTGAAAAGAGGACGGAAGTGTGTATTTGATTTTCACGAGCTGTGGAAGCAAGTGCTGTGCCTTCCTTCAATAGGCTGAGCATGTTATAAGCATCCTGAATGGGCTATGCTCTCCTTTTCCTCTATTTTCTGTTCAGGGTTTGAACATGGGCACCCAGCCACACACTGTGACCAATGCAGAGATCCCTGCCCACGTTCTTTACACCATAGGAACGTGTGTGCTCATTATTGGCTCCATTGGCACTGTCGGAAACCTCCTAGTTCTCTACGTGTTTTACAGGTACAAAAAATCCCTTTTATGGTTAATCTGACTGATCTTGAGGTTGATATGTGCCTTTGTGCAGATCTTCTGCATTTGTTCTCTCTCAGATCAAATCTCCCAGCAAAGGCTGATAGCAACAAACCGGGGAAGGGTGGGAGGCAACCCACTCCGCACACACATCCCTGATAATCTCGGTGTAAATTCTGTCTGTTTTAAGGAATCAAAATGAGAAAATAAACACCTTGTTCTATACACAATTCCATCTGAATGTTTAAAGAAGAGCTTAGAACATTTAATGATTGCAGCAGGGAGACTGTGGTTTCTGACTTCTTTATTCGCCCCATAGGATTTGCAGAAATTTTTGACAAAAACTGACACTCTTCCCAGCAGCCCAGATGTCCTGGAAGGACCAGGAAAGCAATGCGCTACATGAAATGAGCTCATGCCCTCAGTGTATTCCCTGCTTCAGGCAGATCATAGGATTTCTGTCAGTTTGCGTGCACTCTTGGCTTCTGGTAGTGTAACAGACAGCCAGAGCTACTGCAGCTAGAGTATGCAAAAATCCCATTAAAAAAAAAAATCTGCCTTCTGTCCCACACTGTGCTGTTGGATTTCCAAATCCTTCTTGCTCACTGCTTGCTGTCATCATGCACCATGCAGAGGGGGCTTACAGGGCTAGAAACAGCCTGGGGTTATGAACCATGCGTTAGTTTCCTATTCTTAAATATTTGAGACAAATACACTGGTTTAGTTACTTTGAAGAACTGGCTCTTAATAAGAGCTAGAGGAGAAACTGAATTCCCTACAGCTACCCTACAGACACCTTCTTGATTTTTGAAATGCAGCACAAGCTCTCTGCTTTTCATTAAATTTGTTTGGGTTGGTTGGTGTAATAAAAGCATGAAATTGCCCAAATAGGAAAATCTCTGTAGGCAGACAAGCACCTGTGAAGGTGCGAGCTCTACACACTGTCTCACCCAGTAGTTGCCGGGAGTTACGAGACCCAAGGTTTTGTTAGAATTGCAGAAGCGCTTAGATGGCTGTCTCAATTTTTTTCTCAGTATTTCTTTATCAGAAAGAGGAAAGAAATTCGTGCCAGCTGCAAATACTGATATTTCAAAGCACATCAGGCCTCAGTTGTTCAATGTCCTATGCTGGAGGAGGCATTGTGGGGAAAATAAACAGTTATTTCAAACTATTGGGAGTTACTGCGTGCAGATTCCAAGAAAAAAAGCTATTTATAAAATCCTGGTTCCTCCCTGTGTCTCACAGAGTGTGCCATGTCACTTCTTTTTGAATTAGATGTACCCGACACTGTGAAAAGTCCTGGATTCAGACTCCAGGTATCAAAGCTCTTTATTTCACCATGCGACCAACACAGTGGTTCACGTTGAGGGACTGCTAGTTGAGCATTACACCTTCTCAGTACATCGCTTAAAAATGCCAGTTTTAAAGTAGATTTGGGTGAGCTGAACTCGCAAATGAATTTAACTTTCGTAGTGGGTCGTAATATTTGGTCAGAGCAACAAGGGGATATTCAACCAAACAACCCCGAGTGAAAGCGCGAGGTTCTTTATCGTGTTGCCAGCATCCTCGTTCCTCTTAGCCAGAGCCAAGGGTAACCTTGAATATCAGCTGAAAGTTTCCTAGGAGGTTGTAACTCCAGATATCCCTAAGAAGTGACAATATGGGAGGTGGTGATGTGGGGAAAAAAACTGGAAGCGACGTTTGTTTTCTTTGGACAAACTTTTCTTGCAGTCTGACTGCTGCTTTCACACTCATTGCTGTGGTGTTTAGTGTTGCCTGTTCACCTGCAGCTGAGTGCTTTTGTTCTCCTTTATGAGATGAATATGAACAAAGCTTTTTTTTTTTTTCCCCAAATCTCTGTGCATGCTCTGTGCTGTAGCACTTTGCAGAAGGTCATTTAGTTAGTGGTGATGTGGCGACTTCAGGTCAGCAGGTTTTAAAAATTCACCAAAAGCAGGGTCCTTTGGCTCTGTAAGCTGCTTCAGATCCTGCTTTTGTGCAGTGCAGGAACTCTGTGTTACTGCTCTTATAGGGAGCTGCTCTTCTCCTGAAAAAAAATCCGTATTTTTCAAGACAGCTGGAATCCTCCTCAGTTTGAAGAGGAAATGATCCCTTTGATCTCCCTGCCACTGTCAGTCATCACTTGGAAATGACTGCATCTATAGCTGTGGTAATTGACTGATGATTAGCAATTGATTGGCTGTAATTAACCACAGATTCCACCATGGATAGTATTTGTTTATGCTAGTAAGCAAAGTTATAAATTTAGCTGTTTGCTTTGTCTATTTTAAAATCACCTATTTCTTATGTTTTTAGGCAACAAGAAGCTGAGGACACCCCAAAACTACTTTATAATGAATTTGGCTGTGAGTGACTTGCTGATGTCAGCTTCTCAGGCACCCATGTGCTTCGTCAACAGCCTGCACAGAGAGTGGATACTTGGAAATATAGGTACTTCTCAGCACTTGTTCATACCCCACCAGCTTTACACTGCCCGCAGCCTATTTGAGCCATAACAGTCTTGGCTTGTGCCTTGGAGACAGCAGCACAAGGCTCTTGAGTGATATCTCAGGTTCTTGACATGTTTTGTGTTACTGGTTTGATTCTTTCCTCTTGCTTGTTTTGGAAAGAAAGGAGCCAACATCAACATGCAATCATGTTACCATTCAGCTTGTAAGCGCAGATGCTATGGCTGAAGATGGGTAGAAAAGTTTTATTAAGTCATATTTTTTCTGGTTTAATTTATGAGGGAGGTAATATTTTTATTTAGAAATGTATGTTGATATTCATTAGCATGTTTCTAGGCATCTCATATTTATTTAAGAGATTTAAATAACGATAGTCAGATGAGGACTCTGCAAATCTGAGCTCCTTTCTCTCCAACTGCAAGAAAGAAAAGGTGATGCATGCTCCAATTATAGCTCTAATGTGAGTATACCAAGTTCCTCAAAAGGCTGGGTGAAAATTTGCACCAAGTAGTGGCTGTGTATTGGTGGAGCAAGCCTGGAGGTCATGTGTTATTTAGCAGGGGCTCTTCTTTAGCTTGAGGATGTTTTTAGTCTTGCTCGTCCCCTTAGATAAAATCAGTGTGAATTATCATGCTGCCATAAATGGAGTGAATGATTTGGTTTGAGTGGCATTTGGTTTTTAATTGCAGGGTACTTATAAAGATTTTAGAAGAAGTCTGCTTTAAGGTTGAATATGGTATTTCGACTGCCTCCCTTTCCCAGTGGGCTGCTGTCTGTAACCAAATGGGGTGATCTCAGAAAATGAATGATCATTCAACACAGGTTTCTGAATCAAATTAGGGACAGTGTAACTCTACAAGTTCTTGTCTGCTAGCACAATGTTTGAATGCAAAGAGGAGGAAAAATAAACCTGTTTCATGTAAAAGCTGTCAGGGTTTTTAAATAGTGCTGGTATTAAATATAGGCGCTGGAGCTATGTTTTGCAGCTGGTCTTTTAGCCATCAAATTTCAACCACTTCTGAATTTTTAAACCGCATAAACCAAAGTAATTTTTCAAAACATGCATCTGTCATTAGCAGATGGATGTCTGCTGCAGCCTGTTAAGATCAATATATCGGGCAACAGTCCAGGAAAATGTAACTTTAATTAGATTGGCTTTTCTTGAAGCAGTTTTCCATTGATAAAAGGTTCCCAGTTGCAGCCTGCAGCGGAGAGACTGGGACTAGTGAAATATGTATGTTTGTATTTTATTAGTATTTGTGGCTTTTCTAATAAACAGTTCATAATTACAAAATTGTGAGTCTGAGATAATTCTTTGAATGGGAGAGAAGTCCCGAGCCAGGAAAAAATGTGAGCTTTATCATGTCAGTCTATGAGAGAAAACATGCATCTGTTTTAAGAAAATCCCTGACATTGCCATTTTCTGCTCCAGGCTGCGACTTGTACGCTTTCTGCGGGGCCCTCTTTGGAATCACCTCCATGATGACTTTATTAGCTATTTCTGTTGACCGCTACCTTGTGATCACGAAGCCCCTGAGATCCATCCAGTGGACTTCAAAGAAGCGCACCATACAGATCATTGCTGTCGTGTGGCTGTACTCACTGGGATGGAGCGTGGCTCCGCTCTTCGGGTGGAGTGTGTTGGCTGCTCTCTCTCTTCTAGCGTTCCCTACATAGTCTGCTTTTGCCTTGCTTGGGGCATGGCAAAATGAGGTTTTCAATAAGTTCTCAGGGGGATGCCTGTCCACCACCTGATTTTTTTTGGTGATACTCTATATCTGCACCTATTGCAGTGCAGACACCCCCCTGCCCCTGGGTTGGATTGAAGCAGAACAAATTGCCGATGGAGTATGAGGTGTATCTGAGAGTCTGGCAGTCAGGACCACCTCTCCACGAGGGCACTCACATTCTCAGACCACACGTATAATATGGCCAGTGTAGCCGTTGAAGGCTGTGTATACAGTATGGGGTTTATTTTAAGCCCTTAGTTGTTGGATCAGCAACTGCACAAGCTTGGGTGTATGTGTGAATAACGTGTTCCATGTATTTCCTAGGTTTCTATGTGCCTGAGAGCTTGATGATATCCTGTACATGGGACTGTGTAACCTACTCCCCTTCAAACAGAAGTTACACCATGATTTTATGCTGCTATGTGTTTTTTATTCCCCTGATAATAATATTCCATTGCTATTTATCTATGTTCCTGGCCATAAGACATACTGGCAGGTAAGCAATGTAGCTGAAATACATGCATCTTGCTTTTCTTGTATTTGAAGATTTTCTCAATTTCCTTAGCTGCAGAAAAATCAGAATCAAAAAATAATCCAAATGGAAATTGGTTTATTACCAGCTGTAACTGGAGAAGTATTTTTTCCAATGTAAAAACTGGAATGAATGCATGTATTCTCTGGTGTTTTTAGTCTTAACCCAGAGTGTGGTAATTAGAAGTACATCAGATAATTTGATAGTTTGGATTATTTCTATTTCAGATTTGCAATACAAAGAACACAGTCCCTGTGCATTGCAGCACAGTTTTCAGCCCCAAAGGATGTAGCAATGGGGATATCATCTGCCTTGGAGTTGTGCTATAGACATAACAGTGCTCATTCTTTTTGAGAGTTTTATTTAAGGCAAGCATCCCAGAAAACCTTGTGGTTCACTCAGACATCACAATTGTACGCACAAAATCTGGCCATGCTTGTTAGGACACTTATAGACCAAGACTTTGGAAAAAAATACTTGAAATAATAAAAAAAAAAAAAATCAGCAGGGTGCTAGATCTGTAGAGTAACTTCATTCTGTGAGTTATTTTTCTCCTAATGGGCACATGACTTATCTTAGGTCTGATCCAACACCAGCTGAAGCTGTGAGTCCTTCCTGCTGCTGGCAGTGTCAGCAGCTCCCATGGCTTTTTTTCTGCACCTAACTGCAGGCACTTGTTGAAGTCATTTGGCTTCACAAGGATAAATCCCACTTTTTAAAACATATTTAGTTGTATACCTAAACTGAAGTTCTTACTGAAATATGTCTTCATTTAACAACACTGACACATAAAAGTTGTCATTTCTATACTAAACTGTATAAAATGCTAAATTATCTTTTTAATAAAGTATAGGGTGTTTGTATGATGCAAAAAGATAATTTGATGGGACATTTTTGGGCAAAAATATTAGGACTGACTTATGTATGCCCCTGGAAATACTCTTCTCCAGTAAGTAAACCCACAGTGAAGGCAAAAAGTCCCAGTAAGCGTTTGGGGACAGGTGCCTCAGAGTAGTCAGGGTGTTCCGGCACATGTAGGATCTGGAATATCTGCAAGCTTTTCCTCCTTTGGAAAGGAAAGACCATCAGATTTTACCTTGCATCCAGCTCTGCCTTTGCTTGCTCCGCCTCTGATAATGACAAAGGCCAGAGGATACCACTTTCACCCTCCCAACCCAAACCCCTCCTTGTGTGAGGATAAGGAGTTTTGATTCTGGTTTTTGTTGGCATTTGCTTTTCCCAGACTGTGACAGTGGGGTTTGTTTTGGTGGATTTTGGGGTTGGTGGGTTGGGTTTTTTTTGCCTGCTGTAGAAACAGGGAAGGTGATTCCTTGTGTTCCTGGTCATCCTCAAATAGATAACTAATTACTTGTATGTCTTTCATCTCCAAATGCATGAATGCGCTGTTAAATGCGAGCCTTTCGTCTGAGCAAAGAATGCATTTGAATGAATTAACATTTCAGGGGTATTTCTTACAAAGGAAACTCAGCACAAAAACAGTCAAAAAGAGTAATATATTTCAGTAACGTAGTATTAACCCATGATGTAGCTGTGTGTAATGTGTTTCGCTTTGTTTCAGTCGAGGCAACACCCTAACACCATATCCAGATCTGTGCCAGCAGTTATCGCCAAAGCTTCTGCCATCTACAATCCCATCATCTATGCAACCATTCACCCGAGATACAGGTACAGTAAACATATAGGTATGTGCATCCAAATGTGTTTTCTACAATGAACAAACTACCCTCGTTCCCTCACTTAGACCAAACAGCCTTTTCATAGAAGTCCTGTGCAAAGTGAGAGCTGTAGGAAGCTGGTAATCCCGACAGAGCTCCCTGAAAAGGAGAAAGTTTTCCAAATATACTGAAAATCCTGCTTCTTCATTAGCAGGCTTCCTAACTTTGGCCAAAGAGCAGGCACTTCTGAAATACTCTGCTTTCTGGAAAGAAGTCTGATCTGAAGGCTGTTTTCATATTTGTTTCATTCGGCTGTTTCAGGGCAAAGACTTTCCATTCTTTACCTTTTTCAAAAATATTAGCTTTGATTTAGAAACATTTTTACACTACACTAATGGGGTTCAATGGGCAAAATATAATGCTGATCACTTCTCTGAAACACTTAAGTGGGTTTTTTTGCAGATATGAAATATTTCCGAACCTATGCCTTCATAAACAAACTATAAGTCTACTTATTATTACAGATATCAATTACTGTCTATTTTAAACCAGATCACTATGCTGACCCAGCACAATTTCACTAACAAATCCTCCAGTACTATTCAGTCTCAATAAACTGCATGGTTAGCCAACTTGTCTTGCCTTTTTATTTCCTTCTCCAGCCTCTCACAGACAGTAAATGAGTTTCTGAGCTGAAAGGTATGAATTCTGCTTTTTATCCAGGTCCTCTGACTGCAGTAGGGTAAGGGATAGAGAGTACAAAGACAACTTATTCCCACAGAGTAGGTGATTAGAAAGGTAACAAAAAAGATTTCCACGCTGTCACTCTGGTGCAAAACCAGATTACGTGAAGAGAATGATAATTTCATATCCCCTAAAAGACACTCCTCCAAAGAATCAGAAACCTTTCCCCTTGCAGAAGAAGGTCCATTATAATCTCCTTCAGTAACTTCTGTAGCTCCAGAGCTCCAGCCTCCCAACATTTAGCGAAAGCATGAGAAGGAACCACCTTGCATTTCAGAAAGATCACCTGCTCTTTGAGATAGCTAGGACCTGGAGGCATACATGGTATGGACACATCAGAAATGATTGTGTCTTCAGTCATGTGGTCCTAAAAGGAGTTATAAAGTAGTTTTTGCAAGGGAATAAGCTGGCATGGTGTTCTGCTGAATGGTTTCCGACAAGGACAAACTTACCCTGAGCTTCCCAGACACTATGCAAGCTTTTCTTTGAAGTCAACATTTTCTTTAGAAATGTCCTCCCAGCTTCATCTGAGAAACATGTTCAAGTACTGGTAAAGTAAGTCACTTCTTGTAATACTTCTGAAATACCTGGTTTCCAGAAATACAGCAAAAATTGTTTTTTGAGGGTTTGTTTTTTTGAGGGTTTGTTTTTGTTTGTTTAATGTGAAGAAATTGACACAACTCCACTGTGTTCTCAGCCTTTTCTCCAGCATTAGATGGGGTCCTAAATATTTTTTTTTTCCACCTTTGTGCAGTTTTACTCACACCAGTGTACTCAGAAGCTATACCTCACACAGAAGATACAGCTCAGAGCTGGCAATTTCCTCCCAAATCTGTACGTAATGTGGTTTTGGAACACTGGCTGTGAAAAATACCTTTTTATATAAGAAGATAAATGCTTGTAACAGAACTGCTTTTCACTATATCTCTAGATTTTTCTGCAAGTCTTTCTGCAAGTGTTTCGAAGTATATCTACCACAAAGGGGTGCTGCATCAAAAGATGCCATGGTGATAAATGGATAAATGCCACTAGATGGCAGGGTTAGTCGTGGGTATGAGGTTTGTCTCAGCCAAGAAGTGGAAAAGCTGCTGAAATACATTGCCTGAAAACTAGGATTTGGGACCTGGAACTTGAGTTCATTGTTTTGCATGGCTGGTGAATGACAGCATGGTAGTAAGAACAGTTAAAGTTTCTCAAAAGGCTGGTGGAAATGCACCCAGAAATGGTGAAAACATACATTTTGTTTGAAAATCTCTGCTACTGTAACTAACACCGTTTTGCATCCTCTTAAAACCTGGGTCCAATACAATTGTTATATACCTCCCTGCCCACCCACTCCCCACCAGCATAAAGGAGAGAAAAACTTGTCTATACCCAAAAACTTGTCTCCCTGATAGGTATCACTGGAAGTAAGAAATGTGAGTAAGTATGGAAATGTATGCGAAGTTTTATTTCATGAAGTGCTGTTTTGTGAGGGAAGGAAGTTTTCACTCCTTTTACAACCTGTGTTTGAGAGAACGTCCCTTGACTGTGTTAGTTATTGCAGAAACTCCCTTAGATTTGGGAATTTTTAGATTTTGTTATCATTCATTCATAGCAAACAGGAAAATTCCGCATCTCCATGTTTCCAACTTGCTCCCAAGAGTGGAGCACAATTATACAAAAATTATTTATTCAGAACTGTTCCATCATAGACTGAATAATCATGAATAATTTTGATTTGCAGTATTGTCTCAAAACATTTTTTGGCAATTACTGCATATTTCACTGCCCACAATATGTCCCTCAGCAGCCCTCCCAAACGTCAGTAAAATTGAAACTTTGGTCCCTCAAGGCATAAAAAATGTTCTTATGTTGTCCTTGAAAAGTCACCGTCAGACATATATTTCCCAAACCTCCACTGTGAGGAGGTCTCTGCATGAAACCCCACTTTATATACAGGTTGTTTTACGCCAGCTTTGAGTTTTCTAATAGTTTACAGCCCCAGGTAGGCTGTGGCAGACATCAAAAGCTATGTCTGGGTCCGAGGGAAGTGGTTCAGCCAGGGAAAAGACCCAGCAGCCACTTTTCCAGCACCAGCCTGAGGTCTTCAACATGAAAATGAGCTTATGGGGGCTTGGCATTTTCTCATGTCCTGTAAACTCTTGTTGATACTCAAAACTTGTTATTTTTTGCACAACATTAGTAAAACCATCACATATTGGCAAACTAGTGATTTCATCTTGTGATCCCAGAGTCGGGTCCCTGAGACTTTAACAGGTGTGGTCTTTTCTGAGAACAGGATTGATGATTTAAAATGTACTAGCATATTGGGTTTGCGTGATGGGGGGGAGCTCCAGGGGTGGCTTCTGTGAGAAGCTGCTGGAAGCTTCCCTGATTCTAAGTCAGACCCATCTCTGGTGAAGGCTGAGCCCATCAGCGATGGTGGGAGAACCTCTGGGATAACATAGTTAAGAGGGGGGAGAAAAAAGACCTGCTGGGAACCAGCAGTGGAGAGAGGAGTGGGATGTGAGAGAAACAACTACACTATATCAAAGGCAGTGAAGAAAGGAGGGAGAGGATGTATCCTAGAGCAGAGATTCCCCCGCAGCCTGTGGTGAGATGAAAGGCTGTGCCCCTGCAGCCATGGAGGTAACGGTGGAACAGAGATCCACCTGCAGCCCTGGGAGGACCCCATGCCAGTAGCAGGTGGGTGCCTGAAGGAGGCCATGACCCCACGGGAAGCCCATGCCAGAGCAGTCTCTTTCTGAGGGATTGCACCCTGCAGAAGGGACCCACGCTGGAGCAGTTCATGGAGAACTGCAGCCTGTGGGAAGGATTCGTGTTGGAGAAGTTTATGGAGGACCGGCTCCTGTGGGAGGGACCACACACTGGAGCAGGGGAAGAGTGTGAGAAGTCCTGCCCTGAGGAGGAACAAGCAGCAGAGACAACGTGTGATGGACTGACCCCAACCACCATTCCCTGTGCTGCTGCGGGGGGAGGAGGTAGAGAAATCTGCAGTGAAGTCTTTGAGCCCAGGAGGAAGCGAGGGGTGAAAGTAAGATGTTTTAAGATTTGGTTTTATTTCTCATTACCCTACCCTGATTTGATTAGTAACAAATTAAATTGGCTCTTTTTCCCCCAAGACAAGTCTGTTTTGCCCATGACTGTAAGTGGTGTATGATCCCTC
>WKFP01014828.1:1854763-1865259 GCA_011057875.1 Pterocles orientalis | reverse complement strand
CAGTCATGTGGTCCTAAAAGGAGTTATAAAGTAGTTTTTGCAAGGGAATAAGCTGGCATGGTGTTCTGCTGAATGGTTTCCGACAAGGACAAACTTACCCTGAGCTTCCCAGACACTATGCAAGCTAAAACTTTTCTTTGAAGTCAACATTTTCTTTAGAAATGTCCTCCCAGCTTCATCTGCGAAACATGTTCAAGTACTGGTAAAGTAAGTCACTTCTTGTAATACTTCTGAAATACCTGGTTTCCAGAAATACAGCAAAAATTGTTTTTTGAGGGTTTGTTTTTTTTGAGGGTTTGTTTTTGTTTGTTTAATGTGAAGAAATTGACACAACTCCACTGTGTTCTCAGCCCTTTCTCCAGCATTAGATGGGCTCCTAAATATTTTTTTTTTCCACCTTTGTGGAGGTTTACTCACACCAGTGTACTCAGAAGCTATACCTCACACAGAAGATACAGCTCAGAGCTGGCAATTTCCTCCCAAATCTGTACGTAATGTGGTTTTGGAACACTGGCTGTGAAAAATACCTTTTTATATAAGAAGATAAATGCTTGTAACAGAACTACTCTTCACTATATCTCTAGATTTTTCTGCAAGTCTTTCTGCAAGTCTTTCGAAGTATGTCTACCACAAAGGGGTGCTGTGTCAAAAGATGGCATGGTGATAAATGGATTAATGCCACTAGATGGCAGGGTTAGTCGTGGGTATGAGGTTTGTCTCAGCCAAGAAGTGGAAAAGCTGCTGAAATACATTGCCTGAAAAATAGGATTTGGGACCTGGAACTTGAGTTCATTGTTTTGCATGGCTGGTGAATGACAGCGTGGTAGTAAGAACAGTTAAAGTTTCTCAAAAGGCTGGTGGAAATGCACCCAGAAATGGTGAAAACATACATTTTGTTTGAAAATCTCTGCTACTGTAACTAACAGGGTTTTGCATCCTCTTAAAACCTGGGTCCAATATAATTGTTATATACCTCCCTGCCCACCCACTCCCCACCAGCATAAAGGAGAGAAAAACTTGTCTATACCCAAAAACTTGTCTCCCTGATAGGTATCACTGGAAGTAAGAAATGTAAGTATGGAAATGTTTTATTTCATGAAGTGCTGTTTTGTGAGGGAAGGAAGTTTTCACTCCTTTTACAACCTGTGTTTGAGAGAATGTCGCTTGACTGTGTTAGAGTTATTGCAGAAACTCCCTTAGATTTGGGAATTTTTAGATTTTTGTTGTCATTCATTCATAGCAAACAGGAAAATTCTGCATCTCCGTGTTTCCAACTTGCTCCCAAGAGTGGAGCACAATTATACAAAAAATATTTATTCAGAACTGTTCCATCATAGACTGAATAATCATGAATAATTTTGATTTGCAGTATTGTCTCAAAACATATTTTGGCAATTTCTGCATATTTCACTGCCCACAATATGTCCCTCAGCAGCCCTCCCAAACGTCAGTAAAATTGAAACTTTGGTCCCTCAAGGCATAAAAAATGTTCTTATGTTGTCCTTGAAAAGTCACCATCAGACATATATTTCCCGAACCTCCACTGTGAGGAGGTTTCTGCATGAAACCCCACTTTATATACAGGTTGTTTTACGCCAACTTGGAGTTTTCTAATAGTTTACAGCCCCAGGTAGGCTGTGGCAGACATCAAAAGCTATGTCTGGGTCCGAGGGAAGTGGTTCAGCCAGGGAAAAGACCCAGCAGCCACTTTTCCAGCACCAGCCTGAGGTCTTCAACATGAAAATGAGCTTATGGGGGCTTGGCATTTTCTCATGTCCTGTAAACCCTTGTTGATACTCAAAACTTGTTATTTTCTGCACAACATTAATAAAACCATCACATATTGACAAACTAGTGATCTTATCTTGTGATCCCAGAGTTGGGTCCCTGGAACTTTAGCAGGTGTGGTCTTTTCTGAGAATAGGATTGATGATTTAAAATGTACTAGCATATTGGGTTTGCGTGATGGGGGGAGCTCCAGGGGTGGCTTCTGTGAGAAGCTGCTGGAAGCTTCCCTGATTCTAAGTCAGACCCATCTCTGGTGAAGGCTGAGCCCATCAGCGATGGTGGGAGAACCTCTGGGATAACATAGTTAAGAGAGGGGAGAAAAAATATCTGCTGGGAACCAGCAGTGGAGAGAGGAGTGGGATGTAAGAGAAACAACTACACAGTATCAAAGGCAGTGAAGAAAGGAGGGAGAGGATGTATCCTGGAGCAGAGATTCCCCCGCAGCCTGTGGTGAGATGAAAGGCTGTGCCCCTGCAGCCATGGAGGTAACGGTGGAGCAGAGATTCACCTGCAGCCCTGGGAGGACCCCATGCCAGTAGCAGGTGGGTGCCTGAAGGAGGCCGTGACCCCACGGGAAGCCCATGCCAGAGCAGTCTCTTTCTGAGGGATTGCACCCTGCAGAAGGGACCCACGCTGGAGCAGTTCATGGAGAACTGCAGCCTGTGGGAAGGATTCATGTTGGAGAAGTTCATGGAGGACTGGCTCCTGTGGGAGGGACCACACACTGGAGCAGGGGAAGGGTGTGAGAAGTCCTGCCCTGAGGAGGAACAAGCAGCAGAGACAACGTGTGATGGACTGACCCCAACCACCATTCCCTGTGCTGCTGCGGGGGGAGGAGGTAGAAAAATCTGCAGTGAAGTCTTTGAGCCCAGGAGGAAGGGAGGGGTGAAAGTAAGGTGTTTTAAGATTTGGTTTTATTTCTCATTACCCTACCCTGATTTGATTAGTAACAAATTAAATTGGCTCTTTTTCCCCCAAGACAAGTCTGTTTTGCCCATGACTGTAAGTGGTGTATGATCCCTCCCTGTCCTTGTCTTGACCCATGAGCCTTTTGTTATATTTTCCCCACTTGGAGGAGGAGTGAGTGAGTGGCTGTGTGGTGATACTTGCTGTCTGGGCCTCAACCACAACAGCTACACATTCAACAAACTTGTTAACTATAGAAGCAAAGATTTTTCACAATATACATCCACTTGTCTTGCATCTCAGTGTAAAGCCAATGTACTACCATCCTTCGCTGATCTGTAAGTCCCGTGTTATCTGTTGTTTTCCATACACCTTGCTGCTGCCTCTTTTCTTGACTTGTTCCTTCAGTTTTGTGCCAGTATTAGCTTTGGCTGTTGGGCTGAAATAAAGGATTTAGAGGCACTGGGGGGGTATTATACCAAATGCACCACCCTGCCAGTCCTCAGAGGCAGGGAGGAGCGAGGCCAGCTGCCATCATGCAGGGGAAGCTCTTGGGCTCTGCTGCTCCATGCGGGGCCAGGGCTGGGGCCAGAAAGAATAGGGTCATACAACCACTACTGAGATGATTATTTAATGAATAAGGCAGGTTTTAAGTTCTTTAGGGCCTAGATCATCCTCTTCTGTGTTTGTATGGAGTATTAATTTCCAATAGGAGTTTACATGAGCTGCCATGATACAAGTAAGCAATATCTGATTCTTCTGGCCCTCTCCCGCTTCCTTTTTTCCGCTCTTCCTGGGCCTTTGCACAGAGAAGACCTTTGTACCAGCTAACCTGAAAGTTTTCTGGGTTAACTTTTTAATTAATTCAGAAGCAATCATGCTCTTCAAGATAATTTTTATTCTTACTACTTATTCATGCAGCTCTTCCATGCGTGTTTTGATTCAAGGCCCAGGAGCCACCTGCTATTTTCCTTTCAGCCTGTTGAGTAGTTTCCACTGGATATACTATGCTGTTTCCATGTAGTCTTTAAGACCTCCTGAATCAAAACAGAAGCTGTGCAGAGGTTATGGAAAGAGATGGTACTTTCACCACATGATTTTCAAAGCCATGTCATCCATGTGCCGTTTGTTGTTTTTTTTTCCTCCCATTTTGCTTCAGAAAAACCACCCACAATGCTGTTCCCTGCTTGAAGGTCTTCATATGAATATCAAAGAATGACCTCCTGAGAGGCTCCATAAATGAATCATCATTCAGGACCTCTCTGTCCAGCCATCCATCTCTTACTGGCAGGACCAGCAGTTTCCACTGGAGAAGCTGTAAGTCTTGTTGCCATGAAGGAAAGTGAGTATGTTTCTTTGACTGCCAAGATAAGCGACTCTATAAATAAATACTCAAAATAAGAGAATGGAAAAGAGGGGGAGGTAGCTAAATTTTGGGGGGTCATGTGAGGTAATTTTGGCAAAGCCTTTCTGGGATTTCAAGCATGTGATTTCTTATCAGAAAAAGCATCCAGTCCAGCATATCTGTGGGATTAATATGCTTACTGGGACTGTGGATAAGTCCTTGATGTGAATTAAAAAGAGCCATTGTCAGGCACTCCCCATGTCACCAACCCTTTGTTGCATAATTCGGTATCTGATGGGGCTGGACAACAGGAAAACAGTCTTCCAGCCAAAGTTTTCTAACCTATCCAAAAGCTGTCTTCTTATTTTCAAGGAAGTCCTTTTTCTGTAGGGCAGGAAACTTTTTGATTTGTGTCCCTGGATTTTAACCACGAGGAGTGGAAGACTCTGCAGCTGGAGGTAGGTGGGGTGGTTTGTGAGCAGCCTCTCCCAGGGCTCTGCACTGCTCCATGCTCAGCTTGGGTATAAGACACCTCCCAGAGCGACGGCCACAGTCAGTGACATTTCGCAAAGGTATAAATCACTGTGACGGGCTGAGTGGCAAACTCTCGGCTCTCCTCTTGAGCCCGGTGGCCGTGGGCTGAGCAAGGATGGTGCTGGGTTATTTGCAAGGCTGCTGCTTTCTGGGTGCTGTCACTAAAAGTCAGGCCGTGGAGCCATGTTTTGGTGAGATCATAACGATGTTGAGTATTTTCGGGAAGACTAGGGCCCTTGATTTGGAAATGAACCTAGGACCACTAGGAAAACCACCACGAGCAGTGCACTGTTATCGAACAATACAATTTTGTACTGGATTTTCTGCTGGAGAATGGAAGTTGTTCTTTTCAGATAAACACACCTGAGCAAAGAATGCACTGTTCACTGAGAAACCAAGCGGTCCCACCTAATGCTAGCTCGGTGCCCAGGACACCGACAAGAAATCCAGGCCTTGGGGCCATGAAATAAAAAAAAAAGAACCAAAATTACTTTGAGTGCCTGAGCTCACTGCCTAAAACAAAACCTATGCCTTTAGAGAAGACAGGTTACTTTGTCATTCGTGCTGCTGCCTCTCTTGCATATTAATCATATAGCTGCATCGGTTAGACTTCCAGTGAAAATGACTAATTGCACATTACTGGGGAGCTTCATCTGTACAGCTTGGGAAGTTGTGAACTCTTTGGGGAATGTTTGGGGATGAGGATCCTCTTCCATTTTGTGATTCTGTATCATGTATCACAGCGGCATTCTCAGCTATCACTAAACAGCCTACGGGTTACTGTATTACAGACAAGTAATAATGATGATAATTAAAGATGATGAAATCACTTAAATGGGGCGCTTTTTGTCATTCAAAATTAGCAGGTGTTCAAATACCATGCAATGGACAAGCTACTTCTCAGGAGAGACTTGGTCTAGAAATCACGAGCTTTTTCTATAGTGTTTCATAAAATACATCTACCATCAAATTTATTTTAAATGAAAATAATAAATAGAAGAGTGAAAGGCCTCTCTTACCCTGGGCAAAGCCCTTCTTAGTGTTGCTCAGATTTGAGCCCAAGTGAGTTTGAAGTGTGTGATGGGGCTCTCGTGGAGTATGACACTACTGTTCCACACCACGCAGCAGGAGGATCCCCAAATTTGCTTGCCTAGTCTCTCATAGTCCTCAGGGCATCAATATTTCTGTTGCAACGTAAATGAAAATGAGATAATCTCTCCTACTGATTTAATTCCATTCACAGGTCACTGGTTACACAATGATGCATGAGGATTTCATAAACTGTAAAATACCCAGATTATCCTTGCAATATGAGGTTAGTAAATATGATAATATCCTATCAGGAAAAAAAAAAAAAAGTATATTTTGTCTCGGATCACTTAAAAGCTTGAGCAAACAAAGCACCCACACATATTTGTATCCCCCTTGAGATCATGGGGACACTTGTCTGCTTATCCTTGTGCCTCATTCCCTGGTTGTAGATAGCGCGTGTAACAACATAGAAATATGTTGATATGGTTTAAAACAGGGAGGCTCCTCATTTCATTATTTCCAACCTTTTTGTCCCTTTTTACCTTTTAATTTTCCTTGACTTAAAGTTTATTCCTAAATTCTCTCCCCACTAATCCTTTGTTTGATGTCAAATTCAGTAACTTCTGCTGGATCACCCATCCTAATCCAAGAAGCTTTCTGTTCTTCACTGTTGGTCACTCCTTGGTTTTGGTTCATTGGGGTCAGCAGGTTATTGGGTGGGTTTGGTTGGGGTTGCTCATTAAAGAGACAGGATAACGTGGGTAAGAGGCTTCATCCTTTGGCACAAGTTTGGCTTGGGAGTCTCAAATCAAACACCTGCTGTTGTGCTGAGCTGCCGCAGCCAAAGGTGATTGTTCTTGGGGTGACTGAGAGCTCAGTGCAGCTGTACACGTTTTAGTTGAAACAGCTGCTGCTGAAATGAAAGCTAAGCTCAATGGCTCTCAGATGACAGCAGCACCGAGTGAGATTTTGGACCGCTCCAATAAAGTATTAGTGGGCAGGAATAACACCAGCAACGCTGTAAAAGATGCAGCTGTTGCCACCAATGCTTTCCTCTGTGTGTTACGTACATGTTAGTGTAGGGAGCCAACATATTCGTGAGTCACATAAAGTTGTATTTACAGTTTGATTCTACAAGGGAGGAGAAATAAAGAGGGGGCGATATAGAGATATATGAGCAAGGTGATGCTGTGGAATTAGGCACTAGTTTCCCACTTGTGTGAAGTCCTATCTATCCATATCTAAAAGCTGGTGTGGAAAATAGTGGAATGATCTCATCATTGTTAGTCAATCAAAAAGTCACCACAAAGTTAGGGATGATGGATGGCCTCTGCCCAAGCCTGTAAATGGAACGGCATGGTTGCAATGTCATGATTGTGCTCTGTTACTGGCATGCTCTTGGAAAATTAGTGCAGAGCCCACCCGTTGCCTCCCATCCACTGATGATGGTTCAGAAGAACCAAGCAAGCTCAGAAGAAGCAAGCTCATGGGGTTTGAGAAGCCCTGGGTGTTCTGGGTATCCAGCTGGGAGGTATACAAATGTGGTTTTGGAGCTGTGCATGTCCGTGGTTTTGTACCAGCTGATGGTCACACAGAATGCCATAAGCAATATTAAACAGATTGGTTGTACTTGTTCCCATCTTTAGACTTCAGGAGTTATGCAGCTATAAGTGTTGCACAAGCAATGAGTTTAAAAAGGGTGAAAAATGTCCTGGTGAAATGAGATTAAGTAACTTTTCATTATTCCCAAGATTCTTTTGGTTCAGAAAAATAGTCCAGGGTAAGTGACAAGATTAAAAATCAAGCCTCTCCCCGGGGGAGTTTTGAGTGCAAGACCTGTGTTAGAATGGCTTTAGCTTTCTGGAAGTGTGTATGGTTTCTGATAGAGTTTGAGAACTCTTAGAATTTGAGAAAGGATGTAACTTCATCCTTTGTAATTAGACTTGGAGCGATGTAGAGCTCAACCCTGTAGAGCCAGTTCATGAGAAACTGGAGCCTCACCAAAGTCATTCTTTTTCAACAAGCATGAGACAGGAGAAGAGAAACCTGCTCCCAAAGACCTGCAGCTGTGATGCAGCAACTGCAGGAAAGGTAAGGAAAAACGTCTCTGCTGGGAGCTCTCTTTTACTGTTAATCTTGCTACAGTATGTCATCTCTGGAATAATAAATCAGCCTTTATACTGATCTCTTTCATCTATAGGCTTTATTTATACTGATTCCCGTGTCCTCTTCAGCCTTGCAGTTTGGTTTGTTTGGGGCTTTTTTGTGACCAATAACTTTTTTCACTGGTTTTGGAAAGCCAGCATCAGCTCATAGCTCTAAAGCTGCACTAAAGCACAGTGAGCAGCATCAAATGTAAGAAGTTGACTCCTTTGCATGTTTATCTGCTCCAGCTCTGGTTCCTCTCCTCCTGACCCTCATGTCTGCATTGTGGCAGCCTCCTTTTGACACAAAGTCAGGGCTGCAAAGCACAGTTTGACACCATAGAAGCCACCCTTTTTCTTCTTTTCAGTGTACATTAAAATGTTTTACTTTTATTGAGAGGGAAGACAAGAAAGAAACTCTCGTTTCTCCCTAAGGGTGGGAGAGTCTGGCAGCTGCCACCCTTACCTCCCTGAAAGAGGAGATGGTGAGCATTCAGCGCATCTTCTGTGGATGCATCACACTCATTGCCCAAACCGCTGAGGTTTGGTGTCACGTGGTTGAGGAGCACCCCTTTCCCCAAGGAACTGCTGAGGATGGGAGCAGTAGGTCACCCGCAAATCAGCTTCTGGCAGAACCCCATCATCAGTTACAAAACAATTTGTATTTTTTCAGAAAATAAAGGACTTGCAATCCCCCTGCCTGCGGCTGCACCTTGGGCAGCTACAGCATCTGCTTCTGGCCCCCGTGCTCCCTTCCAGCTCTGAGGTTAATCATCCAGAGACAGCATAGTTTAAAGCAGGAGCTGTTCTAGAAATTTCCAACCATCCAGTGACCCAGTTCCTACATGCATCTGCCCTGTCTTCTTTCACGTGTCTTCTTAAGATGAAGTCCTGAGAAATGATCTTTTCCTGTAACTTGTGAATAGTATTGATGGAATATATATTGGTGGACTGACACCTGGAAACCTGGCGGGGCAGTTGGCAGCATTAAAATCATGTATCACGAGGGTGAGATAGGTTTGGGTACTTGATATCAAAGGATAAATGTCAAGTGTGCTCTGTGCATCCAGGTTTTGTGTCAAGGGAATTACCTGGTGTGAAAATTATTTTTAAAAACTTGGAAGTGGTGTCCTGCCTGCTAAGCCATATCCAAAAGAAATCCATCCTTCTGCTACAGTGAAAACAACACTTGAAGCAGGGAGAAGTGGGTTTAGGTTTTGGGTTTTTTAATTCTGTTGTTTTCTTTGGTCTGGAAGAACAGACTTTTCTCCTCTCAGGTTGATTTAAACCACTTTTTTTTTTAGCATATTGTGCTTCCCCCCGCTTGGGGAGGTACAGAGGCTGGAAAAATTGTTATCAATAGGTTTTGGTAAATGATTCCTGTTTGCAGAGTAGAATTACGTTACATTGCAGTATATACCAGTATCTAATTTTAAACCCAGACTGACAGAGAGACCAAAAATTCTGGGTTGTTTTTTTTTTAAAAAAAAGTGTGAAAACCAAATGTGTGTGCTTTTCTGTCTGTAAAATCAGACTAAACTTATGCTATGCAGTAACATAATCTGACAAACTAGTTGCTAAGATTGAGATGACCCCTCAGTCTTAAAAAACAAACCAAAACGAACAAACAAACAAACAACAAAGAAACCTCTTCTCTTTTTGATTTAAAGAACCATTTAGTTTGGCAGGATAAAGGCAGCATCCCAGGCCATGGACGAGGCGGAAACTTACGGCCCCTGCTGCACCGTAGTCATGCTAAAAACTGATCTGACATTTTTAAAAGACATTTCAGCACCCAACCTCTATAAATCCATGGCAATTACATGCCTGAATGCTTCAAGAAGTCTGAAGTTGAATTAAAGAGGTTTATGACTGGAACAGGAATATCTGCAATAGAGGAAAAATTTTGCAAAACTGTTATGGGAAGTTCAGACTATGGAGGGACTCAGTATAGTTAATTAATACAATCGTGAAGATAAATAAATAGAACTATAACTCTGAAAGACGCTTTATAACAATTTCAGTAGATCTTAGTTGCACTCTCAATTCCATTAGGCTTCATGGGAAAACACATACTAATGAATTCAGAACTGCATTTTCCTTTAAATGTTGATTTTCCCCAGGAAGGAGGGACTTCCAGCTTCTCTCTATTTGGCAGAATGATTTTATAATCTTAACTGTTATTTTTTAAACCAAGGCAAAATTGATCACACATGCCTCCTATTGATGGTGTATTTAAATATTAACTAACACTTTCAAAGCTTGGTTAGTTTACTCTAGTTTTGCATACTTGTGCATGAAGAGTTACAGAAGGGTCACAGGGGAGTTGCCGTCAGGGCCAAGTTAGAAGTTAGAGTTCTCTCAAAATAGGCAGAAGGGAAATGGTTAGCAAAGCAAAATCACAGTCGCTGGTTTTCCCTTTGTTGGTGAATGTACTGTCCACCAACTGCCCTGAAGCGGGACCCATTTGGGGGCACCATGATAGAGATTGTCACAAGTCTTATCTGAGACCTCTTCCATGAGAGGGAGAGAAGTACAATTATCTGGTACCTTGAGATGGATCAAAAATGGAGAAATATTTTTTTAAAACATAAAATAAGTCAGACATAGGAATGGACATTTCTTCTTTTTTTCTTTTGGGTCTCTGCTGATATTTGAGCATGTCTTCTTTTGCTTCATTTCACATCCTGCTTTCCAAGCTGTAGATGTTAACACATCATGATTTCCCCTCTTTCTAGTCAATGATT
>WKFP01014828.1:1793108-1820056 GCA_011057875.1 Pterocles orientalis | reverse complement strand
TTCTCTTTTCTTCTCTTTTCTTCTCTTTTCTTCTCTTTTCTTCTCTTTTCTTCTCTTTTCTTCTCTTTTCTTCTCTTTTCTTCTCTTTTCTTCTCTTTTCTTCTCTTTTCTTTTCTTTTCTTTTCTTTTTTTCTTTCTCCTGGATGTCTTGGCATTTATCCCTGCTGGCATAGGAGGTTTCCTCAGCAAGTCTTTGTTTTTGTGCTGGTCTGGATTTATTTTCCCTGTGTGATACTTTTTTCCTGGAACAGCTTCTGAGCTCTGCTGAAGGTGGCTGGTAGATGGTCCTTCACAGCTGGGTTGTCCTGCCACATTGGTGCTGCTGATGCTCTGAGACATTTGCTTTTGAGTGAAGCTCTTCCTGTCCAGCAAGAATTAGCAACTAAGATTTCCAGAGGAGAAACTCCCATTGCATGTTTCCATTTGGACCGAGGTGCTGTTTCCAAACTTGCGTAAGAGAAAGGTTGAAAATGGAAAATTTGGAGGGCGGTTTTAACCACCCCACAAAGTCTGCTGGTTTGAATCTCTCGTCTTCACACACCTCTGTTTCAGAAATGGCTGTTGTGCACTGCTGGAATGTCATCAGTGTTAAACCACTGAAAACTCTGATACCACAGGCTACAGAGAAATCGGTAGTTTCACTGGCCCAAGGAAAAAAAAGGGAGAAACTCAGTCTGTAGGTGGGAGTCAAGAGGCAAGTCAAGGTAAAGGGCAGGTAGTAAAGAAGTCTCCTCCATTCTGCTCCTAAAGTCCAGGCCTGGATGCTGGTGGACACAATGAGACTCAGGATGGGTGGCTGCAAACACTCAAACAAGCCAGATTCTAAAATAATCATGAAACTGTGTAAAAAGCAGAGGGCTACTACAGTGAGTTTTCATGAGCCTTGACCTTCTTTTCAAGCTTTGCTCTTCAGCCTGAATAGACAGAAACGTGATTTTTTTGCACAGAAGAATGAAAAAAAAAATCATACAGACTCAGACCAAGGGTCCAGTTGACTTAATATCCTGTCTGCATCAGTGACCAGCAACAAGTGTCTAGGAAGAGAAGCAAAGCATGTACCGATACTTTCCTGCTATGCTCTCCCAGCCTTCAGCTGTTCTATGCCATAAATTGTATTTAATAAGCCTTCACCGACCTCTTTTTTTCCCCATGGATTTATGGAATTGTTTCTGCGACTTATGTGAAAGCCTAACTACCAAAACATCCCATGGGCTCTGTGGTTTAATTGCAATTTACAGAAAACAGAGCCTCTTTTTGCTTGTTTGGAGGCAACGCCTGGTAACTGCATTTGGTGCTCTCCAGGTCTCATAGGGTGCGAGAGAGCTGACGATCGCTGCCTGGTGGGCACCTTCCCTGGAGCCCCACTGAGGCTGCACCATCTGCCCTGATGGTCTCCTGTCTACCTGAACCCAGGAGCCCCATCCCATTGTCACAGCAGCCCGGTAAAGCCACTGGATACCTACCACACATGAACTGCAAAGCTTCTGGGGTTGCTCATTCCAGGAGGAGGTCCTGGGTCATTTGTCCTTGTCCTTGCCCGTGCACAGCCTGGTTTGGACCTTTGCCTGCTGTTCTCCTACCCTGGTGTGCCCTTGCTCTTCCGACAGAGTTGCTGGGAAGTTGGGAAAAAGCCTGAAAAACCTGGAGTGAAAATGCAATGGGCTTGCTGTTAAAGAGTATCTGCAAAATATTTACAAACTATTTAAGCAGTTGTCAAGCACTTTGGGGAACAACTTATCAACAGTCTGTCTCCCAGCTCTTTTGGGAGAGAGGAAAATGTCGTTATCCTCATTTAACATCAGCAGAGTCTGGGATGTCGCGTGATCATGTGTCTAGATGGCAGCAGCATTGCGGCAGTCTCCTCCTCTCCCCAGCCCTGGCCCAGACACCAGACCCTTCGCCCTCCCTGACTGCAGCCTGTGGTCAAAAAATCACTAAAATACTTGGGTTTCAACCGCAGGTATTATATCAAAAATACAAAACAAACCCCAAGAACCAAACACTGCAACAACCGTGGTGTTGGATCTCAATTGGGATCCAATTTTGACACTTAACATTTCTACCTATATGATATGGTGAATTTCAATGATGGATTCAAATGCAGAGCTGGAATTGTCACCAAAATGTATGCCCGGGACTCTCTCTAGGACACATAACTAAATAGCAGACAATGGATTAATATTACCCACACTCCTTAATCTGACATGCCTTATGGTGGTAACTAGAAATTACCATTAAAATGGTATTTCTAAGGTCAGGGTTTCCAAACCTTCTCTCCCAAAGAACATAACTTTTTTTAATAACCAATTTGAAAAAAGTATTACCCACACTTGTGGCCATCTATAAGGAAAACACCTATAGGATGTTTTAATTTTTGCATAGTAACAGAACTTTCTAGTCTCACTGTTATAAAATATTGACAATAATGCAGAACTTGGTGAATACATTTTCTCTGTCTGTCTGTCTGCTGGAGCTTAGGGACAGACCAGTATTGCTTCAACATGTGTGACCCTTGTTTCCCTTCACCGATGCGGCTCACAGGGCTCACCCAAACACAAGGGAGTGAGTCAAGGCTTTCCTCCCACAGGCTGGATGGAGAGAAAGGCGGTGTGGGGGGGAGGCTGCTCTATTTTTAGCTGCCTGAGACACGCAGACCTCATGGTGATCGGGGGACGACGACAGATAATTACATAATAAGTCTTACGAAGATCTGCTATTTTAGTCTATCTGGCCTCTTCCTTATCTCAAGTGCTGTACTAGCAGTTCCTGCTATGAGTGCCCATAACCAAAATATAACGTGTTTTCCTGGAATTCATTCCATGAAGTAATGGCCTATTTAATGCATGGCCCTTCTCCATATGCTGCTCTTCCTGGCTAATGCTTACAGCTAGGTGCTGCTGCCGTGGCTGTATGGGTACCGCCAGATCTGTTGTAGCCCCACAAGAAAAGCCCTGGGGTGAGCAAAAGAAGGTCATTAATGACCGGGGACTAGACTGCTTTTGAGCAGACTGTCAAATACTGTTGTTACTTCCTCCACCCCAGTGCTACCACCCCTATCAAGGGGAAGTGTTTTACACAGAAAATGCACCTGAAAAAAAAAAAAAACCCTTTCCATCACTAACTTCAGCTTCTGTAGCCAATACACCCTGGGTGTTTTCATGCTGTTGTGACCCAAAATACACCCACCTGGTTGTCTGCAAAGGCAGCCTGGGGCAGGCAGGACCTTGGGCTTAGTCTCTTCCCTTCCACAACAAGCGTTTTTCAGGTATTTTTAAAATTTCTCATGATTGATTTAGGGATTTGGTATCATGCCTGAACCCCTGTCTATGTCCCACTGAGCCCGTCTCTACACAAAGTTCTCCATGGGTATCTTCACACCTACTTCATGGGGGGTTTTTCGCCAGTAAAAACACATTTTCCCAGTTCCACCAGCAGCAAAAGAGGGGAGCAAAAAGCAAGAAAGCTGTTTTCTAGACAAAGGACAAGGGGAGCTCTAGGGCCATTTAGTGGCATTATCCAGGGAAAAGCCACATGTTACTGCCATTTGAAGCAGCAATATCTTTTAAAAATCCAAACTTTTATTCCCATGCTGCTCAGAGGAAACAAGCAGATTAGAAAGGAGGCAGCAAACAGCAGCTCCTGGGAATGTGCTGTGCCACATGCCGCAGGGGTGCTCTTGGATTTCAGGTGACGCAGAGGCTATATCCAGCTCCCAGGCTCTGGGGTGAATGGAAACACTTCTGGCTGGTTAATAACAAAGGGCTGAACTCCAGCCATCTGAGTGCAAGCAACTGGTTGATAGTTTGGGGAGAAACCAGAAACTCTGGTTGCAAAGGTTTTTGTTGTATTGCACGTGAACCGCAATGGTTTTTTTAAACTTGGATGAAAGGTGTCTCTATTTTTATAGAGCAGAGGGAAAGCGTTAGGTATCTGCGGCAACATTTAGTCCGAAGGAAAGTGAAATTGAATCTGAGGGACATAATGAGAAACTGTCTGGCAAAGCGCGATCCAGAGGAAAAGCAGCAGGGATCATTGCCTTCTAAAATGTAATTTTTAAGATGGATATGCAACGGAACTGAAAGCTATGGTATAGCTAAAAGCTATTGTGTAGTGGAGGCATGCCGCTTTTTGGGGGGAAAGACACGGGTGTTGGCATTTTTAAAGCATGAAATGTACAGACCATTAAGTGAGAGAGGAAAGTTCTACTAGTGTCAGCTGAAGCTTGGAAGAGTCGCACAGAAGAGAGCAGCGAGAGGGAATAGCGTGGGGAAAAATGAAGCACGGAACAAAAGGAAGCAGGATGAAAAATGCCTGAAACTGGCACAGCAGGGGAACTTGGAATATAGTTGGTTTCAGCTCTTGAGCCTTTCATTCAGGCACTTTTCAGCTCCAGGTGTGCCACCAAAGCAGGTGTCTCAAGTTAACATCAGGCAACAGCTGAGTGCCTTTGCTCCTTGCTTACAAATTGGGGCTGGGAGGGGCACCTCTGTAAGGGATGGGATTGAAGGAACAGTTCTGAGCTAGATAATGCTTCTTTTTTGGTTCTCTGAGTTCCCACAAGAAAATAAGTAATAGGATGGTTTAATGGGAGCAAAACAAGATGTGACAAGTGAGAAATCCTTCAAATACACTATAAAGAAAGATTCAAAAGAACAGGCAGATTTGGGGTGGGGGGGCAGACAAAGTGATTGTAGACAGCATCCCTTCAGCAGGCTGCAGTCTAAGGATGTGCCCTCCCAGTGTGCCCTTTAAATGTTTTTATATATATTTTTATATTTGCTCCACTGATGTAATGATGGAGCATTTGTTGGAGGGACTGTTTTTTCCCTGGTGCTCTGTCTGAGGTCTTTTTACTGTGGTCTGGTGGTTGTCACAGCCCTGCTGCCCCTGTTATCCCCTCTGTGATGGCCTGATGCAGGCAACAAGGGGAGCTTGGGGACACAGGAGCCTCTTATACAGGCTCTGTTTTGCCTCGTGCCTTCCTCCACCCAGTCTAGATTTATCTCCCTGAGGTCCTGCAAAAATGGTGCTTAGAGGTTACAGAGCTATTTTCTTGGGAGAAAAATCTTCAATACGCATCTGTGGTTGAGCCCATTTTATGTTGTATGTGGGGTTTCTCAACTGCTTTTGTTAGTATAGGAGATACTGAAGTCGTGTAGCACTCTTCAGTCTCAGTTACTCATAAGCTACAACTATGAGTCCTGGAAAAAGTCTCTAAGCACTGCTTTCCAGTCTGTCCTGCAGCCCCTGGTACTTTGTTATACCTGGACACTTTTTATTTACATTCAGATTCAAAAATGCTTGGTGCTTGTTACCAGCTGAACAAAAGATACCTTCAATTACTGGAGCTGCAGGTGACAGGTGAGTTCAATTTCTTCTGCAGAATCACAGCTGATGATAACTTTTGCTGCAGCCACCAAAAAGGACAGAACTGGCTTCTAACAATCTTGTTGCTACAAAGCAGCTTGGAATAAAATTATTCAATCCTATAAAGAAGGAAAATTACTTTTTTTTTTCTGCTGTGGCTTTGAAAGCTTGCCTTTGAAATACCAATAGTAATATAGGAAGCCACCAACAGGTCACTAACTGTGAGGTGTACAGGCAAATTAAGTTTTTAATCAAGATGCTCCTTGGTTGCTGTGCTCTATATCCCAGGAACTGATGTGCTTTGCCAAGGCTGTCTTGCCACTTAGGGTGCTGTTACCACATTATTGCTGCCCTTAATAAGTGGTTGCCATCATACCAATGGGAAGTGTGCTGGCAGTGATGAGGAGGAGACAAAGGGCAGATGAAGAAGATAGACAAAATTCATAAAAAGGCAGCAAGAGTACTCTGCTGCTCTCATGTGTCTGCTATCAAGAGCTGATTCTTCACCCAATCTGAGTATTGGTGGCCATACTGCTAGAGGATCATGGAATAAGAAAGCAGTAGGTGTAGACAATGTAACTGTTAATAATAGTTACTGATTTTTCCACTAATTGCTTTCAGGGTCTTTTCTGCAGCTCACCGTTAGTTGTGTTCAGAGACGGAAGGGAGTTTATCAAGAGAAAGACTATGTGCTAATTGAAGAGCAATCAGTTCTCTAAACCCAAACATTTTCAAAGTGATGCGTGTCTCTCTGTTCCTAGTTTCGTGTGCTCTGACCCACAGGAGAACCTATAGTGGCCGCACAACCTAAAAGCCAAGGGAGCAGAAGTAAGAAAAAGTTGAAATCAAACTGCTGGTTCAGTGCTGTGCTTCTTCAAAATTATTTGGTATTTTTTTTAATATAAGCTATCTTTCAAGCATATTGCCCAAAGAGAAGCAATGTTTCTTTGGGGATTACCAAAGCCCCCTTCTTATCCATTTTTAACTGGTAAAAATGGAAGCATTGCTCCAGGTGTGTCTCAGGATCCCATCTGTTACCTGATGCTGAGAGATGGAGGAACTGCAGGTCAAAGTTTGAGCTCAGCTTCCTGTGAGAATGCAGAGCAGAGATCCCTTAAACACATTAAAACTTTGCATTATATGGATTGTTTGTCTCCCAGTTCTCATTAAAAACTTCTTTTAGAAGTCTTTACATCTTAAAAGCATTCTTCCTTGGTTTCTGTGCTTCCTCACTGAAGGTAACAGAGTCAATTGCATTCATGGTTTGTCAGTTCTCCTTTTTTTCATTTTTCCTTTTGCTGTTTTCCAATGCTCTTCCAAACACAGACAATTTTTGAAAAGCTGCAGCATAACAAAGCAAACTGATGGAAAAGGATCCCTGGGCCACGTAACAGAGTGAAGGGGGAGGGAAAGAACACAACAGAAAATCTAACCTTTTCTGCTTTGCTGGAAAACAAACAATGCTGAAAAATATCTCTTCAGAATAGAGTTTTCTGCATTACTTTTTCTTTTGTGAAAAAATTGAATAAAAAATTAAATTTGGTCTCCAGCTCTGGTCCTGGTCCATGAAATCTCAGCCCCCTTAGAGTTTTATCAAGAGCAATTTGACAGTCAGTCTTAAAATGCTGACGGCCTCACACAATTCAAGCAGCTGAACTAAGCTTCCTAGTTACATTTTTGCAATATATCTATATGTATATATAGAGCATTGAATACTCGATGGCTATTTGCCTAGTGGAAAAGAGAATGGAGAACACATGGGCCAGATTAATAGCGAAAAAAATGGACTATTTTTTTCTTTTCCTTCTACTGGCTTGGTTCCACCTACTTTGATGGAGTTATTAATTACTTATGTTGCCATGCAACAGATATAACTAGCAGAGTAGGACTAAGGTAAAGGAACAACAGGCATTTCAAGTGTATGGAATAGTTTGGGGGGGAGAGGAGAGCTTAAAAAAATGTAGAAGGGAGTGTATTCAGTAAAATTGTGCCTGAAGATCACTTTTCTCTATAATAAGAAAGAAATGAGCAGGAACAGCATCCCCTTCTTCCTCCTCTGCTGCCTGGGGCGGGGGCAGACCCTGGAGCCTCGCCTCTCTGGAGAAGGGCTCCAGGGCAGCTGGCTGCTGAGGAGAAGCTGTACATTACAGGGAAGGGAGCTCTGGAGGGAGGCATTGCTTTCATTTAAATGGCATAAGTAGAAAAGCTACCCTGAACCTTTCAGTTTTTGTTTGCTCGGCTACAGAAAAAAGGCAGAGTTGACTCATGGGTTGTTAATTGTCATTGATGGGTAAAAAAGAAAGAAGCCAACCTGGCTGAGTTATTTGTGACATTTTTTTTTTTCCAGTTCACTTGATCTGGAAATCAGTGAGAAGCAATAAATAGAAAGCCATGAGGTTATCATTCACAGAGTTGCTTTTCCTAGTAGAACCACACTTTAAATCAGCAGGACTGTCACCCTCCTGACACGGCCAGGCTGTAAATAGTCATCTGTTCACTTGGGGTGCAGAGGAGTAGTGAGAGAGGAATGACCAAAAGCTTTCCCAGAAATATGCTGCCATGAGGATTCATTTGCTAAACAGTGGCTGTGCCAATACTCTGCTCTGCCAGCCTTGTACCTCTATTGAAATGTCTCCACTGATTTATTCTCGGCATCTGCGTTCTTGTGTGTGAATTCTGCATCTTTCTTTATTTGCCTTCAAGATCTATGGACTTAGGCTGAATTCTACAGGATGCAATGGTGCGAGGCAAAGACAAATTCGTCCTTTCCCTTTTCTGGCTACTTTCAGTGCATTTCTCTTGTGCTTCAGAAAATACATAGTGGTTTTTTGTGGTGTGTGTTTTTTTCGAGTTAGTAAAGCTTTATTCACTGCAGGAAATAGCCTGGGTACTGGCCTTTTGTGATGCATGTGACTGGTCCTGTTTGTTTGGGCTGGTGTCTGAGGATTAAGAGATTTGGGAAAACTCGTTTGCTCTTTCATTCTTTCATGATCCTCTTAGTTGCTTTGGCTGGTTTTCCACCTGCCCAAAGCGGGAAGATGGAAAAAAAGATGTGACTCATTACACTGTGCTCTTTACAACCAGCAAAACCTTGTCCTGCTGCCACTTGTCCCTTCGCAGGAACCAGCAGGACTCCTGTTTGATGGGCTTGCACCCCCATCTGGCTTTTTCCTAGCTCTGATTTGGACCTCATTGTAATATTGATATTGCGTGCTTCACACCAGCTGAAAAGACAGCTTACAATTTTTTTTTTTTCTACTATGCTATTGTACAGCTGCTAGATAGGCCCTGTCAGGAAACACAGTTGTATATTTGCTGCTAAATTCATCACAGCTGCTGCTTCGAACCCACAGAGAGAAGTTTCTGTTCTTTGACTCATACATCCACAGTCAGAAGTCCACTTCTACTGAAGATCAGTAGAAACCACTTGCACATCCAGAGGTTTTTATTATCAGATGCTGTTATGGATTTACAGCAAACATAGTCAACGTGCAAGTTGCTTGTTCCTGTATCTAAGGCTGTGATTTGCTTTTTATGCAAGTAAACCTCCTTGCACAAACATCTCCTAGGAGAATGGGTGACCAAGCTGCTGGGAAAACAGCAAAGCCTGTCATCAGTGGGGCTTGCTGCGTTGTCAGCAGAATTCCTTGAGGTTCTGCCTCTTTCCCCTCTGGTGTGATGGCACAAAGTGGTTTTGGTAGCTATTCTTCACGGATGTAGTGGTGGAAAAGCGAGCCCTTGGGTATAATCTGCAGCTTCGCCCACCTGTGCCCCCCTCCCAGGGCCACCCGTGGTACCCTTTAAAGTCTTCTCGGCTGCTATTTCGGAAAACACTAGGTGTCATCAGTGAGGTTTCTGTTTCCAGCAGCAACATCTGCATTCGAGAACCCACAGCAGTGCTGTTGAGAGGGTAATTTGCCCAGGATCATGATACGTTTTTATAGTAAAGCCAGGAAGAGTCGCTGAAATCTCCATCCCAGACAAGTCTAGCCAAGAGCTCAGGTTGTCCAGTAAAAACCATGTCAGGATTAGGCTTGATTTTTTAAGTGCATAGAAAGCTACTTTTTAAAGCCCACTTTTATGAAGAATGAAAACATTATTAAAATACCAAGTGAAACAGAATTCTTCCTTTATTTGTTTTTTAGTTATCAGTTAGATCTTATTGAGGATCTTTTTTTTCCTTTGCTCTCTGGTGCTCTTTCGCCTCTCTCCCTGTTTGCAGTACTGTGTCCCTAAAATAAGATGGGAATTACCTTGTTCAGAGAGGCTATTTTGTGTCATCGAGATGTGAATAGCAGTGCTCCTGCAGAGCTCAGCATCCTGGTCTGAGAAGAGTTTTCTGTCCCCAGAGAGGGCAGAGAACTCAATAAACAGCTGATTCAAAAAAAAAAAAAAAAAAAAAAAAAAAAAAAAAGGAGAACAGACAAATACAAGAAGCTGAAGCTGTCCCAACAGCTTTCAAAGAGGTTAAAACACTTCAGGCAGGAAAAAAAAAAAAAAATCTCCTTTTTCTTGTGTCCTCCTGAGTCCTCCAAACCCCAGAAAAGAAAAGGGGCTTTTTTTGACCATAAGGAGGTGGTCACTTTGTTCGTTTTAGAGAATGATCCTTTCTCTTTTTCTCTCTCTTGGTCATCTCCAGTGCTAAGATTACGAGCATCAAGGTGACAGCCAGAAAGAGACAAACTCCAAAAAAAGAAAAGTCTTTTCTATTTTCTACTTCTTTTTCCTGTATGTGTACTATTAAAACTGAAGGTACACTCTAGGTAGCCAGGATTTTTATTTTATTTTTTGGGGGAACCGCTCTCTGAGCTGCTAGGAATGAGGGAGTTTCATCTGTTTGTGTTTAGGGATTAAACTCACCACAGATGCTCCAGATCTTCAATTAAGTTCTTGCAGGTGTCAGCTGTAGTGGCACTAGAGACTTCCAAATCTTGGCACCCACACAGTCTAGCCATAATGGAAGTTCAACCACTTCTATAACATCACATTTCACAAGAGAGAGTGTACTCTGGTCTAAGAAAAAACTTTTTTGCCTCCCTTCCAGCTTCGGCAATATCTTGGACTCCCTTTATAAAAGGAGTGGGGCTAAAGTGGAAGCATCTATAACATTAAGGTCTATATTTAAGCTAAAATCTTGTCTAGCATCTATGAAACTAAAGCAGGCTCTCTTCACAGTCTGAAAAGCAAATGTATGGCCTAGTCCAGTTCCCCTTAGCTGGCTGGCGCAAATCCTGGATTACACTGTAGGAATATGCTTAACTCAAGAAAAAGCAAGAGGCCATTCAGGAAATTGCAGCGCATGAGGGATTAGCTGTGAGCAGAGGAGATGGCAGCATCTGTGGGAGAGAATGCTGAAACGCCTCAAATAGGAATTGGCAAAATAAAGCTTCAAGAGTTGCAAATAATAAAATAGCTTTCTGTTATGGTTAAGCAGAGAAGCAGGTTTTGGGCTGACCCTGCCACGTAGAACATTATAGCTGACATGATCCTGCATCGTGCTCTGCAGTTAGCATCCAGTATCTGTAGCTACTTCCTAACTAAAATGGTTTCAAACCAGCAGTGTTTTCCTCCCCATCTGACAAAGAAACAGATTTTATCCCACAGTTTGCTTCACTTCCCCAGCCTGACTGACGCTCAGTGGTAATTTTCAGGCACGTGTGCTGCTGAGCACTGGCTGTGCTGCCTGAAGCCAGAGGGAAGGTGGCCAACGTGGCTCTCAAGGTGACTGCAACTGAGCACTGAGTTTATTTCAGAATCATAGAGTCATAGAAGGGTTTGGGTTGGAAGGGACCTTAAAGATCATAAAGTTCCAACCCCCCTGCCATGGGCAGGGACACCCTCCACTAGACCAGGTTGCTCAAAGCCTCATCCAGCCTGGCCTTGAACCCCTCCAGGGATGGGGCATCCACAGCTTCCCTGGGCAACCTGTTCCAGTGTCTCACCACCCTCATAGTGAAAAATTTCTTCCTAATGTCTAGTCTAAATTTACCCTCTTTTAGCTTATACCCACTACCCCTTGTTCTTGTTGTTGGAAGAAGGTCCATGTTTCTGAATGACAAGGGATTGTAAAAAAATTATGCTTCACTGTTGACATTTTGACCTCTGTTGTAGAGATGGGCATTTTCTCAGTTCTTTGCCCTTACCTCTGTCTCTGACTCAGCTCTCAAGATAGTCCTTCACTAACCATGTGCCTTACAAACCACTCTTGTTTTAACAAGAGCTGCACAAAAACTATTGTGGACTTACGGGATGCATTAACATTACATTTTCTCAGCTGTTTTTTTCTCCTTTAAGTTTAGCTGGAATAGGTTTTTTGTTTGTTTGTTTCTCTTGCTCTGAACTCTCTATCTACAGGGATGATGGGGTTGCACCTCGATCAAGTGTCCCAGCTAGAGAGCAACAGGCACTGGAGTGAACCCAACAAATTCACCTACAAACCTAGTGATGTCTCCTCCCCCACCCCCACACACGGCACACAGGTAGGAGGCTTTGCTTCTCTGATTTTCATCTGCTTCCGCATCTACAGCCTGTTTCCCTTCTCCCCCTACATTGTTTCCATCCTTCAGCACTTAAAAGCAACAAAGAAAAAAAGCTAAAAGCCCTATGTCATGATCCTCCTCTTTTCTCAATGTTTTTCTAGCGAGATATCCCTGCTTTTAAAGTAGGTGTAGCTTTACTCATCTGCAGAGGAAAGAAGGCAGTTAGCTACCTTTAAAGGTGCTCAAGATCCACTTTTGAGGAACACCTCAAAAAGGAAAAGGGAGGATTTATTTCAATCCCTTTTTCCCTTTATCCACCCCAGGAGACCATTGGCCCTTGGAAGAAGGGCCCATAACCAACTGTCAGCACACTAACTCCACCCGGTCCCCTTCAAATATTAATTTTAATACTTTTTCCTTGCTTTTAATTTAAGCTGCAGGGAATTTATGGACATTTATATGCATGGCCTATATGTGTCTTTGAGTGGAAATGAAAGATGGGGGCAAGCAAAGAGGTAGAGAGTAAACACTGAGAGCCTAAGGGATGTTTTCTTACAGCACCAAGGACCTACAGAGATCTTTCCATTACATCCCTTTCATCCTTGGATTAGCTATTATTAGAATAAAGGTACACAGAGCCTCCTGTATCCATTCCATAAAGGATGCTAATAAATCTTGTTTGGTTCCTTGCTGTCCAGTGCCATTTCCCAGTAGAGTAAACTCATTATTGCCCCGGTGGCTGTTGACCGTGTCTTTGGCAGATGGTAGTGGAAGCAAACTGCTGCCCTTCTGCCGTGGGATCATTTTCCATTCATGGTGGGGTTGTGTCCAAACCCACGTGAAAGCAGCGCATGGAGACTCACACTCCCTGCCTACACACAAGCTTAAGTCAAGCAGCAAAACTAACCCCCAGTTTGTGTATAAATAGAATTGTATATAAAATCCCAATGCCGTTAGCTTACACAAATTGTGTATGCCAATCAGTCTGAAAATTCTTTCCAAGCAAGCAAATCCTCCGTAAATCTGAGAGATAATCAAATACAATGTCTTGTGGTCACTTTACACCGTCGGTGACCCCATCAAAGCATGCCAGTGCTTTGCCAAAATCCATGACTCTGTTTGCAAACTTGAGCTGTTCCAGAAAGTCTCTGCACCTGATGGAATGTTACTTTTAATAAAACTCCTGCTTGTTTTAGTTCCTCCTGTTAATTTAGCTAGGGTCAAGCCAGGTTTCTAGCCACTGAAATGAAGTTGAATGTGAAGAACGAGAGCTACAGGGATGATACGTCCTGTATCGTGGTTTTAGCTAGAGAAATCAATGCCTCCCAAAGACATGGCAAGATGGAAAAGCCATAAACTAATAACTTATTCTCAATATTTTAAATGTTTCAAGGACTATAGCAGGAGGGTTGGAACTAAATGATCTCTAAGGTCCCTTCCAACCCAAACCACTTTATGATTCTATGACTAAAGATTATCTTCAATGTCACAAATTTTTAAGACAAAGCAAAAATGTAAAATTATTCAAGGCCATTCCCATCTGAAAATAGCTGGTCTCCAAAACTGACTAATGTGTATAAAGGGCAAGTGCATTGTTATTCCTGATAACAGATACAATAGGTTCAAGTTTTATCAGTGCCTGTAGACAGGATATCAAAGCACCTCATAAGGTATTTGCCAGACTTTTTGTCTTGGCCTGAACAATCCCAATTCACTGATGAGTAATTGCAGCTTTCTGCTGGGAAGTTGCAAGGCTGTGTGAAAAGAAGCACTTCTGGTTTTGCTCCCAAGGAGCAAACCCACATCACAACCGGCAGGAGACATCAACCCTTCAACACATTAAGGGAGATGTTTAAGAGAGTGAAACACTGCCTATGGCTGAAGGGACCAAGTCCCGGTTCCCAAGCCACATCCAACCATGAAGAGGTTGGCTAGCAATCACCAAAGGCACATACTGAAACGAATACCCAAAGCTTTTTTCCAGGTTCAGAAGCTTTTTTTTCTGGTTAAGAATTAGGTGGTCACGGTAAGTTTGACGGGCCAGGCTACTCTTATTTGGAGACACTCTCCCTTATGAGGAAAGGCTGAGAGTGCTGGGTCTCTTCAGCTTGGAAAAGAGGAGACTGAGAGGTGACCTAATCAATGTCTATAAATATGTGAAGGGTGAGTGTCAGGAGGATGGAGCCAGGCTCTTCTCTGTGACATCCAGTGATAGGACAAGGGGCAATGGGTTCAAGCTGGAACATAGGAGGTTCCACTGGAATATGAGAAAAAAACTTCTTTACAGTGAGGGTGACAGAGCACTTTAACAGGCTGCCCAGAAAGGTTGTGGAGTCTCCTTCTCTGGAGACATTCAAAGCCCGCCTGGATGCGTTCCTGTGCGATCTGATCTAGGTGTTCCTGCTCCGGCAGGGGGATCGGACTAGATGATCTTTCGAGGTCCCTTCCAATCCCTAACACTCTGTGATTCTGTGAACTGAAGATGTTTCAGAAACTACACTTAAGTCAAGAATTTCATCTGGGTGTAAGAAGGGGGTCTACCTGTATTTGAGCAGGTGGCGTTATGCAGCCTTGTTCACTGCTTTCCTATTCTGCTCATACCACACTGTTTTTTCTAAACAGACCAAACACCATCCAGAAAAAAATCAGTGAGGGTGCCTTGTCCCAGCTGCTTTGAAGGTTGCTCCAGGATTTCAGTCCTCTGGTGGCTGCAAGGCTTCCAATGCCCAGCCTTAATTTATTCCACCCTCTCTCTGGGCTAAGAATACTCCTTGTAGTTATTTATCATCAAAAAGAAGAAAACAGGGGTTTTTCTGCATTAGCACAGCCAATGGGATACGTAAGACTTCCCATTTCAAAACTTACCCAAGTAACTCTGCACAAAGCCCTCCTGCAGCCCCATATGTCCCTTCTCAATGCTGTTACAAAGACTTGTGCATTTCTTTGAAATTTCTGTTTGGGAGTTTCTTACCAACTTTCTTTTTTTTTTTCTTTTTTTTTTTCTTGTAGAGACACCTCTGTTTCCTGCAGTGTGTTTAATAGCTTCCCAAGCAGTCCTAGATCTGCTTTCCTGAAGTGCGGGGAGATAAAATCTACTTCATTTCCATAGTCTAGCAAAGGGACTCTCCAATCTGGGAGAGCTACAGAGTAAGTCCTACAGCACCTGTTTTTAGCCAATATGTTTCATTTTGTCCTACTTTTCATTCACACCTGTATCTGCCTCCATCATATGAAAAGCTTCTTTACAGTCCTGCATATTTCTGGCTTTGCAATAACTACGTATGGCTGTTGGGCTCGCCTTTTCCCCCACGCATTTGCTCTAAATTTGGACCATCACAAGTGACTGATTACGATCCCCGCCTGCTGGCCATGCCCACAATTTTGGTAGTCACAGATGGGCGTGCCCACTGTGATAAATGATTTAGTCCCAAACGGGATTCCAAATAAATTTCCAATTTATTTAGCAAATAAAAGGCAAGCAAACAGCGCACTGGGTTCATATGGCAGAGAATAGAGAATATGCTCTACCAAAGCATGAGCCCCCTACATTTCCTTTTTCCAGTTTTTATCCCTCATGTCCATACATATTCATGAAGAGGTGGGTCTATGTGAATGACCTTCAGCGCATGCTCTCTTTACTTTCTAGAAGTTTCTGGGGGTCCCTCAGTGGTTCTGCCCCCCCGTTACATATTCATAACAGCAGGTGGGTCTATGTAAACAGGTTCCAGTAACATTGTGCAACTAATATTCCTGTAACTTTCCAGACCCTCCCCACAAGCCTTTCACACCTTCTTAACTCTGTATAATTAGGTTTCCAGTAACTGTCCAGACCCTCCACCCAAGCTTTTCGCACTTAATACTGTGTGATTAACATAAAATTGGCAACAGGATAAGAACTATATACATACCATTCCACTATCCAGATTATACAAGGAAAATCTAAATACTCAAAGGCCACCCTCACAAAGAGGGTGGCGCCCCATTATATGTCCTCATTGACATGAATCATGTGAACATATTTCACACCCACCTTGCCCAAAGCTGCTCCAGCCCCAGGAGGCAGCTCTGGTGATGAGAGCTGTCCCTGGCTATGCAGGGACCTGCTCCAGCCTCTGAATCAGCACCTATGCAGGGATTAAGGCATTCCTGACATGGCAAATTCCCTAGGAAATCACTCATCAGGTGGGCCAGAACACGCAACTTGTGCAGACAGACTGCCCAAATCATTGAAGAGAGATTGGGGTTGGGGAGTTATGCAAAAGCCTGGCTAGACAGATCCAACAAAAGAAAAAACATAAACCCACACCCTCCGTCTGGCAATCCTGATGACTGAACAACAGTGGAAACATGTTATAGTTGCCAAAAAGAGAGCTGTGCTCCTTACAAGGAGCTGTGTGCATCCATCCCTATCTTTCTGGTCCTTTGAAGCCCTCGCATTTCCAGTGACAGGAATGAAAGGCTGGTCAAAATTAGTCACTAGAATGAAATGCCAGTTTCCTGCCATCACTCATCCTTTACCTCTTCCTTTCTCACTGAGTAGATAAGGAGGCGGCTCACTCCAGAAGATTCTGTTTGCTTGATGAAGCATTGCAAACAGAATGCCCGAGGCTGTAAGGTTAACGCTCCAGGATGGGATGAGGCATTGTTCTCGGCAGTCAAGCTCTGATTTGTGCAAGAAGGAAAAAAGTAATTTCTCATGCTGTTTTCCCCTCTTGTAAATACAGATGGTTAGAAGCACTTTTTTCTTTTCAAAAGTTTTGGTGAGGCATGGAAAATGTGCTCTCAGTTTGCAATCAACTCCACTGATCTTTTTCTTAGTTCTAACGGCAGCTATTGTGAAATAACTCTAATTAGCCTGGTCCTGGCTTATGACATTTTAAAGTGTTTTATGGTATGTATGTACTGCGTACACGATGGATTATTTTCTTAAATCCCTCATCAATTTTTTTATTCTTCTGCCCTTCCTGTCAGCTAAGCAGAGATAACTGCATCTGGATGTAAATTTTATGGGTGGAGAGGGAAGGAAAAGAGGAGGTGGAGGGGCGAAGGAGCAGAAAATTGTTTTGCAAAAAAGCCTCTGGGCTGGAGCCATGCTTTTGTTCGAAAAAAATAGATGTATACCCAGTGACTGCTAGTGTTAAAAATAATATAATGGTAATAATCTATGAGAAAGCTGAAGTTGTAGGTCATGTAACTATTAATGAAAAACTCCTATGACTCTTAAGTGCCCTTTGCACCATGTTTGGTTCATGTGTCTCAGTCCACAGGGTTTGTGGGATGAGGGAAACCAGCCCATAGAGGCTAATCTGGTAATTCTTCTATGTGCCTCTGTCTCCCCAGAAAATTGTCGTTAATCCAGTGGCTAGTCCACTGAGAAATGGGAACTGATGTTAGCATTGCCGCCCTGGCAGAGGCAAGCCTGTGAGTAGGCTGGGGAGGGAACGGGAGAGCAACCTGCTCGGGGTTGTGCCCCATGGAGGGATGCTATTTGAGATTTTTGCCTGACAGGCCTGGAGTGGTGGAAACCCTGCCCACAGAAGAGAGGTGAGACTATTTTTATAGACACTTGTGCTCACACTTTGCTGGGTTATTCAGATAGTGCCACAATGAAAGCAGTAACGCTCACAAGTTCCTCGGCTGCTCTGGTGTTGCAAGCTATATGAGGTAATACAGAAATATTTCATTCATTTCCAGGGACCGGTTCACTGGCCCTTTTCCAGCAGCACTGTAAACTTGTAAAACTGATAGATCGGTTTCCCAAGGGTCTTTATTACCAAGACTTCTGACTTCTCAGCAACTGGAACAACCTTGTGAACTATTCAGACCATGCAAGATGCTTAAAATAAGCTTACAATATTACTGTTCCCTAGGGTTTTGTGCTCGGCTTCTTTTCTCAAAGACTCTTTCTTTTCTGTCGTATTTAGCACAGGAGAATTGGACGTGACTTTCTTGGGGCTTATCTCTCTCAACAGGAAAAGGGCACTTCTGAATGAAGTGAAGCGCTACCTCTCCCTTCCTCAAAGGCCAAGCCCACTGCAACGAGTGGAAGTTATGTCTCGGGTCGATTTGACAAATCCCCACCTTTGGGATGACTTGGATCTGGTTCCAATGAGGCTTAGCGTAAGTGTGTGTATAACTGAGTTTCAAATATATTTCTGCACGCGAATTAAACGCCACGAAACACTATTATTTTGACTTTTGTCAGACAAAATCCAAACTGTTGCGTGCCTTATATCTCTCTCAGATGTTCTGCTTTGCTGTCCCCGTCCTTCCATGTCATTTAGGCAACTGGTTCCAGAGTCAAACAGCCTTCTGTTTGCTGATGAGTGGAGCACAGACCAGGTACATCACCATTACATATGGGATACAGGATTAATGTCATTAAAAAAAAAAAAAGGTAGGGGAGGATTGCCTTTAGAATGATTGTATTTTTGAAAGATGAAATAATATTTAGATATATATAAAATAATAATATGTATATAACAAGGCTATACTGATAACTTTTTTTTTTTTAAGCAAAAAGAAAAAAAAAAAACAACATTGCCCATGCATGCATGCTTCTGGATGATAAAAGCTGTCCCCTTCCTTTCCCTTCAGTTTCAGGCAAATAAAAATAAAACAGGAGCAGAAGCAGCACTTTGTTCCCTAGCCCTGCCCCTGGGTGTATAAATAGCAGGCGCCCCTGCACCTGGGGGGGCTGCTGGAGTGCCTGTCATTCCAGAGATCTTTGGCCACCCTCTTATCAAAACAGAAAGGCTGACTTCACCCCTGCCTTCCGCTGATTGGTTTCATGCTGGAAACAGGTAATTCGACAGCTCCCATTGTCCTTGAATTAGCCACCTACTTCCAGAGGTCAAGCAAACAAGACGAAGGTCCAGAAACTCACTTCAGCTAATTGCTGCCAAAAATTCCTTCTCCACGAAATGAGCAGGGGCTGGAGTGGTCGCGGGGTGACAAATGTTCTCCAGAGAGAGGGACAGAAACCATCCCGGGCAGGCTAACAAGGGGTATCGAGCTACAGCGCCAGGGAAGAGGCGAAATGTGAGACAAAGCCCAGTGCCAATTTTAAACTTGGGAGCTGGAGCTGCGGAAAGTTTCTACTTGATTTTAACAGGCTTTGAAGCCTTGTTCAAGCTGATGGCGGAGCTGAGTGATAGCATGAGGACAAGGCTGCTTGGTTCAATCCCGGGGCTCAGGAGGCTCTGTTTTACATCAAGCACTGGCATGGCCCTTTATTTGCTGAAAGTTTTCTACCAGCATCAAAATTTCCTAGTGGCTTTCTGCTTTTACATTTTTTTAGGAATTAGTTTAGAGGCAATAGGCAGTAGCTAAAATTTTTCATTCTCCCTCCCATTTTTTTTTCCTTCCACCAGCTTTCTAGCTGTAATTAGTCTCTAATATCTGTTCCTATCATGCAGCACAGAGATGCCGCAGCTACTGCTATGCAGCCTGGGGCAGGCATTCGATGTGTACACAGTGCCAGCGATGACTGACGCCACCCTCCCATCACCATCATATTTTCTTTAGAAAGAAATCTTAGAGAGTGGGGGGATTGTGTCACTGTGCTTTAGAGGGTTGTCCTCTTATGAAGAGAAGGAAAGTGCAGGCCTGTGCCCGGCTAATCCACTGCAGGCACTTCACACTCCTCCAAAGTGCTGTCAGCTCCTGTTTGTCCCTGGATTGATGAGCCTGACTGCATGTCCCACCTGCAGCTGCACAGATGCTGCAGACTGCACCAGGCAGGGCGTAAAGCCAATTGCATTGGGTCCTGCTTCACTTGCAGTTGTTTATACGTTGTCCATCCTCTATAGGAACTGCCTGATACGTTTTCCCCTAGGTGGGTGTAGTAAATAAGCTCTTGGAGAATAACCCAGATATCCACAGTTTTGATTTCCCCATGTCAGGCCACCACGTTGCTAACAGGAGGCGTGGATGAGAGATACTTGCCTCTCAACAGCAACTTTTTATTTCTTTTCCTCTTTCCTTAATCTGTGTAAGAGGGCTTTTTACCCTTGCTTTAACAAGCCTCAAACAAACTCTAAAACGCTGTTTTCCCCATCTTTCTTTTGTTTCCTGTCCTGTTTTGAAACAAATTGATGTTGACGCTGCTAAGTGCTCTGCTTCTGCTGCCTTGCCAATATTGGCATGATAACATTTTGTAACTAAGACATCAGGAAACTTCTTTATATTTTAATCCCAGCTCTCTCTCTTTCCTTCTTCACTCAGACCTTTGAGTGGCCTTTGACTGCTGCTGGCTCTGGGCTGAACACCCCTGTAGACAGTGCTTGCAGCACTTCTGCGCTTGCGTCCCAGCACAGCTTCTTGGACTCACCAAGGGCAGCTTGTGTCGAACTAACCTCACAGATTTCTTCATCACTGAGATGTCTCCAATCCCGTTGATCTGGGCTTTAGGACAGCACTTGGTGTTCTGCTCCAATCCTTATGCTGCTGAAGGCCATCGTTTTCAGGCAAGGTGAGCAGGAAGGCTGCAGAAGGTAATACTGCAATAAAAAATACCAGGTGGAAAGGTAGTTAATGGAGTTTATATAAATACATATATATATCATTATATAAACATATGGTTATAAAATTAAAAGGTCTTGGAATCATTCCTGCTTAATATTTTCATCAGTAAACTAGGCACAAAGCTTTTAAGTTTGCTGATGACGTTTGTGGATGACATAAAGCTGGGAGGTACTATTGGGAGGGAGAAAGATCTGAAAAATGTTATGGGAAGAACAAAAATGCAATGAAGTTAAATTCAGAAGCACATATGACAAAAGCACACACACGGAGATTACTCATCAGTAAGCTGAAAACGCAAGAAAAGTAGCAAAAAAATGAATCACTGGGCAATTCTCAGGTGCCTCTGGAGCACTGATACAACTTTCTTTGGAGAAGAAGGAAATGTCATTCTGGGACATGTCAAAAGAGATGTTTCCAGCGGAAACACTAAATCCATTGGGGAAGATGACATGGGTAAGGTGTCCTCAGGACACTATACGTGATTTTGATGTCTCATGTCCAAGGAAAATACAAATCTGAACAGGTGTAAAAAAAGGCTACTGAGCTCACCAGGAGTGCCACAAGCTTTCCTTACAAATGGAGGGAAGGCAAGCTCAGCTTGTTCTGCCCAGGAAGATGAAGGTTGACAGGGGATATGGTTTCCATCTAAAAATACCCGGGAGTGAAACAGTGGGGAGGGAGGAGAACTATTTAAACTTGCCTGTGACTAAACTTAGTCTGGAAACAAGATGCAGGTTGCTGGCCATTAAAACAAACAGAAGTGAGGACAGCCTTCTGACAGGAACAGCTGGGACCAGAAAAGCATGAGTGCTTTTAAGACGTAAATTTGATTACGAAGAAATACTATAACACCTTGGGAGGAGGGAAAGGCTTGGGCTCCGTGACATGTTTGTGTGACTCCTGGATCCACCTGGAAAGTGCACAGAGAGGTGGCAGTTTCTGGGATGCAGGATGCTCTTAGGTGCCTATGGTCCCTTCTGTCCCTCCTGCATGTCTTGACTAATGTACAGTGTTTCGGCCCAGAATATTGGCACAGCATGGGTTTCATTCTTCTGCCACTGACACCCAGATCTATGTGGCAGCCAATCTTGCAAAGCCAACAAGGAACTAATGTTTTCATAAAAATAAATCATTGTGACATAATTCACATATAAATATACCGCTAGTGTGTGCAAATTTGGTCCAAATTCTTAAAATGTATAAATATAAGCTTCTCTGGTGCTTTGGGTTTGGTTTTTTTTTTCTCCCCATTCTCCTCTGTCAGCAAAGACCACATGTATTTTATTTAGAGTGGGAATAACTATTAGCTGCTTTAATATTTTTTTGCGGGCAGCAGCTAAAATAAGATCCTCTTGATGTGTTCTCAGATCTTGCTGAGCTGGTTTCATTGGGGTTTTTTGGGTGTTTTTTTTTTTCTAGAGAAATACAACTTTAGAGGTGGTTACAAAGGCCTAGAGAGGTTTCTAGTGAATCAGCGGTTTCAGTAAGAATAATGCAGGGGAGCTGCCTGCTCCCCCTTTGGGACTTCTGTCCCAGTCCATGTGCTGGGCTGCTCCCGACCTGCTGGGCAAAGCGTCCTTCATGCCCCAGCTTGCACCCACTCCCTCCGTCGCTAAAGCAATATATTACATAAACGATTATAGGCGAAGCTGCACCTCTGTCTCCCACGGCATTAAAGAATACAAATAACCACAAGGATCACTCTGAAAGCTTGGATGTTTACCTGACAAACCCTACTGAATTGGTGCTCACGGTCTATATCAAACCTAGCTCTGAGACATCACTCAGCAGCCAACGGGCTGCAATCAGAGCACACCCAGCCACAGATTTCTACATTAACCGTGCCCTGCTCTTATGGAAAAGGAAGCTTGAGCAAGCAAATCACTTCAAGAGGTAAGAGTGTGGATGATTGAAAGTTGAAGGCGTTTCTCCCGTAACGTGCTTGGCTCTGTCAAGAATGGTAAATATGAAGTCTGAGTTTTAAAAAGAAATTATTTTTTCTTCCCGTGCATTGCTGTGGTTGAAGAAGCAGAATGGGCTGTGTTAGCCCAGGGTAAGGTAATCCAGTAGTTAGGAGGTGCGCAGGAATTTGGAAGAACTGGTTTAAAATCTTTATCTGACAGTTGATTCTTCGCATGCATAAATGTTTATTGCCTCTGGTCACCGTCTATAAAATGAGGCAAACGCTGCTTCCCAGAGGGGCTGAGGATGAAGCTGTCAAGGCCATGAAGCTTCAGATGGGCTTCAGTCCCTAAAACAGGCTGTGTTTAACACGATAAGTATGGAACTGGATTTCCTCAAAAGGCTTCTCGTGTTTCCCAGAATGAAAAGATTTAGTTGCTGTTTCACTGATGAGGCTCTTGGGGAGGAACCTGCAGCATGGGTAGTGGCCTCCACATAGGTGGTCCTTCTTTTACCTGGGAAGAAGGTAAAAGAAGATTTGCCTTGCTTACGGCTTCTCGATGGATGACCAGGCTCTGGATCTGTCTGCTCAGTCACTACAAAGGAGTCCAGTAATAACATACATTTGTTTCCTTTGTTTTCACAATTTACCAATATTCTGGGGGACATTATAAATAAGGAATATTTTATCAGTAAATATTACTTTTTCTTTAAAAAGAAAAGAACCAATAAAGAAAAATGTTAAAAGGCTGGATAAGCTAAAATAAAGAGGAAATAAAGATACAAAAAAAAAAAAGACCATAAAACTATTTATAACTTTAAGGGCTTTAATGTCCAACTATCCAAAGTGGGAAGACCAACACTGTTGATGTTTCACTCTGACAAAAGCCATGGGCTTAAAAACTGGGTGAACTACAGGCAGAGAAGACGAGCTACAGAAGCAGGAACGTGAGAAAATGTGCCTGGTGGAGAAACGGGCTGATGGAAAGTGAAGACGGTCAGCACAGCTAGAGGAAGAACAAGGGCTCTAAGGAAAGAAAAAAAAGAGGTGACAAGTAAGAGTAAACATGACCATGGGGTCTTTTTGGCTGACAAAGCTGACCCAAAGTGAATGGGGTGGGTGTAGCCAGCTGGATCCTGACCCCCAGCCCTGCTCCATGGTCCACTCTTGGCTCCTCCTGCGCAAGGAAGTCTTTGGGCTAACTGGAGTTATTGTGGTGGGCAGGATGTGTGAGAGAGGATGGAATTCAGCACTGCGTATCTTTCCAAACCAGGGACAGGAAAAAGAAAAAACAAAACACCAAAGCCACAAAATGCTGAACACCAAACAAACAGAAAAATAAAAGTGCTTCTGTGCTACTAGTTCCAGGCAGTTTGGGCTTCACCACGACTTGGGTGTAACAACTCGCCCTGTGCGGCTGTCAAAAGCTGACCACAGCCCCTGCTTCTTGGAAACAGTTAGAACATACCTCATTTATTTTGTTGTTTGGCCAGTGAGCTATCTTGGAACCGGCAATAAGCTGTGAGGCTATAGATGATATTGACATCAGCCTCTTTAGAGAGAGGGTTACTGTACGCTCCTCCACAGCTGTATGTTGACTGTAAATATTTGCATTAGCTTTACCTCTGAAAGAAAAGCAAAAGTGAAAGTAACAGAGCAGTAAAAGCACAGCTGGAATTCAGTGCCTCAGCACACTGAAAGCTAATGTTAGATTAACTGCTGCTTAGTTGAGAATCATTTTACTGTGCATTGTTAACCTGTTCATAATTTACAGGTTGCTTTTTCCTATCAGGAGTTCCTTTTTGTGCTTCAGGACCACAGGTGATATTCTCTGCCAGAGCTTTGCAGTGCCCATTATCTGGCACCTAAGGCATTTCATTAGCATTTAAACAAGCCTTAAGTGCCTGAGTAATGTTGAGATAGGCTGTATCTGCCTGGCTAGCTCACTACTGCATTTAATTAATTTCCAGACTTCTTCCTTCCTTGTTCAGAGGGGAAAAATGTAAGCTCTGTCTCAAATCTGGTAGGAAGAACAGGCAAGCCACAGTTCTGGCTGCTGCTTGCTTAACTTGCTCTCTCTCATTTCATTATTCAGCTCTAATGAAAAGCTTTTTCTCAAAGAGAAGACTATCTGAAAAGTGACCAAGAATGGCGAGATCTCAAACTAATGAGTTGCCTCTAATTTCTGTGCCCTGTCTCTGGAGGCAAAGGGAAAGAGATTGATTTGTCACAAACTGCTCATGCTGCAGAAAAGTGATGACGGGCTTAAAGATGAGACTGGGAGCTGGGAGCTGCACTGGCCTGGGTGCAATAGGTGGGTACAGTGCAGAGTGCAGGATGAAACTTGCTGTGTTGCCTGCCAGCCAAAGCCTCTCTGCAAGCTCTCCTGTTGTCCTGATGAATGAATGTAACATGGTCTTGAGATGCTGCATGTGCAGACAGCTACTCCTTGGTCTAGGAAAACTGAAGGCATTTGAAGAACTGAAGTGGAAAAGGATGTTTTTCACTAATACAGCTAGCTGGTATTCCAGGCTATGACTGCAGGCTATGAGGCCTGGTGAGCTGAGAGCAGGTTGCTACCCAAGCAGTCAGCGCAGGGACACGCTGACCTTGGAGGCAGCATGTGAGTTACGCTGGGGAGTGGGATCCTGGAGATTTTTCTACTGTAATAAATCAAACAGCATGGAAGTGACTTAAGGCTCTCGTGACACAGTGAGAAATCCCTGTGCTGGGGAGTTTTTACCTCCATGGATTAAAATCATGTGAGAGAGTCTGTGTGTGTAATGGGGATTTTCAGCTTTGCCTGATTGGAGATACTTAATAGGAAAAGAGCAGAGTAAAGAAGAAAGGTTTGTGAAAGAGTGCTTTGGCTACATTAGCGTGGGGTTTAGATGCTTTTGGTTTTGAGACGTGGTTCGAGATGCATTTGGCCTGGTCCTGGCAGCGGAGAAGATAGATACACAGCTCAGAGAAAGGATGTTAAAATACCCCTGCTAAAGTTCATGTAACTAGGACCTGGAGGACCTGGCTGGACCCAGTCTTAGGCACACCTGGGCACCCGGGGCTTGGTTCTCCTGCCCCAGCATCACCTGCAGTCTGGTGGCCCCCAAGCTACTCAAGGTAGCCGGTGTGGGCACGGGCACAGCTGGGACAAACTCAGCCTCTGGGCCTCTGCAGGTGACAACTCAAGTGAGGGACAGTGCTGCCCTCCTCCTGAATGGGGACAGAGGTGCTAGGCAGGGCCATCCATGACAAGGGCTGCATTGTGTCAGCTAGTGATAAGCATTTAAAGCTTTCTTCTGCACTTTCTCTACAGTAAATCTGTGCTTGAAGAGGGGATTGGAATCCTTTGAATTGTAGTGCTAATCATACTGTTATTTCGGTGCACATGTTTTTCACAGCCACTCGTATTTGTAATGACTTCTCATGCATGTGAAGTATGACAGCCTCAAGCCTCACCTAGCTGTGCAGGGCAGCTAAACCCGAAACTGAAGTGCTATTGCTTCACCTTTGCCCTGTTCCTCCATCCTGCAGCAGTGCCCAGCCCTGTTAAGCCCACCAGCACGCTCTCCCAGAGAGTCTGTCCTGCTTCAGCCTTAGGAAGCTCATGGACTGTCAAAATGATAGGCTCTGTGTTAAATAATCATTCTGCTTGCAGACAAGCTTATCGCATAACATAGTCTGATCAAGCATCACCTTAGAACCAGTTTGACTTCTTGAACCCACCCCTCCAGCGAGGCTGTGCCAGAAACCTTCCTTTCCACCTTACTGGCGGACCCACACTAGTCTCCGCGTGGAATTTATTCATGGCCACTTCACAGCCATCTGTTCTTGTGCCAGCATTGTCTGGGAGCTTCTGCCTTGCTGATGTTCCCCATTTCTGATGTACTTCAGGAGGTGAGTATATCCCTGCCAGTCTGCATGTTACTCCATGTTAAATAAACCCAACTAGGTAGAAGGAAGAAATATTTTGTGCTTAGGGTGTTGAAACACTGGCACAAGTCGCCCAGGGAGGTGGTAGATTCCCCATCCCTGGAAACATTCAAGGTCAGGTTGGACAGGGCTGTGGGCAACCTGATCTAGTGGAAGGTGTCCCTGCTCACTGTGGGGGGGGTTGGACTGGATGACCTCTGTGGTCCATTCCAACCCAAACTATTCTATGATTCTTTCTCTTTTTGTAAGGTCTCCTGCTCCACTGCAGCCTGCCTGTGCCACCTGTGGGGCTGTATTGAAGAGATAGTACCTTTGATCCAGAGAGCGCTGCTTGGGGGGCACTTTTTGGGGCACTTTTCTTCCCCACCGCCCAGCCCAGGGAAGACAGCGGCACACGGAGACCCGCCCCCATGTGCGATCCACAGGTGCGCCTTGATTATCCGCGTATAAAGCACAGGGGGAAAACCTCTGCCTTTACTTAAAAAAAAAAAAAATCGGGACCGCCCAGGAACGGTGGCTTTGAGTTTTTCCAGCCGTTTCGCCGCTCCGTTCCGTTGCTGCCGGGCTGGGCCGGGCCGGGCCGGGGGAGGAGCGGCGGCGGGAGACGGAAGTGAAAAGAAGAGCCTCCCAGACGCGCCGCGGGTGTCCTGCCGCTCCGCGCCCTGCACCGCGCCGCACCGCGCCGACGGGGTGAGTGGCGGTCCGGCCGCCGTGCGGGACTTGGGGGGACAAAGGGGGGA
>WKFP01014828.1:1776596-1793088 GCA_011057875.1 Pterocles orientalis | reverse complement strand
AAAAAAAAAAAAAAAAGGCGGAGTGGGGGAGAAGAAGCAGAAGGCAGGTTGGACGGGGCTTTTAAATCTTCACGGTGTTTTTTATATATATTTTTTATTTTTTAAAAATTTTTAATTTTAATTTTTTTTTTCGTTTGTTATTTTTGAAGTGGGGAGTGCGGTTTGTCGTGGGCTGGGGAGCTCCAAGCCGGGGCTGTCGGCGGTGTCTGGGTGTCATGGAGGGGGGGGCCCCGCAGGGGCAGCGCCTCGGGGCGCCCGTGGGGTGTCCTGGCTGTGGAGTGTCCCACGGCTGTGAAGCACCTGTGTGGGTCCTTGCCCCAGGCACGGGGTTCTGGGGTGCCTTGGTCCCCAGGTTTTGTGACACCCGTGGGACTGCACACCGGTGTGCCTGGGAGGCTGTTTGAGTGTGGGGGTGTTTTGGACTGAAACCCAGCGCTCTGTGGGGCTGTCTGGTCCCCTGACCGGGGATAGCTTTGGGGGTCCTTGTCCTGGGGTGCTTGGAGGGTTTTGCTGGGCAAAGGGGGTGCTGGTGCTGCCTCTCTCGGGGTGCAGAGAGCCCCGCAAGCCACCCTGGGCCCCTGGGGCTGTGTGTCTTGGTGGCAGTGAGGAAGGCGAGCGTTTTTTCTTGGGTTTTGAAATTCCCCCTTCCAGAAGTAGACCTACCAAGTGTTTGATCATCTAAATGAAAGTTGCATAATTTCCCCCCCAGCTGGTTTATTTGCGCAATGCTTCCCACATGAAGTGGAGTTGGTGGGTTGCAATACTTTCCCTTAGATGTTGCTCTAGTGCATTTTAAGAAATTTGTTAAATTAAACTTTGAAGAGATCTCTCTGTCTGCTGTTCCTTCCTAGTGTATCGGTGAGCCTAGAGATGCAGACACGGCAGAATCAGGGGGGTGAGAAAGGAAAGATGAGTGATGCTGAGAGTGATGCATGGCATCTCAGCGTGTGGTCTCTTCCCTCCTGTTTGTAGTTGCTACAAATGAAAAAAAGAACAGTATAATTTTCTAATACAACTTAATATTTTCCTAGACTGTTATTGTAACTAGCTGTTACTCTGTTCAAACCAACCAAACAAAACAGCTACACAAATGCTTCACATTTAATTGATTGATAAAGCCTTCTGCCTGTGCCGATCGACTACTGGATGTGTGCTGATTGCTAGATGTGGTTTGCTTTTGTGCAAATTTATAGTGACCTGTCACTGCAGTGCATTTTATTTAGAGAGAATTGCAAGAATTTGTATTTTTATATAGAAAGAAATCTGTGACTAATTAAATTTCTCTTTTGATAAGGAAGTTGGTGCGTAGAGCTATTAAATGTGTGTAGTTCTTGCTTTAATGGTGAGTGAGTCCCCTAAGAGTCCTAGCTCAAACTTGGTGGAGGCTTGTTGTTTCTGTGTTTTTTTTTTTTTTTTCTTTTCAACCACATGAAAGCTCAGCAGTTGTGTTTCCCCCTCTGTACACTGGTGCTTGCTGAGACTTTTAAGGGCAGGTTGAGCCAGTGCCTGGGGTCAGAGCTGCCCCTTTGCTGGATGCCAACAGGCAAGGAGCACGTCAGGAACTGCCCAGGTACCTGTCAGGAACTGCCCAGGTACCCAGGCACCTCTGTTACCTGCTCCAAAGTCTGTTTCCTAATACATATCTTGTTCTGCCTGATGCCAGCAACCCCATTCAGGCCACCTGGGGCGGCCGTGGGTGTGAATAAAGTTTGCCATTTGATTTAGAAATAGGTCTGAGCAGCAGATCTGTGCAGGTCTGGGAGGTGAACCCAGAACTGTATGTTTCTGATGGCTTTTTTCAGGAACTGACATTAAATGTCCTTCCCTGCCCCGCTCCGAAGGTTGGCGAGGCTGGGCTGCGTTTGCAAAATATCCACTGCCTCCCAGAAAATAACACCACCAGCACCCCTGCAGTGTATGAACAGGTAAAACCGGGATTTGCAGAGCTCAGCGGGGTCTGCAGTCCTCTTGCTTCTGCCTGAGCAAAGGTCCACCTTAAATGTCCCTGTAGGAGCGTGGAATCTGGCTGTGCCTGGTGTAGGTTTACACCAGCCCGCCCTGGTGTGCTCCTGCCTGGCTGCAACCATACAAAAATAGCCGGGATCCACTACCTAAGATGTCATTTTGACGTTACTTATCTGAGGTGAAACTGAAGCCCTTATCTTTGACGCTGAGCCGCAATTGAGTGTCTCGGTTGCCTTTTAAAGGTAATTTGTTGCCCGTGTTTGTGGGGAGGGAGATGCTTGGGTTTTGCTGCCTCAGCAGTAAAGTTGTGGCCGTGGGTATTTTGCTTTAGTTCACAGCTTGCGTTTGAGGGTTGGTTTTAATATCTGATTTGTCTGTAGCATTGTTCAACCAATATGAAGCTATGCTAATAAAAATAAAAAAGTTCCAGGGTTTTTGTTTTCTTCTGATTAACTTCAAAGTTGTGATGTTTTGGAAGCGTTTTGAAACTGTCAGGACATAATGTGTTTAGAAACAAGCTTGGAGCTGATGACATGGCAGCATATGATACTCATTTTGTTAGGAATGAATGTGCCAGGAGCGCTAATTTCTTCCATACTTGAATTTAAGGGATACTATCAATTCAGGCTTGTCTCAGCATTGACTTCTTTTAACATGAGCTTTCACGTTGGGTGGGTTGTTTTTTTTTTCTCTCGCACACAGTGTTTTGTTAGTAAGAAGTGGTTGTCAAACACCTCAGCACCAGAAGTTCTCGCAGTCCCAGGTCCGTGTTACCAGTTCCCTAGTTATGTTTCTTGCTAAGCTATGGAGGAAAACAACATGCGAGGAATAAAGCACAAGTAATGACAGACCTGGTGTGGTTTTCTTGGCGGTTTGTGTTCTATGGAGGGGAACGCAGACAAAGAAAGAAGGCTTTCAAAATGATAGGCAGTGCCTTTTGGTTTTTTTCATCTTTAAATTAAAACTCTAACCTTCTTCTGCAGGCATCAGTTCTTTGGATTTGATCCTTGAGTACTAAACATCATGAGCAACTACAGCGTGTCTTTGGTCGGCCCGGCTCCTTGGGGTTTCAGACTTCAAGGAGGGAAGGATTTCAACATGCCTCTGTCTATCTCTCGGGTAAGTGCCTTTGCCTCTTTGCCTGCATGTGGGTATCTGTTATGCTGTGGCCGGTTTGCAACCTTCAGACAGAAGTATGCAAAGCCATTAATTACAGATGCTGGGGCTCAGCTTGCCCTGTGGCATGGAGGGCTGGTGGGGGTGTGGGCTGGGAGGGGAGAAGCTGGGAAAATAAATCTTCTTGATTGTCTGAAGGCTCCAACAAAATTGTTTTAGGAAGGACACGTTCATTTGAAATGGTTGTTTTATCTGCATTTATTTAGGCAACAAAAGAAACCACCCTTGAATTCCCTTCCTTGCTCCCACCCAGAACAGAGATGCAGAGGTTGGAGGCTGGCAGGAAACAGGCAATTTTATTGTGGGGGTTTGAGCCTGTGCAGTTCAAATGGGAGGCAGTGGTGGGGAAAAATCCCTCGTGTTACCCGTGTTTATTCAGCAGTGCTTAGCAGCTTGAGGGTCGTTTGGTGTCTGTTCTTGCAGATCCCACTATTTATGATAAAAAGGCACTTAAATGCTGGTAGTTGTCAATAGCGGTTCATCAATATGTGCCTGAGTGAATGTGCCACTTTCTCACGGGTTTATTTTTGTAGAGTATGTGCTCTGACCTGGCATTCAAAGGATTTGAGGAACTAAGTCAAAACAAATGTGATCTTTGTACCCAGGCACTAACTAGTTTCCTGCTTGGAAACTACGTTTTCAGGGAAGACTTTGCTTTTGGTGTGGGCTGAGTTTCACATGGCTGAAACACTTCATATATGTAAGATAGGGACAAACTTTGCAGTGTTGAATGTATAGGCTCATTGGAAATCTCTGGGTGAATTAACTGGCTTCTGGTGTCTCTGTAACCTGGCACCTTTGAATCCGATTTGCAGCATGGAAGCATTGATGTCCAAATGGCACCTTCTCTGTCCACAGCTCTCCTCCCCCCCTTGCATATTCGTGTAGTTTAGTGACAAAGATGAATTATTTTTTACACCTGTTGGGACTGCAGAATTGATACGACCCTGGGAGACGGAGCAGGTTTCTATTTGGGTTTCTGCATCATGGCAATATTTTTAGCTAATCTCAACTGGTGATTCAAACTCTGCCAGTTCATTTAGAATTGGCATGTCCTATTTACCTGTGGATTTTGCTGGTGAAGTTAAAATATAGTTTGGCTCTGCAAAATTATTTTTATATGGCTAAAATGGACTGGAGAGCTGTCAAAATGCCTGTGTACAGATGAAACAACCAGTGTCTGAGCCGAAAAGGGGTTGAGAAGCAGTTGATTCCCAAATTCCGGGGATTTTCAAGCTAGGCTGTAATTGAGTTTCTTGGAGGAGTAGCCAGCTACTGAACACTAATGAGAAATTTGAACTGGGGATGGGGATTGCACTCTTCTGATTCGACAGGAGAAGTCCTTTCATGACAAAGATTTGCAAAAGCATAGGCTCTCGCCCACTTAGGGCCCTTGTGGGTGGTACTGATGAGCAATCAAGCATTGTAGGCAGTAAACCAGAGAAAACAACCAGTTTTAGGAAACAGTAGTACTTTTTTGTGATACATGTCAGTGCTCACAAGAGCAGAACATAATGAAAGGTGGGGAGCAGGGTGGTTTTAAGACTTTAATTTGTGCGTGGGAGGGGGAAGCACAACATTTGATCCATGTATTTCAGCTGAACTGCTACTTCTTATCTATAGTTGAGTAGAGTATGCAAATAACTAGACTGCCTGGTGCTTGCTTTTTTAAATTTTTTTTTTTAATTATTTTTTCTTCCCCCTTTGGATCAAAAAAGTGCTTAGTTTTGGTGTGCCAATCCAGCTTTGGCCCGATAGCTGGAAGAATTCAACACCGTGTTCCTGGTATGCTAGAACAGCATGTACCATTCACCCCTCCTGCACCAGCTCTTCTTTTCCTGATGAAGCATAAATGCCTTCCTGTATTTGAAGACGGCTAATTAAATTATTTTAGCACAACAGAAATGAGGCAGCAGAATTATGTTCTTTGGCAAGGAGGACTTGTTGGGGGTTTGTTTTGTTTTTAATTTGTCCTCTAGATGCTGAGAATGAATCTGGCTGCGCTGCTGAGAGCAAATTTCCTGCTTTAGTTTAAACTCCTTGAAATTAAGTTCAAATAAAGTACAGTCTAAGAAGCACAAAAAATACACTGGTTTCTAATGCTGTTTATCTGAAAATCTAATCTCTCTTCACTAATGATTTGAACAAATTAAAATCTCTTATGGTTCCCTGGAGAAAGTTTTTAGTAAGTCTTTGTACAGATTGCAGGAAGGCTTTGTACAGAATAGGTGTATTCCTTGTGACCTCTGTAAGGTAAAACGAGCCTCATTTGTGTTCTTCACTTGAAATTCTTAATGTCAGCTGAGGTGGGACAGGTTAACATTAATGTAGGGGTAGCAGTAATGTTTGATTTTTCTTAAGATAGTATATTGTAGACTAGTTGCAACACCATAACCAATAGCAACAATTATAGTGTAGTGACAGGACAAGGAGTAATGGTTATGAGCTGAAAGAGGGGAGATTCAGATAAGATATTAGGAAGAAATGTTTTCCTGTGAGGGTAGTGAGGCAGTGGCCCAGGTTGCCCAGGGAAGCTGTTGGGTGCCCCGTCCCTGGAGGGGTTCAAGGCCAGGCTGGATGAGGCTTTGAGCAACCTGGGCTAGTGGGAGGTGTCCCTGCCCATGGCAGGGGGGTTGGAACTCGATGATCTCTAAGGTCCTTTCCAACCCGAACCATCCTGTGAGCTCTGCAGAGTGCTGTTACACAGGTCAAGAATCCAACACTGGGAAGCTGATGTGGGGTGGGAGTGTGGTGGGGGGGATATGGTTCTCATGAAAAAGGGGTCAGTGGGAAGGAAGCTGCTCTGAAAGTCAAATCAGGAGTAAAGGGTGGGTTGAGGTGGTAGATCTACATCTTTTGTTAACAGCCAGGTGTTAAAATGGCTCAGGCCACCACACTGTGGCTACCACTACCGTGGGGCTTCCAGGTAGTTTGTTCTGTACTGGTGCTTGTAAAACAGAGATTGCAAACTGTGACCAGTTAGCCTGCAGTGAAGAAGGCAGAAATTACTGGACCCGAGGTATGCAAACCTTGTTTTTTTTTTCTGAGTTGCTGTTCTTACTTGTTCTTCATGGGATTTTACATTCATTGGAGGAGGAACTGTTCTCCTTATTCCTTCAAGACTCATATTGTGTTGCAAAACTGAGAAAAATGGAAAGCTAGAGCTGATAAGAACAAATTATTTAGATGTGAGGTTAATTATGTTCTGGTAGCTGTAAAGTAGCTATTGTAGGAAACTGCTAAGATTCAGACCTTTTCCCTATGGAAGAAAAAGCTTAACGTCTATCCATCTATTTGTAATACATGTAGTCATGTAAAACAATGTTTACCATAACACATTTGTCAGCAGAGACCACTGAAAAGGCAGCTATTAATAGGCATTTCCATCTGGTAGATTTGGGAGGCATTGGCCCAACACTTGGAGTGTTGACTGCACCACAAGAATTTGTATCATGGGTCCTCCTTGTTTCTTAATTATTTCCGAACAAAATTTATTTCCAAGTTGCAGGATGCTGAACACTAGCTGGGTCAAAAAAAGACTATTGAACCAAAATGACAGAAGCTGAATTATTTTGTTTTTAATTGTGATTGCCAATAATAAGAGATCTGCTATTGCTTATATCCATGTAGATCTGTGGTCTTGGATAAATCCTACTGATGCTACAAATATGTCTAGTCTGGGAGTAATGGTCTACGCTCAGTAGATATTTGCCTTCTAGATTTGTTTGTACAAGAGTTTGTTTCTTCTGCTGAAGAAGAATAAAGAAATGCAGTTTTGGAGACAAAGTAATCCAAACACACTGACAAGTAGGATTCGTGGAATGGCTCTTGGGCATGCTAAGTATTACATTTCCAGAATTTGGGGTTAATCATGTCTACAGCATGTTTACATGCAACACAGTTGTTTTTAAAACAATGCACACTTTAGAGTTTCAATTAACATATTTGCTTTACTTTTCTGGGAGTTGGTTAGTTCCCAATGCTTGATTAACATAGGGTTTGGTATTGATGATATATTCACTATGTTGTGATGACCTGTGAGAGGTTTAGATATTCATTCTAAATGTATGCTTGAAATATTTGTAGCCTATGAAAATTTTTTTGGTGCAGTCTCTAAACGGTGCTTGTCTCTGGTTTGTGGCAGTATTTACCACTAGAAACAAGGAAATACTGAAGTGAAATTATAGTTTAAAAAGTAATGTAGCCTATGTGCAATATATACCCTCCTACCTCATGCAAATACATAGGATGCTTTCTTTTCTTCCTGCCCAGGTACATATATAGTCACGCAGCAAGTTGTCCAGGTGGATGGAGCATGTATGGTTGGTTTTGCACAGTATTTGCTTATTCAGGGGTCTGGCATTTGGCCTTCTTGATATTTGGAAGCAAGCAATTTTAAAGTCATTAACATCTGTGAAAATAATGAGAAGAGAATAAAGGAAAATGATGCTTTGAATGGACCTAGAGCATTTTGGCTTTGATGGACTAGAGTCTGACTGAGCCTCTTGCCCTTGTGGTTGCCCGAGTTATTTTATGAAGCCATATATGTCATTTCCAGTCAAATCAAGTTTTGTGTAAGTATGAGATAAGTTATTGCAGTGGGAAACTGGGGAAATGGTCTTCCAAGCAGGCACGTGAAATAGGAGAGAAACACTAGAACAAGCACTGGCCCAGCCAGCGATAATTGTGTCAGTAACTTTATGCTTCATCCTGTAAACTACCGAGAGCTACTAACTAAGCCCTAACTGGCAGCTGCTGGCATTGCTGTGCTGGTTTGATGTGCTACCGAGTTGTGATGGTTTGTACAAAATACAGCTGAAGATGGGTTCCATCGCTGTAACATCCTGGCGCGGGGTCAGAGGGACCTGGAGAGGTCCCAGCGCCTACCTGCTGATCCCGCTCCTAGGGCAATAAATGCTGCATTTTACGAGAGTTATCAGTGCTTATGACAAGGATGGGATTAGCAGAGACATAAAGCAAGAAGTGTTATTCTGTTCTGTTTAATTCTGTTTACAAGATGTGGTTTACTGAAAAAAAATGCTGAGAATGACAAATGAGCTACCGGCGCCGAAGTCTGTGTCCTCTCTGCACCAAGTCCTGAAGGAACAGAGGGGGTTTTTTGTGGGAACCCAGTGGAATATGGACAATTGCAAAGCTCCCAGCTACACAAGTGGTTTAATAGGAGTGAGTTTTCTGAAAGTCCTGAGTGCTGGTTAGTGCTTCAGAGTTTGTTACCTGCAAGCAACATCCTTCTGCTGAGAGCTCCTCAAAGATGGAAACAGAGATCAGCTGGTACAGAGATGATTTCCCAATTGCCTCTTTTCTCACCACTGGTTAACCTCTTTGTGCTGAAAGCTGGAAAAAGGGTTATATTTCCTCAGACCATTTATTTTCCTTCCCTTGACTATTCTGCTATGCAGTTTAAAGCAAGACAGAACATTACTGGTGTGGGGCTGGGAAGAAGGGAGGGCATGGGAGAGAAGAGGCACAAGAAAAGTGTCTGCATCTCGTCTGTTCCTGACCTTATTTGTCAGACAACCTCCTCAGACCAAATAGGAAGCTAACTTCTTTTAAAATAGTTCCTCTGCTGATGTCATTCCCCCAAAAGTGAAGCTGGTTGTACTGGGAGGGGGAAGGAAAGGAAGCAAAGAGCTTGTAGCTGAGGGATATCTGATGTGATGTGTGAACAGATTCTTTTTAAATTAAAAAAATGCTGGTAAGTCTTTTTCCACTTACAAGTGACAGTTTAGTTATAGTATGAGGAGTACAAGCTAAATACTTCGTGATGGAAAAACGAAAGTATTTGTTTGCAGTGTCTGCTTCTCAAAGACAGATGTAGTGAAAAAAATAAACTCTGATTAGATGTTCAGAGCAGATGCAAAATTGGCAGTCCTTCTAGAGGCCATTTATTGAATAGTAACTGCAAAAAAAATTAGGCATGTTTTCTTTGTGAGTATCTGGCCCTGGAGGGCTGACAACTTCTGTCGACTTCCCCACCGTTTGGAGATGCTATTTTTAGTGTGACTGTTTTTCTCATTATTCATTGGCTGATGGCTATCAGAAGGCATTTTGAGAAGAGACATGGTGGTGAAAGGTTTGTTTGTTTGGCTTTGGTATGGAGCCAGGAGATAACATTGTTGGCTTTCTTTCATTTGTTTTGACTTCTTAGGAATAGATTTCATATGTTATCAATATAGGGGAAAGTGTGAGAGAAAACTGTCTCTTGTATGCCTAAAGCAGTGGAAATATGGGAAAGGTGCTATTCCTCCTGCCAGTGGTCAGAAAGAAAAAAAAAATGAGCCTGAGGTTTGTTTGAACAAATATGAGAAATATAAGTCCATTTACTTTCATAGGTGGCTGTTCCAAGAACAGAGACAGGAGGAAAGGAGGCTGCTGCTGAGGCTGGTGTTACACGAGTCTTTATTCAAGTCTCCAGGGCTGTAAAAGCAGGGAAAATATGACAGAAGTATCTGTTCAGTTTCCCTTACTAGAAGAGGTCCTCACGCTGAATTTGTAATTCATTTGTAGTGCTGTGCTGTGGCAATTCAGTCTCATCTTCTTAAGAGAAGGGGAAAAAATAAGGTATTAGGAGCTTGTGCTGCTTGTGCTGTAAGAGCAGTCTCCCTTGGTTAAAACTAGATATGTATGGAAATGAAGTTCAGGGAAAAGCAGGGAGAGGCAACAGAGGAAGAAAGAAACCAAACGTGGATGCTGTTGGGTTTGATACAGCTGTGAGGAGGGATGGGCTACCCTGTGACTGATGGCTGTTCAAACACCAGCCAACTGCATATACCTGTGGCCACTAAACTCTTCTGCAGAACAGACCCAAGATTTCAAGTTGGGGAATGAAGGCCAGCCTTACTGGACCGGCTGGAAAAAGTCTAATTTAAATTACTTCCATAACACTGCACAGAGGTGTTCCCACCCTCTTTTTCCATTTCTCTACTTCATTCATCACTCGCTTTTCAACACTGTCAGTTAATCGGACAGTGTCCCCCATGCAGTAGCTTTTCGTCTTTTGTCACTTCGAGACACCAGTGCAGTTCCCACCACATAGTCTCTTGTGTATGCTGACCAAGGTAGAAGGGTAGTAGGGGAACAAAATAGCGTGTCATAAGTTGAAGACAGTATTGTGATGCATACCCTGTAATTGTGTGACACCTGGGTGACTGTTCTGCCTATATACTGCCGAGCTTCAGGGCGTACCAAATGTTGAGTGCCCACTCAAAACACGAAGATGCTATGCACTCTTTAAGAGATTGTTGGGTTTTTTAATATAGGCCAGAAAATTTCAAGTAGAATAGCCCATAATATTTTTTCTATTATGGATTATTATTATAATTATTATTTCTATCTCATTCTGAGTTACTCTTGCATTAGAACCTTCATCTTAAACAGTTTAGTAAAAGTAAGAGAAAATGGCATCTGACAGTAAAAGTATTTGAAAGTATGAACTCTCTGCAATTGCTGTCACCTGTTCCTGTAACAAAGCTCTGAAGTTAAATGTAATGCCTTGTGTGAAGTCCCACAGGCTAAAAAGTGGATCTTGCCAGGTCTTTAGTAGTCCTGTTGGAAAGGTCAAATGGTTTGCATGTTAACTGGATATGAAAGAAGTTTGGCTTACCCTGATCTATATTAAGGGATGACCTAATGCTGCGATATCTAGTTCTTTCCCTAGCAAGTGATCGAACAATGTGAAGTATTTACCACAGGAAGGCAACAGAAACATTTATTTTGTGTTAATTATTTCATAGCTCTTTTAAAGGCTTGAATAGTGATTTGTGTGATAAGCCTGGGTTAATGTAGAGTGTATTAGTTTTGGGAGAGTAAGACTCCCTGTTTGTTAAGCTTTTGTATTTATGAACATGATTGGATCACCTTTATATTCTTACACCCCAAATTTATTAAACCTGTGGAGAAAATGGTCAGGGTGTCTCCTTTAAGTGTGATGCTGTATTGGTGGTAACAGCATTTGAGATTTTTGAAAAGGAGGTCTGGAGAGCAAAGGCAAAATGCTGCAAATGTGAAACATGCAAACATAAATAAAGATGTATTTTTGTTATTAAAAAAGATGGTATAGCCTTAGTGGAGACTCTAGCTATAGAAAGTTTTTATTCAAAAACCCTTTAAAAAAAGCAGCTTTGCTGTGCAAGCTCTTCCTCTGCTAGCTTTATCTCCAATTTTATAGTACATCTGCTATTAAAGCTTTTTCTTTCTAATGTACATCTTATACATGACAAGCCAGGCATAGTTCTGAGCCCAGTGCAGCTAGTAAGTGAAACTTGTCTTTCTTTCCTCTGAAGTTAAGAGGCCCAAATTGTTGGGTTTTTTTTGTGGGGTGGGTGAGGCTCCCTTGCCAGTGATTTCTGCCTCTTCTCTTTGTGGTTCTAGACTTAGCTTTGCTTTGTGGAAGACATGGAGAGGTAGACTAATGGCATTGCTTGTCTCTAACTTGCGTGTGTATCTAAGCAATTCCTTCTGTGCAGTTCTATTTTTCCTTACCTAATGTAAGAGGGGGAGAAGGCAAAAAAAAAAAAAAACAGTGGAGATCTACAAGCCAGAGAGCTTGTGGAAGTTAGGTTGGGCTTGCTTTTATTAGACCTATGGGAAAATGGAAGGCTTGTAAAGCTTTAAACATCAAAGACATCTCAGTAAAGTGAATTTTCTTGTTTCCAGTTGTTTTTCTGCAGCTCCTTGTCAAATCACAGTGTTTTTAGTGCAGTGTTCTGAGTGCACACCAAATAAGAGTGTTCTCTGCCTAATGTCTAAGGTGTCTTGTCAACAATTATTCAGGAATGAAAAGGCATCCCCCAAAATGTGTTCTGACAAGCAGAGTATATTCAGCTCCAGGGGGCCAGGGTACTAGTTCTTTGTGAGGGACTGATTGTCTGGATTCATGACTTGATCCAATGTAATGCAGGTAGTGATGGGGGATCAAGAAAACCTTTGCTTGCCTCTCCATGTTGGAGCTCAAAGCCGACTCCACGGCTGAAACTCTTCCTCCATCAGTGCCCTGAGCAGGGATAGGGGGTGGGACTGGTGCACAGAGGCTGGGCTGCAGGAGCCGGGGCTGCTGGCAGGATGGTGGAGGCAGATACCTGGGGTTGGTACAGTCTAAAAGTGCTGAAGCTGGGCTTGCTAGAACACATCGCTGTACTAAGCTGTGAAAACTGCAACTGAACGCTTATTAAATTACAGCTTTTGTCAGCTATGGATACAGTCTATTCTCTCCACTTTCCAGCTGTCGTATTTTGGCAACTGGCTATAATCACAAGTCATTGTAGTAGAGGCTTACATAAATCTCCTTTGAGAGCACATTCAATTTGTATATTAATTTATTTTGCTATTGTGTAGATCAAGTGTAATCCTGTAAACGCTAAGAACCCAGGCCTTGATGCTGCAAAACCACTTGAGCAGAAGTGTACTTTTAGGCATATAAATTGTCTCCGTAAGATGATTATTCCTTAAAGCTCAGCCTATGGCAGTATGCATTGCTGCTGAGCACCCTGCAGTGTTGGGTCTTTAGCCTGGTGTTACCAGAAGGAAAGAAACATTGACTTGGAGGAAACAACAGACCTTTCCAAGCCAACTTTCTACTTTCTCCCAAAGATAGGTTAGCCAGTGATTGTTAGCCAGAAGAGGACTGGTTAGCTAAGATGTATTTGACATACTAAGAGCTAGATTAGAACCTCTGATCAGCCACTCAGTCTCCATCCCTAAAACTATAGGGCTAAATCAAAGTGGTTTAGTAGCATTTGGGGATGAGGGGCTTTTGCGTATTAGATATGTGGTGTTTTACTACCCCGTGCTCTGGAAATGCTGTAGAGATGCTCTATCCCCTTATCTATCTGCAGTATGGAATTACTGCACTCTTAAGCTAGAGGTTAGTACCTCAGAGCAGGTCTTTTCTTGGGGTAGTTTTGTAAAACTGTCTCTTCTGAACTATTGACTGAAATAATTGAGCTTATGAACAAAATGTAGATGAGCTGGTTTTTGACTGAAAGAGTAAATTTTGTGTGTATGTCTAGAAATTCGATTTACTTTCAATGTGAAAACCTAAAGATGGTTTCCCCGAGGTGCGCGCTTAAGTCTCGGAGACGTGAATTCTTGCAATATCGGTCTGGATAAAAGTATCGCCATGCCTCTTATGTCAGAAGGAACGTGATACTCTCTGGCGGGTTGAGTAGCTCCTCTGTGCAAGTATTTTCTTCCATTGACACATCTACACTTGAACTTTAAAACTTAGAAACTGCTGATTATTAAAACTTCAAATGACATTAATTTGTTTTGATACCTGACCTGATGAAAACTGCTGCTGTTGCAGTTGACAGCCCAGATCAGTTTATAACCATGTCCTGGATAGTGAGGGGCTAAATAACTGGAAATTGCTCACAGGAAACTCTGATTACAGCAGTCAAACTAAGGATTTAGGGCAAACCAGTATGTGTTGACACTTTACTTTGCAACCTCTGGCTGTTAGAGAAAGCTAAACCACTGGGTTTTTTCCCCCCTGCCTTTTCCTTGCAAATATAAGGGATGCTATTGGCATGATGATGGAGACAGATGGGTGTAAGCATATGATTTTGGGTGCTGTAGCCATTGACTTCAACTGGTTCCTGACCTCATTAACAAGATGGAGTGCCTCAAGTTCTTGGGGCAGCTCCGAATGCCTCCTTTGTCCTTTGCTGGCAGGGTACACAGCTCTGTACTTGGTTATATTTCATATTCTAATCACTGCCTGTTAGGTTAGCTCAGTAATTACCCCACTCGTGCTCTTGGTCTTATGTTGCTCTCTTTAGCAAAGAACATATCTCCAGGGTACCAAATGAGGTTTTGTAGAGGTTCTCCTGTCCTGTTTTGCCCTGATGGTGATTACCTGGTACAAATCAGCCTTTGTGCTACAGTGTGGACTCTTTCCCTTGAAAGAAACTCCCATAGGACTTCTGGGGAGCTGTGTGGGGGAGCGGTGAGACCTCACAAGAGGGGATCCCTCATGAAGAAAAATATTACCCAGAATAAAGGAATAAAGATGAGCTTTGTAGAATGAGTAACTGCTGTGCTTCAGGGGTAGCATACGCTTGAGACGAGTGGCATGCAAATAGTTTAGACTTGGATGCAATGACATTTATGTAATGTTAGTATCAATTCTGGGAAACATAATGCATAACAATGGGCATTACGAGTTAGGAAATAGCTCACTTTGGCATTTAAGATTGCTATCCAGTCAAATTCAATCAGAGTTGGTTTTCTAGTGCTGCTTCTTGAGTTTCTGCCAAATAGGTTTGAGTCTTTCAATTTGTCACCTGTTTCCCCCCCCAGCATAAAGCAGAAGGTAGTTTTGCAAGAACACAGTTTGCACTGCTTCCAACTTTTTTTCTCTTCTCTTTCCTTAGCTTGAGAATATCTGTCTTACTCCTGAAATGTCTACCAGGTGTTTTTGCTGTTAGTTGTCATTTAAGAGAAATTTTGTTCAGAAGATATTATGTGTTTGCATTAACAGAATTTAGGGTTCAAAAAAGTGTATGATGGGATAGGAATGATAATAAGAGCTAGGTATCAGAAAAAAAACCAAAAAACAAACCCAAACAATCCAAACTACGGAACTCCACAAAACTATTACAATCAAATAGATAGGATATTTGTCAGAAAGCTCCAAATGACAAATGATGAAAGCTTTGGATTTTGTATACCAGATGTTGTAAATATTTATAGGGATATCTTGCCTCTGTTTTGAATTGCATAAATACTGCATTGTAAGTCTGTAACCATCCTTTTCCTGCCCAATTTTTCCTTACTGTGCTAGTCCTTGCCAGACTGTACTATGTCCTGGCTTTACTGTGCCTACCGCTGGGTTTCTATTTAATCGGAGAAGCAAAGCCATCTGGTAGCTTATGCTTTATTGGTACAGGGAATGCTTCAGCATCGAGAAACAAGCTGGTTTTTTATGCAGCAGAGAGCACTTGGTACCACTGCATCCTCCCTGAACAAGCATAGACATCAGCAGCATGTGCATGCTTTGGGTTGCCAGCCCAACAAACACTGCTGGCTTCTTCACGGAATTATTCTGTAGCTGGTTTTTATGTGGGAGGTGGTGAGATGGGTCCAGCGGTGGCTTTTGGCTTTCAGTCTCCTTACAGATGGGTGACTACTCTAGAATCAGCTGCGTATTTCATTTTTTGTCTGTTCAGCAATAAATGCAGTTTGAAAGCCAAGTGTTTGATTAAAAATCACCCAAAATATACCACTTCGGCCATCCTCATCCCTTTTCTTCACAGTGAGAGGAAGAGTAGAGGTCGAAGAGCTGTTGAAAGGCTTGAATTAGAATGGAGCCAAAATCTAAGGCATCTGGGGGGGCCCACGCTGCAGCACAGCAGAGCTGAGTTTGTTTAGCCAGTCGTCCCATCAGGAGGAGGAAGTGCTTTGAGATCCTCACCAGTAACCCCAGCTGGATGTTTCTCAGGACCACCCGTAGCTGTCTTTGACCTCTTTTGCTGTCTTCCTGCATGCTGGAGCAATATTCCTAAAGCAGCCCTTCCAAGGGGGCTCCGTGGGAAGATTGCTCTGGGCAACATTACAGGGTTACTCTTGTGGGTGCTGTTCATAAGTGTCCCAGTAACCATGAACTTTGGGGAGGGGAGTAGTGGGGGGACGGTGTGCAGTTAAGCCCCCAGTCCTTTGCACTGATGCGCTTGTATCAAAATCTGGATTCGATTTAAGTCATTGAAGTAACCCCTTAGTGTCGCGTTGAAGATTCAGGAAAAGTCAGTTGAAAAACCCAGCGAAGCCTCCGAGTGTATCTTGGCATTAAAGTTGCGAGATTAAAAAACACTCCTTATTTCTAGGGCCTGACTCATGGGTTTTGAATGCTCGAGGGTGGCAGCGCTCACTCCTATGGTCAAGTAGCCTTATAAATATTTCAGGACTCTAGGGCACAGAGCTGTGCCAAATATTTCTCTCGTGTTTGGGTTATTTTTCCTAATTCCCGAAACAAATTTTTGCAGATCTCTTGTAACTTGGATTGAGTGTGAAATTAAACAGACAACATGATAAATCTCCAAGTTTCTGAAAATGGTGCATCAAATCCAAGAATTTAAATCTATTGCAAAGTGTTGCTGACTGTCTAAAAGCTGTTTTATTGGGACGCCGTATATGCAGTTTGGTGTGTATGCAATAGGCAAAAGTGAATTGCAGAGCAGCTGGCTTGCTAGAGACCTTCAGAAATAAACAAGAGAGTAGAATTTGACCCTGGTAGGAAAATAATTAGGGCAAAGTGGCCGGTTATTAACAGTGGCTCCAGCTTCTGGTGGCAGCCTAGGCAAAGCAAAAGAAAAGCCGGGGGGGGGGGGGGGGG
>WKFP01014828.1:1683792-1776576 GCA_011057875.1 Pterocles orientalis | reverse complement strand
ACACGTTCAGCCAAGTTGTAAATTAATTCTCTGACAGATTGCACTCTGGGGGAAGGTTGTTGTTTTTTTTTTTTTCTGAGTTTTCATGAGGCATTGCAAGTTCCTGCGAGCCCAAAGCGTTAAGGGTGGAGGGGGCTTTCGGCAGAGGTATGCGGGAATGTGTTGCTCGGGATTTCATGGGATGCTGGGATGCAGGGGTGCTGCAGGTGAGGAGCTGGTGGTGGAAAGCAGTGGGTGGTGGGTCTCTTCTGCCTGCAATATAGCAAGATGGAGGGTGAATACATACACTTATTTCTGTAATATCATAGAATTATAGAATGGTTTGGGTTGAAAGGGACCTTACAGATGGAGTCCTAACCCCCCTGCCATGGGCAGGGACACCTCCCACTAGCCCAGGTTGCTCAAAGCCTCATCCAGCCCAGCCGTGAACACCTCCAGGGATGGAGGATTTGCTCATTGTGAGTGTGCTGAAACCAGACTGCTGTGCTACATGAAAAAAGCCCTTTAAGAAATAAAGCTTTGGGTGTCCCTTGTCCTTCATGAATTCCTGGACCAGCTTCACTGGTTTCTTCTCATCTGGGGGAGACAAGTCTTTAGACAGTGAAAAATGTGTATTATTCAAGCAATTTTCTTGGCTTGGTGTGTTTGCTGTTTTAACAAGTATGTATTGTGTGGGAAATCCTTGGAAGTAGGAGATGGAGCACGGCAGGCAAGATCCCGAGCAAATGTCAGAATAAGTAGATACGCAGATAATAGTAACCAGAACATCTCTTGAAGTTGTGTAGAAAATATATTGCTCTATTTATAAATGTGTAATAATTTTTAAAGGCACTAAAACATAAAGATGCTGGAAGAAGATATGGAAAAGGTCTGTATCATGTTGCATATATATCTGGGCTGGGCCCAGTCATCATAAACTGTATGGGACTGTAATACAGGTGAACTCATTATTTTTCTTTCTGCAGAGGAGAAAGAATGGTGTTTATAATATGTACCTTTTGTTTCCATATGCTATTGTTTAAAATGAGGTAACTGAGAGCTGAGCATAACAAACATGTAAGCACAGTACTCCATGATTATCACTGGGACATAATTTCCACTGGCCATCTGCCTGTCCAATCCATTTATTTTGAAAACTGAAGTACAGTGTAAGAATGGGCTTTATATTGTAAGTTAAACTAGCTTTTGGATTTTTTTAACTAGAGCTCTGTGGAAAAAAAATTGACTTAATACATTCTCCTTAAGTGAAACTCTAACCTTAATATCTTTTTCTTTCTTCACTTGGTTTGCTTTCTATGTACAGGAGTATGACAGCTGGCACGATGCCTCCTTTCTGAATTGTGCCGTTTAGCGTTTCTGGCAGCTGGATACGTGTGGAAAGACGGATAGTAACGAATCTCTTTCTCATACCTTTTGTAGCCTGTTTTTCATCAGATAGAAAATTGTTAATACTCCCTGAACTTTCCTCCTTTGGCTCACCCGGGTGGTAATTTACTCGAGCATTTCCCGTACGTTGTCTCTGGGTGTGGAGCTCGTGATTTCCATCTCTGCTGCGTTACAGAGCTCTGAGGGGTTCTGCTTCCTCATGTTGTAGTTAATTGGGATGGTGTAAACTTATGGAAGGGAATTAATCCCAAATCTGAAACAAAATCTGAAGTGAAACATGGAAAAACACTGCACTTTGTGTATTTGTTGCAGTGCTGTTGATGGTTCCTCAGTAGAGTTCCATAGATCTCCTGATCAAACAGGAGCCTGCCTACAAAGACTTACTGCTTGGAAAAGCTTAGAAAATCCTGTTTTTTTTCTACACGTTAAAGTGTATTTTAATGTTTGTAAATGAATATTTTTGTAAATGGTGGGCACGCAGATATTGGGATCCATACACACTGTTTGGATCTGTCAGCTCCTGTAAGTCATCACCATAATGATTGTACCTTCTATTCCTTTTCTCCTCCACTTGGGCACTGTATACTAACTCTGCAAGCACAAATAGTCCAACTCGACAGAATACAGTTACAGCTTTCTCAGGGTGCCAATATGCAGGCTTGCTGCAATATAAAGGGATTTTTTAGAGATGGAGCAGTGAGAAACACTGAAATGCTGCTTGGGGATCCCACCTTTGGCACATGGATGGACACTGAAGTGATGACAGTGCCTAGAGGAAAAGTATGCAAACCTCCTTTTCTGACAGCAGATGGAGAGTCTTGTCTAAAAGTGTTACTTGGCTTAACCCACTTTAACCGTTTATTTATTAAAAACATGCAGGGTTGAGCTCAGAGCTTCAACACTTTGCTGTTTATTACTCTGTAAGACTTTTTTTCGAGCAAGAAAACCTACTTCTCCCACTCCACCCTCCCCCCCCAGCAAAGCTGAAAGAGGAAGGTGGTTTTATCCCTGCAAGTATGCCCTGCCCTTCCATTTCACTGCTGGTTTTGAATGCTGCCAAAACTGGGATTTGTTCCTTTTTTTCTCTCTTCTCCGCCAGTTCTTCTAAGACTTGGAGCTCTCCTCAGACCTCAAGTATTTTCATATTGGGGAAAAAGAAGAAAATCTTAGATCCTTTGAGCCAAGCTAGAAAAAAGAAGAATAAAAACATGCAAGGACCTAAACACAAATGGCCACACCCTTGAGGGGAGGATGAGGTGTTGTCTTTCAACAAGCTCTTCCTCATCAGCAATTCACTGAAAATTTACTTTGATTCTCTTTAGAAAATGTGTCGAGTTATTAATGGACTTTGAAACTTTATTTAGGACGCTATTTTCTTTTGTCAAGAATGTCTTGAAGTTCTTCAAAAGCTAATTTGTAAGTTATTGCAAGGATTAAACAGACTCATGTTGACATAAGTAGGTTTTTATGTTTATTGTCTTTTCATGTGGATATAAAAAATGTGTACGTGCCTGTCTCGCTGCATGTTTTATTTCAGTGCTGCAGATGAGGAGGAGAGAGATGTTGCAACACTGAGTTTTTTGTTCAAAGTACAAGCTGACCTACTGCCAGCAGGCCCTGGAAAGCTGTCATGCAAGGCTGAAAGAGAAATCAGCGGTGCTTTGCTTAGTACAGCTTTTTATTGATGTAAACCCGCCCTGAAGCAGAGGTGGTAACAAATATCTGCAGGGATAATGTCTTGAAAAATTTTCAGCACAGAACTATTACCAAAATCTTCAGGAACAGTGTGTATTTACATTGTTTATGAAGATTTTTTTGGGGGGGAAGGGGAGGAGGAGTGTATATGTGTGCGTACATATATAGTGCAGCTCCATTCATCTAGCTGTTTGCTGTGGCCTGACCCTTCTCTTACCTGGCCACTTGCAAATGGGTGGCACAGGTCCCCCGTTTTCTTTAGGTTCTTGGGAGAATCCCAGCCTTTGTTACCTACCCCCTGAAGCAGCAGCGGTCTGCAGTGTCTCAGTATTTTATTCTGTTTTCACACTGCCCTTTAACATGAAGTTTGTGTGCTGGTAATGCCATCGCTATGGGACAGCCTGTCCCTCGTCCGGCTGTCCCCCCTGACCTGGGTTTATGTGCATGCTGTGGTATGGGTGTCCACAGCCGTGCCGGCTCAGCGCTGGCACTGCCGCTTTCCCTGCCCTCCCTCCCCTGCCCTCTTGATTTTTCTTGTGTTGCTGGCTGGGGCTGGTCCTGGGAAGGCACGCGAGCCCTTCATTTTGTGCAAAGTGTAGTTCAGGTGGATATGTGGATGCTGTTCTTATGTCTGCGTGAAATGGGGCTTTTGTTCGCCGTTAGAAAGCGGTGAAGGCTGAAGCAGTAAATCAGACACAGAGTCTATAAATCTTGGTAAAATTCAGTTGCAAGCTCAGTTTGTTTCACTTGTTCACTGTAAATTTTGTCTCTGTTAGGTCTGAGACCCCTTGCCAAGCACCTCTGGCATTTTTACTTCTGCACATCTGGATTTGGCAGAAGCATTAACTAAATCCCATAATTCTTAAACCCCTAAAGCTGTGGCCCCCTGCTCCATTTCAGCAGAGAGCTGGAGATGAAGCTAAAGGCTCATTATAAAGCAGAGCTGTAACATAATCTATAGGCAGTGTATTAAACTGACATGCCAGCTCGATGTGCTGTGGTTTTAAATATCTTGCATTCATCTCCCCCGAGTACGAGATGAAAGTTTAGACCCTCGCTGAGCAGCCCACGCTGCGGTTGGAGCTTGCCATTCAACACGTAGGCTCTGGGGCACGTGTGGCTATTTTGGAGGCTTTCCCCTATCACTCACTATTCCATTGTTTTTTTGTTTTTTAATCAGAGTTGTGTTTTCTTTTAAAAAACCAAATCGAAGTGACAACTCTGGAGACAAAGCTCTCATTTCCTATGCCATATCCGTCTGTAGATAAATGACTCTGAGCCTTTTCATTCCTGTTCTTACCACCCTGCTGTCTTTGGTATTGCTAAATTAGGCTAGAGTGATTTTATTTTTACTACCAAATGTTTCATGCAGGGGAAGGCATTTGACTGAAATAGGATTTTGGGGCAACCATATTAAAATGTATTAACTGGATTATATTTACAATTTGAAAAGGTTGTTTAATTTTTTTTTTAGTTTTGCAGAACTAAACCAGAAGACTTTTATGCCAGTGAAATTATCATCCCATCAACCAAAGAGGAGATCAGATTAGCTGGATAGATGGATAAATAAGAATGTTTTTCATTGGGGGACAGTGTTGGTGAGCTCTGTGACTGGTATTATTTTCTTCATGCAGTGTGTCCCAGAAACAGCAGAAAAATAGACCTTGTTTTTACTTTTGCGGAGTGATACTGTCAGCTTTTCAGTTAGCATTAGGGATATGTGTATGCTAGAAATCAGGTTTCCAGGAGAGCTACCTGTATCTGCAGGGCATCGTGTTATTAAAGTGTCAAGTGTAATTACATAACCTGGAAGTCGGAGCACATTCTTGTTTTGTGTCGATGAGGTTTGCCCAATCCCACCCCAAGGACATAAGAGTTTCCCCACCTGGGCTGGGAAATTAACTTTCGCTTGGTACTGACCAGAGTTAGATTGGGTGATATAAAGGGAAATGCTATGCTTCCTTTTCTCCATCTTCTTGTGCACTCTTTTATATGCAGTGATTGGGTTGCCCTCTCTTCTCCAAGCTGTAATTATCAGCCTCTGATGAACGTGCCGAGTTACTTTGTTTTCCAGCAGATTTCACTTGGTGGCTGTTATTCCAGCCTGCCCCTTCTTTGCTGCTGAGTTGCTCCATCAGCCCTGTACTCCTCAGGATGATGAAAACCAGCCTGCCTGGGTCTTCCCTGCAGCAGGGGGAGGAATGACAGCTATTTGATGTTCAGTGGGCGCTGTGGTTAGTGTTTAGGAAGTGATGTGACAGTAAGGGAGAAGCAGGGAGGTCTGGTGTAACCTCAGGCAGGTTAATCACTGTACATGTTGACATTTAAATGCAAACTTTCATCCACACTGGGATTTTCATATGTCTGCTTGGTATTTATTTTATTTTTTGTTTGCATTAGTATCTTGGCCTAGTCTGGAAGGAAAAAAAAAAAAAAGATTGTTCTGCTTTAAGCTTTGTTTATTCAGAAAATACATTTTTTTCCCCTCAATTTGATAGGAATGTGGAAGTAACTCTTTTTCCCCTGGGACACATTTTGTGCTGTTGTCATTTTTACCTGCATTTTATATGCTTTCAATTCTCAAAGGCGTGAGCTTCTTCATTCTGGTTAAGCACAGCAGGCTGAAGGAGTGAACTCAGTTTGCTTATGCATCTGAAGGGCTTGAAATGCAACTTCTTCAGCAGTTGACTTAGTGGTATCCTGCTCCTTAATATGAGTCATTGCTACAGAACACAGTGCTGCCAGCGCTGGTCTTTTCCTTGGCACATTTCAGTTTGTTTAGTTAATGAGAGAAACACTTCAGAGGTAATTAAATGCTTTGTGAATTTCATGCTAGTGAGAAGTTTCTGTAACTGGGAGGCTGAGGTCATCCAGGTACTCTGGGATGGCAAAATACCCAGAGGTCCTGAGAATGGCTGGGTGTTGGCTCCTTGCATGAACGAGGGCCTGTTCCCTTGGGAAGGCAGCTCTCCTGGGGATGCCATCTGCATCTGGGAGCTAGTGGGGAAACACCTGGGACAGAGGCTTTGAAGTCACCAGGTGACTGGTCCCAACGTGGGATGGGAATTATTTCTGTGGCTCTGATGCAGTGTTGCATTTGGCCAGCAACTCTTGGTTGGGCTAACAAATACCCATTCATTGCCACATAAGGGACTTCTTACACTGGCAGTAGTAGCGGAATCTCACACATACAGACATGGGAGGGTAGGGCTGACCCTGTTACTGCTGCTCCTGTCTAAACATTTACAAGACTCCAGTTTCTCCCCTTCCCATTCCCCCAAGTCCTGTTTTGGATGCTGCTATTGCTCAGTCTTTAGGAATATGAGCAGCAACATGCTGCCCTTGGTGTGTGTCCCTGGAGGAGACCGTGTTGCCTTCTGCTTTACTGGTGTGGACACTGAGCCTTTTCCATTGAAATTGTTAGAAATGCAGTCGTTAATGCAGTCGCTGTCTCTAGACTGTGGTGTGTGGGGGGTCTTGCACTGGGGGGGGTGGGTTAACTGTAAAATTAATTGGTTGATATGGCCATGCCCATAGCAGGGAAGTTGGAACTAGATGATCTCAGAGGTCTTTTCCAACCTAAACCATTCTGTGATCTGTATCAGATCTGTAAGGGTGTGTTGTCACCCAAGTGTTTTGCTAATATCTGGCCCAAACTTTGTGTAACATCAACTAGAGTTTGCCGCAGAAATCTGCGGTGTGGCATCACAGTCTCAGAAGATGCTCATATCTGTGCACTCAGTCTTACTCCCTCAAATCCTTCCCTTGGAACAGGGACTGCTAGTTGCATGAGTTTTATTGTGGTAAGGAGCTGAACTGCAGATTAAAACCATAAATGTCATGTCAGTTCACTCTGCAAGTGATATTTGTATTGTAAGAAGAATCTTCCATGTCTTTGTTTGACCTAATCACCCTGCCAGGTCACAGGTGTCCTCATGTGGATGGGAAAAGAGAAAAACCTGTAAAGCCATGCTAACCTAGTATTCCCCTCACCTCGCTTGTGTGTGAGAATGAAGGTATGTTTCCGAGTTGTTTTCATTCCAAGGTTTCCAGCTTTATTCATGTTCCTGCTTTGATTGTGCTTATTGTCCCCTCTCTCTTGTACAGTTTGCTTTCGTTCTGCACCTCTGTGCTCAAAAACAAGCGCAAAAGGTACATTTGTAATCTGCAAGAAGATTTGTTGAATAACAAGTCTCTTCTGAGAGAGGCCATATTTTATCTAAGGTGAAATACTGGCCCTGTTGAACTACTATTTAGTAACTTCATCTGTGCATTCTTCATTTTTGGTCAAGAAGAGATAGTGGAAAATGTTCATCTCCTCCTTCAGTTCATGCATGCATGACTGTTGTTTGAGTTGGGGACTTGTAGCAGAGTGCACAGAGATGAGAATGCTGTGGTATCCATGTCCAGTTAGAGCCCAAAAAGGTTTAAGGACAGTCTTATAGGAAAGCTGGAGGAGAAGAAAAACCATATGCAACTGTATTGCATATATTTGTTTAAAATTCATTTCTCACTATAACCAATTATAACACTCTTGCTAATATTAATAAGAGTTTAGCTTGCATGTGATTGTTCCAGGTTAGCTTGAATTATTTTGAGTGAAATAAAACTTTAAAGTGTGAATTTATGCATATTAAAATAATTTCAGTATAAAATTTATAAGGATAAAACTTCATATTTTTGTAGCCGTGTCAGTGCTAATGCCTTTCTTCAAAATCCTTTTCACAATGTGCTCTCGTTCATATTAATGTATGAAAACACTATATTCTCAGCATGCCTAAACATACTTTGGATGCTAGAGCTGTGCTAAGTTGCCATTTAAATCCAGCAGCTCCAAAGACAGAGAAAACATCACAGTGCTCCCTGGAAAAGCAAACTTTTTAGCAGATTAGAGGTATAGGCTGTAACTGAATGCTAGCGAGAGGTATGAAACACTTCCAGCCCGCTCTGTCTCTGGAAGAGCCGCGCAGGGACGTGGGCTGTAAATCTAGGGCCTGCCTTTGGTAGGTTGCATAATTTGAAGATATCTGATGCCTTCTAATAGGTGGCCGGAGAGGAATGTATGAAGCCATTAATTTCAAGAAAGGCATGACAGATGGCTGTGCAAAGAGCTTCTGTAGCTTTTTCATTGTCCCGGTTGAACCCTGTTTGGCTTTTAGCAACTGGTTGAATAAAAGTGATGTATTTACGAGGAAAAAACTTTCCTCTAAAATTGGTGCATTAAACAGGCAGTAAATATGCAAACGGTGCATTTTAGTGTTGGAGCATCATGACCCCTGATGTCACCAGCTCATATAACATGAGGACATTACTTGCCAAAGGTCACTGGCTGCACTTTAAGTCTCACTTTCCGTTTCCATGTGGTTGTTCCAGCTGCAGAAACAGGACCAGGTGTGCTATTGCTGTTTGGTGGTTGATAAAGTGTGCCTTGAACGGTGGGCTTGGGTGGGAAGCCATTGGATCTGTCTGGTTTTGATAGCCAGCCTGTTTCCCTGATGGCCTTCGATTAATGCATCTTATCCTGCCTGGTGAGGTTTGGGGAGGGAATGGACAGGACTGAAATATTTCTACCTTTTTTTTTTAATGCTCCCATAAACTAAAGGTGGAGTTTGAGCAATTTTGGAAACTGTTTGCATTCCCTCTTTCACCTTAGTGTTTGGGATGGTTTTGCTTGGTTGGTTTCCTACCTGCATCCCCAGTTTTGCAACCAAAAGTTGGCTGCTTCTATCTTGAAGAGCTGTTTTGCAAACATTTGATGCATCACTCCTCAATGAAGTTTGTGTCCCACTGAAGTGAGTTATATGCTTCTGTGTCTTGTTAAATCGTGGTTTTGAACGTTCACTACAGCTGATGGATGCATCTTGCTGTTAGCTGTGGGGAGGGAGAGGATGCTGCAGAGGCTGGCAGGGAAGGCTTGCTCTGCCGTCCCCCCCACCTCAGGCAACAGGCGGTGACATCTCCCGCATGCCAGCGCTGACCTCAAAATGTGCAAAGCGTGAAGAATTGGAAAGAAGCGTGAAGGCAGAGTAACCCTACTAGGACAGTTCACCTGTCCTGCTTTCCAGGATATTTCTTGGATATTCTCACATCCTTTTTTGTTCTAGGTGGATGAAGAGATTCTCATTGCTTTTGAGAGGCTGTGTTAGCTGCATAATTTTTGATGGATTTGGACTGATGTGGAGAATCTCTTTTGAGGATAAACATTCAGCAGTCAACATCCCTGCCAATTTATTCTGAGTACCTTTTCAAACTGAAAATGTCTTTCTCATCTTTCTTCTGCCAAAGGGTAGAAGGCTTTTATTCTTAAATAGCTTTGGAGCCATTCAAGAGACTGTATGTAGGTCTTCGAGGCTATGAGAAAAGTGTCAGTCGCATGGAGGCCAATGACTCCTATGCAAGTGATAAGTATTTTGTACTCTTATCAGCAATAATAAAAACAAATAAAAAACGACTTGGAGATTTTCCATACTGTCTTTCTTGGATCAAGTTAGAGAAATGAATGGATATTGGGTTTTAGTGTTGCATGGTTTAACCTGCAATTGTTTCCTAGCTTTCTCTATAACCAACAGTGCATGTTGGATTTTTTTTCGGAATGCTAGAGCAGTCTTGACTTTTAGTCCCCAAATTTTAGACTGTAAATTATTTAATTTTTTTTTTTCTTAGATATGATAATGAAGAAGAGTTTACAATTAATATTTAGGGTGGCTTTCTTAATTTTGAAATGTCTTGATTTTAGTTTTGGTAGTATAGAGCTCAGAGATCACGACATACAGTTGAGGGGGGAAAGAAAGTCAGCAGAGATCTAACATGACTACCAGGCTCTATTTTACAGGATTCTTCTGCAAGTCCAGGCTTTGAATGGCTGGACACTTTTCACTGCACAATGGTAAGCTGAGAGCAAGTCGTAGACTGTTGCAGGGAGTAAATTGGAAGGGCTGAGTTTTCTTCCTTGGTTTTTCAGAGCTATTTGGTAACCAGCCTTATTCATTGTGTGTGTACCTTTTGGATCTCTAGATGTCCAAGTAAGAAAAAGCTTGTTGTGACATAACTCTTAACTTCAGGTTATTATGATTAACAATTTCAGTGCAATTCTTGGCAGTGAAATTCAGAAGACTGTTAAGATCAGCGAGAAATTTAGGTGAACTTCATAGTGGCAACAGGTACACTAGGATTTTCCTCTCTGGAGGCTTAGTAAGGAAGTTCCATGTGGGTTTATATTCAGTCTTAAATGTCTGCAATGCATTTGGCAATTGAATGGTAAAGAGAACTTACTTAAAATGAGGGTCTTCATTTTGCAGTCAGAGTATTTGTCCTGAATAGCTTCCTGTTTTCTTTGGACAAGTGCTTTTTGTCATGTGCTGCCTAAAAAGCGTGCAGATAATCTTCATGTGCTCTTCTCCTACAGGTCCCCAGCAGAGAGGACAAATGCTTTCTTATTTATATAGATGTGTGTGTAGAAAACAAATATTTATACATAAATATTTACTTAAATAATATATGTGTATAGCACCATCTATAGTCATATATCCAGTGTTTTAAATACATCTATAAATAAATGTGTATGTAAAACCCCACACCTGGAACTGTATAAATCATGTAAAAGTGATGTTTAAAGTCAAGTAAATTAAAACAACTGGTGTGTGTGTATATATATGTATATATGAAATTTAGAATGGAAAACTAAATCTGAAATTGTTATATATTCTTTTCTGAATTGTTATATATTCATATATATATATGAGCTTTATTACCTTGTGATAAAGATTTGTGTCTTAGCTGTAAACAGCTGGTATGAATTTATTGAACAATGTGCAACTCCCTTTAAATGTGTTTCTTGTATTCTGAGGGTTTTCTGTTGGACTTTCTTCTGCAGTATCTTATACTTTGGGATTTTAGCCAATAAGTGTCTGCCTTAAAATAAATGTCTGCTGTAATATTCCCTTGACGTATAAAAGGCAAGATATCCATTAGGATTTACTGATGTCTCCTATTTCTGTTTTATTTCTTTGTGCTCAAAGTTTACGTTGGACTAATGCTGAGGAGTTTTCTCTCCATTGCACTAAGCGAAGGCACATATGTATAGGACTGTGCTTTCATTGAGCTGGAGTAGGTCTCGGGACATCAGTGTATTAACCATAATTGGTTTAATTGTTACTTTCCATGCACTTCAGAGCAGGCTTTTTATCTGAGCTGAGTTGTCCTTCAAATGTTTAAGGTTATGTTTTTCTTCTGCATTACCAAAGGAACATTCCATAAGCCTTCGTGCCATTCTGCTTAAAACGAGAACTCTCTGTGGATGGAGCACAGTTGGGTTGGAGAAGGTTCTGCACTTGCATGCGTTTCTTCTGAGCTCTCTCCTTGGGCGCTGAGCTGCGTGCTCAAAGGAGAGAGCTCAGAAGTGTAGCTCTGAGTCCTCAGCCTTTTAGACTGCTGGTTATAATGCTAGCAGAATTTGTTCAGGTGTCTGAACTTGCCTCTGTTTTCCTCTTATGTGTCGTAGCTTATCGTTATCTCAATTCTTTGAAGCAAGCGGGTTGTATCCGATGTGTTTATGCATGCCTGGTTTGTTTCTGGATAGGAGAAACTGTAACAACAGCTGGTGTATGAGGGATTCAGCTGAATATCAGGCTACTAAGGTTATTAAGGAGTTGGATATTGAGTTAGTGGAATTAATTTTGTCATCTTCACACTTAAGCTCCATTAGAGAAAATTAACTCTTCTTTAGTTTGAGTTTGTTCAGGAGGCCCCAGCAATAAAACTTGACTAAGTAACTTTCCAAACTGTTTATTGCAAAAGAGACAGGCACTTAAACTGCTGCTCTGATGGAAATTGTGCAGCTCCTAAGGTGATGCCTCCTCAGGAGTCCCAAGTAGTTTGCCTGCTTTGTTTGCGAAGTTAATTGGTATTGGCCATTCCGAAAAACCCAACCCTGTAACTGGAAGAGAATGTACAGATCTGCAGCTCCCAAAAGCTAAAGCAGCTGTACAAGGTTTATGTTGTGTTTCTAACTACATTTTCATTCCATTTCCTCTTTCTGTCTCTCTGAGAAATTAAGTAAGCAGTAATTTTTACCCACTGGCATATAGTCTCTCAGGGAGAAATCTGGATTAGTCCTGCAAACTCTCCGAACAGAAGAATAATCTTCAGAGAGAAGACAGCCAGTTAAAATAAATAGGGCTCTAAGGCATGCTGGCAGCATGAGAATGTGACTGAGCTCCTTGAGAGAAGGCTTAGTGAAAGCTACTAATTCAGGGTCTTAAATATCTGCAGACATTCTGGCACTTGACTGTAAATCATTTTCCACCACTTACGTATTTCGAAAGCATATATTTTTTGGAATTGCCCACGTTCTTATTGCAAATATGGTTTTAGCCATGATGTCCAAATTATTTTGCCTTGGTCCTTTTCACAACTTGTTTTTTGACATTGTGATGTTATTTCTTCTCCAAGTCGGAATATTAGTTGTCTCCCGTTATTCAGGGAACCCACCAGTATTGCCGGTCCCATCTTGGTGGCAATCCTTTCATCTCTTTGTTCTCTTCAATGCTTCAAGTGGCTTGGAAAAGCAAGACCAGATGCGTAGCCTTGTTAGATGCCAATAGAGGTACACTTGTGTGGAGTGGTTTCTTTATTCCTTGCACATGAGGTCAGTGTGAATTTTGACTCATTTTTCAACATCCTTTGAATTCCAATTTTTACTTGTATGTCAGTACATGAAGAAAGTCTAAGCTACAAGTAAAATTTGTTACATGTATCAGAATTTATTGCAGTGTGTGTAGTTAACTGCTTCCATTCTATATGGGCAAGTTCAAAAGCAGGGATCGTGCTTTCTTGTAACTGCTTCTGAATTGGTAGTGATGATGCAGTATTGGTGTTATGTCAAAAATTAAAGCCAAAGGTACTTTTTGTGAAGCCGTTTGCCTCTGCTTCCTGATGTCCTGCAGCAGTTGGGCTGTTGTATGGGAGGGGAGAGAGATGGAACTTGCTCATGGAAGAGTAGAGCTGAAAGGAAACCGTGATGGGTCAAGCCGTCACAAGTGAGAGATGGCACCAGCTAATAAACCCTTCTGGCATCAGCATGTGGAAGCTATTTCTGCTTATTAGCAACCTGTTGTGGGCCATGCAAGGGAAGCTGAGGGCTGCCTCTCCTGCTTTGCTCCCCTGGCATTGAAGTTGATCTGTTTCCCATTAGCTGATTGAAGAATAAAGAGCACGTATCCAAGAGGCCTGTGCATTGTACCCTGTTTTGTAGACTTAACTTGTGATTTTGGATCCTTTCCTGAATCAACCCAATTATGTGTAAGAGTAATTAACACTACATGGTGCCTTTTCTGTTTGTTAGCAGCTGACATTCCCTCGTGCTCCATATGTGGTGCATGCAGGGATGGACAGAGCAATGGATTGTGAGTGTATGTAACTGCTTATTTACAGTGCAAAAGCAAGTTAAAACTTTTTCTTTGTGGAGGGCATTAGATAAATATTAAGGGCTGAAATACAGTGAGAGGAAAATGTTGAGAAGAAAAGAGAAACGGTTGAAATCGTGTGTCTTTTTCCTAAACCCTGTGAACCCACAGGTGTGCTCAGCCCTGTTTCTGTAGAAGGAAGGCTCACACTTTGCGTTAGGTTTTGTTTGACATAATTTCTGAATGTGGGACTACAGGGATACATGGTACAATCACATTAAAATGTATGCTGTTGCCAGGGTTGTTGCTGAGGATAAGTAGCAGGACTGAGAATGAAATGCAAAAGATGGTTTGTGGGTTCTTTGCTGGCAAAATAGCTGGATGCCTGTGAGCTCTCCCCGTCTTTTCCCTCATGGGCTGTGATGAGTCAAAAGGCTGGTTTGGGTCTGCTGGTCCGGGTGGTATCTGCTGTCAGGGTCCACAGCCAGTCAGAGAAGTATGCTGGGTTGGTATGTGTACTTCTTTTTTCCTTACATGTTATCTTTAATGATCATTGGTGTGCTGTGCCTGCCTTAGATTATAGCTTTATGGATGAGTCTGGAAACACCTTTAATGTTATAGGGAGGAAAAAGAAGGGAAATAAAATTTACAGAAGGATGCAGGAGCAGGACCTTGTGGGATGAGGCAAGGGCAGGGTTTCCTGGCACTAATACATACCAAAATACTCTAGTATATATATATTTTTTTTTTTAACCTAAGCTAATTTTGATCCCTGCTTGGTTTAGGGAAAGCCTTCAACTTATTTGCAGGACTGGCTCATAACCCCTTTTATAGCTGGTTGTGTCAGCGGTCTCCACTGCAAACCCTGCATTGACATTCTTATAACTCAGCTGTATAAATTTGGTCAGGACTTTAAAATTGGCATGTACGCTCTTGACTTGGAAGCAGCTATCGAGGCTGAATGGCTAATCTGTTGGCTATGCGAATAGTATTGCTGTAGTAAAGGCTGTGAGAAATATGATACAGCTCTCGGTTTCCATTGAGCCCGGAGGAAGCTTCTTTGCCACAAAGAGCGGGTGCTCCTGTGGCTCTTTTTTTTTTTTTTTTTTTTTTTTTTTTTTTTATCTCCTTATGTTTTGGGGCAAGGTTGTATTTTCCAAAAGTACAGTAAGGGCTGCTTCTCCAAGCTTGCAGTGATTCACTGAAGGGGTGTTTTCTAGCATATTTTTGAGAGCATGATGTTAAAATACCGGCTATTGGTGCAGGGTGGTACTTTGGTCAGGTGAAATGAGCACAGGCATCAACAAGGCAGTAATATATAATGAGTGTAAATATTTGCAGGAAGTGTGTTATAGCAGGGTGATAAAGCCCTTGGGGTTTGAACATCTGTGTGAAAAGGCAGAGTGTTATTCAGTAAAAGAGAGGTTGCCCAATGGCTTGTTTTGTGACTTTGCAAAGTTCTGTAATGTTTTTTCTGTATGTGTGTGTGTTGCGTTTTGGTTTTTTTAGTTATTTAAAATACTTTAATATAGGGAAGTAGGTAGACTGGAAGGAGAAGCAAGAGCGGTAGTGATACAAAGATCATTGTCTGGTTGACTTCTGCTTTGATTATGCGTGTCTTCAAACTGCGTTGCTGAAGCCAGCTATGTATCAGAAATGCTCGAGGGGTAAAAATCAAGTGGAGGGTTTTCAGATAGCCCAGGGAGTTTTAAATTGGAAGCAATGAATAACATTCTGACAGAAAGTTGTGGATGACATTGAAGGACGTTTGTGTGATGGGGGACTATCACATCCATTATGAGGATTGTTGTGGTGCTCTATCACATGGGCCAGCTGCAGCTAAGGTTGGTCGGAGGCTGCTGGCACAGAGAAGGTAAAAGGCAGCTTCCATCTCTAGTCAAACAGGCCTTTGTCTTATGATTAGCTGCAATTAAGTGTTTAATTTATTACTGCATAAAGGCTAAAAAAATAGTGGTTCAGCGAAGATGCTTGTCAAGTTTTATTCATAGTCATGTGAGGGAAAGTAGATGGTTATATGTTAATTATAAATTAGTTAAGCTACAAATTACATTGATTCAGAGATAGATGCATGTGTATGTGCACACATGCAATTTTCCTGGAAAATATCTCATTAAAGCTTGAAAGTGACAGTAAAAAAGCTATTTTTCTTGCTATTATTTTTAATGTTGGTTATGGCAAAATGAAATAACAGGCTGGCTAAAATTTATCTCACGAAAACAGTTGTATTCCAGTCTGTTTGGGGCTATTTGCTTTTAAAAAAACCGAGGCATAGAACTATGCTGAGATTATTTTTTATACTATTGCTTTTGAAGTTCATCCTGGATCAAGAACTGGTTTACTTTTGTTTTATCTCCATTTGGAACATATTGTTGCAGTTTTGGAATGCTAATCTTTAAAACAAGAACAACAGAACTTTTTTTTTTTCCTGTTTGAACAAAACTGAAATCTTCTATTCAATAGGTGGTTTTATTTATTAGAAAGCATCCTGAGCATCTCTGGATGGCATAGGCTGGCTTTTGGCTTTCAGCCATGAAGCTGATCGCTGCTCAGGGGCCGAAAAGAGGTTTGCTGTTGGGGGCTGCGGGAGTGATCGGCCTCAGCAGGTGCCTGATGGTGAAATGTCTCTCATGCTGTGCCTCCTCCTCCATCTCCAAATGAGCTTCCCAGAGTACAGAGACATAGCACTAAGTAGGGGACATGTTTTTGGTTTGTCTGCTGGTTAACATAAAAAAAAGTCCCATTTTTGTAGCTGTAATTTATATTTGATTTGAAAAACTTGCCTCATACTGGAAATGCAGAATTAAAGCAGATCCATGAAGGATTTGAAGGAATATTTCTGGTGCTTAGAAGTTAGTTTGATTTGTAGGTAGACAGTTTGATAATTTTAATGCTATCCTCTTCTGTGCATACATCTTGTTGTGTTGATTCCTTTTGTTTGCAGGTGTATGTTTAAAAAAAGTATGCTTTTTTCCTACTAGGAATTAAGCATTAGTGTTTTTTTTTTCTTTTGTACATCAGTTTACTAGTCTTTTGGTATTTAAGCATAGATAATGCTGTACTTTACCAGTGACTGATGCCAAGTAATTTTACTAAGCTAAGGTGAAATTTGTAGTTTAAGAACAAAATCATACCGGACAAAAAATGTGGTACAAAAGTGGTAATGAATACCGCTTCAAAATTTCCTGCATATTAGCACCTACATCTTTTTATATTGTGTGCATCTGTTGGATTTTTCAAAATCTAGGTGAAAAAAAGGAAATAAGTGGAGTTAATTTCTATTGTGACAAGGAATATGAGGAGCCTTTTTTCAGTTTTATTGAGTATGTACACAGTTTTGCATACAGAATCCCAATTATGTTTACAAATTTGTTGTATGTAATGGCAATTCACACTTACAGAGTCTAAGAAATGTCAAAACTGAGGCTCCTGGGGTATAAATATGTTTGCAGTGTGGAAAAGATCCTTAATTATTTCAACTGTTCTAATTCCTCCTGCTGTGTCTGGTGTAGATGTTTATTTTTATATACCTGTTCCTGTGATTATATTCCTCTTGCATCTGTGGTAAAACTCTGCCCTCATAGCTTCAGTTCCACTGTGCTAAAGGCACTTGACAAGCCAAGGATGCTGGACTGTACTCTCAGGGAAGACTCCTCAAGATGAGATTTCCTAGAAGTAGCAACCTCCCCTCTTTTGGTTAGTCAGGTTTCTTATCTGAAATCAGCAGGTTTTACTTGTAAGGCTTAACTCACTGTACCTAGATTACTGCTCTGGCATCCCTCTACCCATATAGTCCTTCACACTCTTGTCCAGTAATTTGTTCGTTCCACTGTGCCTGTGACAGCCTCACTCGTGAGCATAGCCAGGGGCTTGTCATGTTTCTCAGGACCTGCTGGCTTTTTTTCCCCATCTCCAGGGTGCGTTTTCCAGACATATATATTTTCAGGTGTTTTCAGGCTGGGGTTTTGCTGAAATGATTTTTGCAGCTGTCTCTCGTGGGTACTTGCATAGAGATTCACCCCCAGGATGCAGCAGTTTAAGAGTGACCTTGGGAAAGTCAGGTGATTAGTTGTGAGTTGGTGTGTGTTGGCCACTGGAATCAAACGAAAAAGTGAAATTTTTGTAAAATTATTCTATACTTTTTTTGGTTGGTAAGGCCACCCACCCCCAATAGTCACCCTGAAGCCTGCTTTTGAAGTCTTAATGGTGAATATGTGTAGGTTGCTTTTTTCTATCATGAATTACAATGCGTGAACATCATGCACTTGTGTACGTTCAGAGAAAGCTAGATTTTATTCACTTTGTCAGTCCAATCACCAAGCACAGCGATCCGTTTGACCTTTAGCTTTTAGCACCCTCACATTCCTTTCCCTTTTCCAGACCTTGCTGACAAATGTCAGCATGCCATCACTGTCAGTTTAGGGATCTGTTTATGGCAGGTTTTACCCCTCACCCAAAGGTTTGAGGAGCTTCCCTATAAATAGCTATGTTGGTCACAACCCTTTCTGTACGGTTCCCTGATCTGTATTTTAGAGAAACCGTGTCTCTTAGCTCACAATTTGGGTATGAACACCAAATTTTGGAACAATTTTGGCTTTGTTGTTGAAGCCTTTTGTAAAAGGATGCACCGTACAAGTTATAATTCTGATGAATTTAGCAAGTCAAGGAGTTTTTTCTGAAATTGGTGCGTCTTCTTTTTCCTTTGTCTTCTACTTTTCTTCCTTGCATGGAACTTGCTCTGGTAACTTTCCCTTGTTAGCACCCTTTGGTTTCAGCTCTGAGTAAAATTGCTCTGACCTGTAATGCTGAAGGACCAGCTGTTAGATTGAATCTGAGAGATGACAAGTCTTCCTACATCTCAGGCCTCCCCTTTCACCAGAATAATGTATTTGATAGCATAGGATTAACACCAAATGGAAGGATTTTTCTGGTTTTGTTTGCATTTTTGGCTATTGTTTTTCATTGCTAAAGATTGCTACTGCAGATGTTTGTGGCGCACAGATTGATGTTGAAAGATACCAGCCGTGATTCACGGAATGTGACATTTCCTGCTTTCAGTCTGTGTGTTGTCAAATTGTATATTTCGGGAGTATTGTATTTGCATTTGTCTTGCAAGATTAGGCAATACTTTTTTTTTCCTCTGTTCAAGTATTTTCAGATGCTGTCCTATATGTATGCCACAGCTGTCATATGTTTTAGTCTCTGAGATTTTAGGAAAACCTTAACCATCTCGGGTGGGCTGATGGAACACTTTCCACAGGTTTACTGACAAGTGTCTGTTCATACACAAGTGAAGGACAGCGTCCATAGTATTTTACGAATTTCTACCCCTTTGCCGTAGACAGTTTCCAAGACCTAGCCTCGCCTCTGTTGGAGAATTGAATGGTGTGGAGACTAGTGACTGTACTTTGTGGTCATTTTCAAAAGGAACCACAAGGAGACGAAACTTCTTGGTCCCTACTGAATGAACTAAAAGAGAGGCAGATAAAAAACAAGAGATGAAAGCCTTCCTAGAGCATGACTGTGGCCAAGGTGAACTCCACTTTTGGAAATAAAGATGAAGTCATTTTGCTGTTTGCAACAGCTCCCTAAAATGTAGTACTTTCTGCAAGGAACAGACTCAAGCTTTCAGGCAAAGGAAAGCATTGGGAGGTTTTTCATGCACAGTGCAAGCAGCTACAACTTCTCTGCTTTAAGACACAAAATACAAATACATCTGGAAACAAAGAGGGAATTTGCACTATCCAGGACTACTCTCTACACCTGATTGAGGACCAGGGATAGAAATCAGTGTGTAGGACTTACGGTGTGTTGCTTTATTTCTGTTTCGGTTGTTAGGAATGAAGCTAGTTGAAATCCAGTGGCGTCAGATGAAAAGGTTAATTTATTGTTCAATCGAGGTCAATAATGTGACCTTTACAAGGGTTTCTGTTGCAAGACTATTTCATTCAATTGGACCAAAGGCAATGGAGCTGAACTTTGGCAGTGATCTTGATCAAAGAGGCAAACTGCTTAAGAGGACTTTCTTATTCTGGTCTGAATGTACTGCAGGTCACTGGGGGCTATAAACCCACCGAGAGAAAGGCCAAACAAAGTCCTGTAACCAGCCTGTCTGTGACATTGAACTTTTGACTTTCTAGTAGTTACAGCTGGGGAAAAAGGCAGTTTCAGTATTAATCAAGTCTTCCATGCACATGACCAGTCATTGACAAATACATAAACTTTGAAGAGGTTGTTTAGATCGAAAATCTACAATGGAAAAAACTAGTTTACAGCCTTCCTCTTTCCTCTTGTGAGAAAAATTTCATGTATAAAGAGATAAGAGGCTGGAACTTGGCATCCAGGATATTGTGTGTACCTCTCCCTGCTTGTGTCTCTTGGCGCGTGTGCACAGCTTCCAGACAGTAAAGTAGAAGTGGAGTTTGATTTGGAAAAACAGGCAATACTGTGCAATATGTTTCCTGTCATTCAAGTGAAATAAGAACAAGAACCTATACATATTGCTTCACTGGAAAGAAAGATAGTACAGCAACTTTCACAGGGACATGCTCACAAAGGAGAAAAGATAACTTTTTTTCTTTTTCTTTCTATGAAACAGCGCTGTGAGTAAGATACTGTGGTCCTGTGTTCAGAGACTATAAACATAAACCATCCAAGTTTCTCATTTACTGTTCTTGTGATATTTCAGCTTAACGACGGTGGCAAGGCAGCCCGTGCACACGTGGGGATAGGCGATGTGGTTCTTACCATTGATGGGATAAGTACAGACGGGATGACTCACCTAGAAGCACAAAACAAGATCAAGGCGTGTACAGGCAATTTGAACATGACTCTGCAAAGGTAAGATACCTTTTTCTTACTTGAAAAAAAGAGAATTAATCACCATCGTAACGGTTGTTTGGAGGATAAAAACATGTAAGTGGTTTGGCAAAGGGCATGGAGTGAAGTGGCTACGATTGAAAGATATGCTGCTGTAGCCTGAAATGTGTGTTGATTTTATAGCATTTTAGAAAATTTATGAGATGTTAATTGCACGAGTCAACAGAGACCTTTTCCAACCTTCTGTCACCTGTTCTACGTTGAATGAAATCTAGTTCCTCTCCCTTTTGAGCTCCAGTTTTGTTAACACTTGTTTAACTAAAAACAAGTCATACCCAGGCTCTTTTTTCCTTCCCCTCTCCTGATTGACTAGGGGCATTTCTTGTTTGGGTCAAGTCCTACATTGTCATTTTTATTGGCAAACAGAATGATGGATTTATTGAAGTAGTTATATGGATGAAAACACTGCATGTTTCCTGAAGCAATACTACTGTTTCACAAAGTAGCAGCCCCCCTTCGCTAGCTGCAGCGTCAACTATAGAAGTTCCAGCTTGGTCCAGTCTCCCCATTCCTGAAATGTACAGTTTATTAGGTTTCAGCATGCTGCTGTTAGCCCAGGACTATGTTTTGACAGGGGTTGGAAGAAGGGAGCAGGATGCTCGTGTACAGGTTATTGGAACTGAAGCAGGAAGAGCAGCAGCACAAGCAAGAAATTTCTTGAGCTCTCAAAAGTCTCCCAGGGCTAAATACTGGTTTTTATTACAATACTGCTATTTAATGATGTGAGAGAGCATTGTGGAGGAGGATTGGCCTCTGAAGCCATCACATAATGAGAACCATCTTTTCTCGTTATCAAAGAAAACGATACCCTGTGATTGCTCTTTGTGCCCACCTTCAGCAATGCAAAGTCTCTTGATGAGTGGTAGTTGAGGTCCGTAAGAATATCTCTTCACCAGTTACTACCTTTTCTGGCAAATTATCTGGCCTTTAATGAAAGGACCACCTCTCTCTGAGACTTCATTGGTATAAGAATAAAAGAGAGGACATGGCTCTGGGTTTGACAAACTTCCAGTTCTCTAGGGCGGTGGTGCTCGTTCCCAGCCCTATGCGATATGCAGTTGAACGGTTGTGTGAGTGCTTTCCTTCCTAACCAGCTATAATTCAGCGCTGCCTGTTGGTTCTTGTTTTTCCTTTGGTCCTGCTGTACTTTGGTCCTTAGCTACCCTTAATAAGGGATTCCCTTCTCTGAGGAAAGGAGTATCTTGTGGCGTGGTTCATGCCTAGGGCGTCTTCTTGAGTGAAACTTGTAAAGTTGGTATTAAAAGTTGTTTGGTGAAACAGAGGCATTATACGAGCTCACCAGAAGAATCATGCATTGTATATCTAGTCTGTCACTTGCTTTTCTGTCTCGCAAAGAGCCAGGCAGGTCGTTTAGAAGTGCACTTTCCAGGAGTCCACTGAGTCACCCCAGCAGGCAGCTGGGACTGTAGGGTTTTTGGCCCACTTTCTCCCATTGCCATAAACTCATGGGCAGGGTTAATATCAGGTGGAGGAAAGGAATAGCAGGTGTGTCTTGGTCAGGCAATAACTTGTCTGAGGCTGCTTCTGGTTGGGTGCAGGGATGAGTGGTTTGAAAATCAAATTAATCATAGGTTAGCCCGGTCCCCTCCTGTTCTCATTCTTCCTGCCCGGTGTAGCATCTGACTCACCAGCGTCGGCTACCTGACAGCTGAAGGCTAAGTCAGGATCAGACTAGCAGAGATCAAAGGAACAGCCTCGGTCCCAGCATCTGGGGGTGGGACAGATGGCCTCTCTTGCAGCTCTACTGGACTGCAGTCCCAGAGTCTCAGCTGTTTCTAATTCTGCCTGGATCCCATGAAACCAAAACCAAACACAGTGCTCTCCCAGCTCATCTGTGTGTGAAAACTTCATTGCTCTGATTGCTGTTTAGCAGATTTGTTTCAGTTGTTTATTTGTTCTTTATAGCCTGGAAGAAAGTGATTCTTGGAGTCAGACTGGCTCACGCTAACTGCAGATGCTGAATGCCCATGGGAAGGACAGCTTGCGAGTATCGACAGGGTAGTGAGATAACCCATTTCAGTATTGAGGGACCTCCATAATTATATTCTGCTACTCCTGCATCTTCTCCCAAAACGAAACCAAACTAAATAAAATATTTTGAGCTCTTCTTGTTCACATGCAAGATTAAAGAGATGCTGTCAATGTGAAACAATGTTGGCTTTCAAATTACAAGTTGGTGCAGACAGAACCAGAGAATGGTTTGGGTTGGAAGGGGCCTTAAAGATCATAGAGTTCCAACCCCCTGCCATGGGCAGGGACACCCTCCACTAGCCCAGGTTGCTCAAAGCCTCATCCAGCCTGGCCCTGAAAGTTTCCAGGGATGGGGCATCTACCACCTCTCTGGGCGATCTGTCCCAGTGCCTCACCACCTTCAATGTAAAACATTTCTTCCTTTTAAGATAAAAAGGAAAGGAAGACAGATATATCTAATTTTGATTTTATTGCTTTCCATTGTCTTTAGGGGTTTTTACAGTTCCCTGAGCTTTTATCTGCCCTAGTGTGCTGCTGCTTTAAAGGGGCACAGTGATTGGTCGGTTAGTGGTGTTAGCTGGAGGTCTAAGAAAACTGGAAGAGCATTATTAGCTTGAGCTAATGGCTTTTGCACTGTGAGCATGTCCATGTGCTGTTTTATGAAAGATGTGAAAGAAAACAGTTTGATCAAATTAGCCATAGGAAGTAGAATATATTTAGTACATTCAGTTTGGTGTGTTTTTGATGGTAGCACCAAGTGACCTTTATTAATGATAAATTCAAAGAAGTACTGTGCACTCATCTATGGATGTCTGCTTTACTCTTGACCAGTTATAATTCATGTGAAATATGTGAAAATTAATATAGTGGTGCACACTTAAGCCTGATGTGAAGATAATGGCAATATGTGGAAAAACGGCCAGGTATACCACCAGCTTCATGGTGTGTCAGAGGTGGGGCTGGCTGTGCTGTTTGCTGGGGTGGGACTAACCAAAAAAATCAGTAGTTATTTGAAAAAGAAGCAGGGTCTTGCTCTGGCTTTTTAGCGGTTTTGTGTGTGTGTTGTGAGGATAGTTGGCAGAAAAGCAGTGGTACACCCTAGGAATTACCCGGCCAGTGAACCTGAGTGGGTGCCATCTGAGGTTGGTGGGCTCCAGCATCCCACTTGGCATGGTGGCTGGGGCATGGTGACAGCCTGCCTTTTAAATGGTGTGAGGGAAACTTCATGAGTCTACGTGGCAGAGGCGAGAGAGGAAATTATGATCAGCTGCTTCTTATAAATATTTTTAACTTGATACAACTTTATACTCTTGGTCAGGTTTTCACTTAACTTCCTCTGTTCTTTATGTGCCAAGTGGAAAAAATAAAATTGAGAGAAAGAAAAATAAAGGGCAAGAAGTAGCTTGAGTGGAAGGTTGGAATGGATATTTAAAGCAATGCCTTCAGAAGCTTTACTTACAGGTTTAAAGCACTCTTTATGGAGGCAGATGTGCACCTACCTCTTATGGAAAATCAGTTAGGTGATTTGTAACTTGTAAGCGAATGTTGGGAATATATTTCAAGGCAGAATAAAAGCTCACTTTTTTTCCTGTGTAACACAATATCACACATTGGTTTTTTAAATATGGAATTGTTCTCTGCCTCTGGAAGGAACCAGAATTACAGCTGTCGCAATTGCAAGTCCACTTTGCTCAGATGTTGCTTAAATACAAATAGATAAATCTGTGCTTGCCAGCCACGTACAGTAGTAGATGCCTAACGTTTACGTGTGTTCTCAAGTATTTTTAGGTATATGTCTTTAGAATTAATTCATTCTATACACAAGTCTCACTGCTTATTGTGAAGGTTATAATTTTAAAATTGTGTAATAAAACTATAATTTTAGTGTGTTATTTGCTCATTTTTCATATTAGATATGGCTTGAAAATCTGGGGTGTGTTTTTTCTTCTTTTTGTAACATTCAATTTTAGGTTCTTGATAGTTTGTTGGGTTTTTAAACCTTAAATGATTTGCATAAGGAATTTTTCTTTGTATGTGTCCCTCCCTCCCTGAGATCCTGATCTTTTGCACCCCAGTATTTTATTTTTGGAGTTCAAGCCCTTTCCTGGTTCCCATGAGGAGAGATGGAAACCAGATGCTTGCATTTTGGATATATTTTCAAGTTCAGTAACTTAGCGTGGACTCCCATAAATAAATCTGTAAGTTGCTGAACAGCTAAGAACCACCACCTATTTTTAAAATATTGATTTTTGGGGACTGCTTGTCCAGACTCCTGCCTTAATGATTCTTTGGAAGTGAGAAAGATAAAAATTTGTGTATTAAGTCCGTTACATGAGATCATGATACTCATGAAACTTGGAAAAAGTGTCAGTGAGCAATATAGGGGTAAAAGAAATATAGTGAAAAATTTGGAAAGTTTGGAAAGTGTTTTTGCTTTTATAATCTAGAAATTATTTACCTCTTTATATGTAGAACAGACCTGCACAGCTATAGTGTGCTTTGTAAAGGAATTTCCTTCACCTCTCCCTATGACTTTATCCATTTAGGACAAAAAGCATTGAGATAGCTCAGCTTGGGAAGTGAAAGGAGGATTCTCAAGGTTGTTTACCTCTCTTGCTATTTTGCAGTGGGTGCGGTAGGTCAGCAGTGAGCAGTTCCTCCAGTTCTACTTCCAGGTCTTCAGTGGATGACTCAATGGATCTTTGCAAATGAACGTGGGTGTTACAAAGCAGTAGATGGATTTCAGTGATGGCTATGGGGTTTGGGTTTTTTCCCCTAAACCTTTTAAAAGCACAGGGCTGCCCAGGTGTCACAGGTGAAGCTGGGGTCTGTCTGGTATTTTTGATGTCTATGTTGACAGGACTTGGAGCCAAAATTCAGATGAGCCTTAAACCTGTGTTCTGCAGTGGATAAATTCAAGTGTTGAAAACCATGATGCTTATTTTATCTGCCTGCCTGAGTATGAATCTTTATCATACTGTCCTCCCTCATCTTTTCATGTTTGGGGTTTTTTTGTTTGTTTGTTTGTTTTTTTGAGGGTTTTTTTTTGGGAAACATTATGTCTAGATTTCTAGGTTAAGAACAGCTGAAATGCTCATGATTTGAGGTGAGGCAATAGGGAAAAAATGTTATGGATCACTTAGTTTCTTTTTACTAAGGTCATTTTTCAAGTTATCCATTTCAGAAATGGTTGTCTGCAGTAAGACTAGCTCACTATACTTTTTACTTTCTATTTTTGTTTTTCCTAATCTTGCTTTTATTATAAAACAATATAATAATATTGCCATTTATTGTGTTGAGAGCCCTGCTCTCCTTTGGAAATGCACAGGAGGAAGAACATTTTGCTTTGAGGAATGTATGTTCTGATAAACTATGTTGACAAAATGGACTGTCTTGTTCCCACTTTGAAGATGGGGAAGTGAGATCTCTTGATGTAGAGCAGGTTTGAAGAGATTTGAGTCCTTTGTTCCTTGGGTGTTGAAATATTCACCTAGTGTAGGTTAGCTGTAAACTATTTAATTTTGCAAAAATAAAAACCAGCAGTGGGGAGAAAGGCTGGCTCTTGGGATCCACGGTGCCATACTTGCTGTTACAGGGGGATCTGAAGTCCTAAAGTTCAAGAAGTTAAATTGTCTCCATGGAAAGGTGAGAAAATAGTATAACCAGTAAATAAAATGCAGGAAGAGGCTAAGAAAAATGAAAGAGGATGAGCAAGCAGAAGAATACAGGTATAGAAAGGATTTCAAAGGATTTCAAACTATTCACAATGTAAGCTTCACTTGATAGATGGTGGTTAAAACTCATGCTTTCAGGTTGATGAGTCATGGGTTCCTTGGGGTGGATAGTTTGTTTCCATAAGCCATATAAGGATGAGCTTTAAGCAAACTATGATAAGAATGCATTCGGAAGTCTTATTTTTCTCCAGCTTTGGTTTACTAGTCATCATCGTTTTCCCTTACATAGACATTTTGACTTTAGTTTTGATCTTTTGCTTTTCTAGCATATGGAAGGAGGTTGTTTGTCCTGTGCCAGTTGAACACAGGCAATAAATTGGCTGAAAGCATCACAACTTCTGAGCAATTTATTCAAAACCTGAAAACATTTTTTTTTGCTGGAATTCTTTTTCCTGTAGTATTAATTCTTGCATAGCTCTTCTTTCAGGGGTGTCAAAACTGAGTATTGGTTGATTAAAGGGATAAGCACCAATATCCCTTTTTTAATTGAGACAGTTGAAACAGAGAAAAATTACAAAACTCAGAGGTCATATGGCTAGGAATATAGAAACAAACTTTATAGTTTAGCTGCTAGTCAAAACCTTAAGCAATTTATTCTTCAATCCTAGATTGACACCCTCAGTCATTAATACTAGTTTTCTGTAATTATGCCTGAAAAGAAACTGTCTGGAAAATTGTGCCTACCGGAGAGAGGTTCACTTCTCTTATTTAGCCATGTCACTAGCCCTGGAGATGTTAGTTATTGCAGGTAGCTCACTTGGTGGAGGCACATATATCCCAGTAGGACTTTAAACATTCCCGTTCAACTTTGTGTTATTGACCACAGACTTATCTGAAAGTTTTAACAGAAAACACTTGACATATTTCTGATCTGTTGCTGATTCTAAGTGGTCGTGGCCCCCTCTCTGACAAATGCCAGTGTTTCACCAACTTGAAGCCTTAAAGCTGCCTGGTAACGGGGTTTTTTTTGTTTGTTTGGTTTGTTGTGGTTTCTTTTTGTTTGGTTGTTTTGGGGTTTTTTTAGAAATAAAAGGATCAGTTGTCAAAGTTTTCAGGAGCCTGTAAGCTCAAAGCAGTAGAGGTTTGGGGAATTAATCTAAACAGCTTAATGGTGCAGGAACGGATCTGCCTTGCTCCTCCGCTTATTAAAATTCCTGAGTGTCTCTTGTTTTGTTGTATTATTTTTATGGAATTGTGTGGAAAAGTGTTTCCAAAGAAGCATTCAGGTTACAAAGCTAGGTATGCAGAAATAGGAAAATGTGGTAACAGAAGAGTCTTCATTAAAAACAAAAATGTATTACTTGGGGCTGCAGAAGAGAGCCTGCACGACCAGGCAAGAAAAGCAATAAGGCAAAACAAAGTAATTTGTCCCTCAGAGTTTATTTGCTAAAAGTTATCTGGTGCCTTGCTATGCAGTCCTCCTCGTGATCTCTAAATTCTCTGTTTCGGCAGCGCTCAACTTGCGTGTTTTCAGAAATTTTTGTTGAGAGGGTGGAAGGGGAGGAGAGCTGTGCCAGCTATCTTGGGTGATGACGTGACATGAAAATCACCAAGTACTTTTTTCACGCTGACCTTTGGGTCTGGAAGTAACCTGTCCTGCATGACCTACATTCCTGTGCAATGTGCAGTGCTGCAGAGAAAGTTGCTTTTCCTCTGCAAATTTGCACGCGGCTTTTTATGCCGTACATTGCAGCGCAGACAACTGGGTCATCTTAAGTCCTCATGATTTATCTGGCTTTGAAAATAAGTGGCATTGGGTAAAAAGATATCTAAAGAATTTGAAGCTAATGAAGATGCTGGTTTCTTCTTTACATACTAAAGTGTCTTGGTGCATAAGTGTATGCACCTTTTTTTTTTTTTTAATTGGAGGCAAGGTAGAACGATTGTGCTCTTAATTTAGCAGCTGAACAGGTTTTGCTAGCTAAACGAGGACTTTGGAAAGCCTGCCCACAAGCTGAATAAATGGAAGGGTACATTTCTAGCTTCATCCGGAATTTAAAATCTTTTGTTGTGCGCAGTGCTTTAGTTCACAGCTAGCAATTAGGCAAACCACAAAACATGCTGGAGCTAAGGGAACCCGACAAAGTAAAGACTTGTCTTGAGCTTCAAAGGAGAGTTGTTGGGATGGAAATGGAAGGTTGTGCGGTGAAAATGGAGTTCAGTGACTTCTGCAGCGTTATACCTACCCATCTGCCAGGAAAATGGGTGGACGTGAGCACTGGTTAAGCAAGAGCAGCCTTCCCCGTGCTGTGGATCTCAGAGTCTTCCTGGTGATCTGTAGAGCTGCAAAGATCAGGATTTGTAAAGGCCATTCACTTTCTTGAGGCTGATATATTTTCTAGCATAGGAACATAAAGTACAGTTATAAATATAGACAGTGGACAATGCCAGGTGCCAAAGGTACATCATTATTTACTGAATGTCAAAATGTTTCCTTAACTAGTGGTTGTGTAACAGACATCTGATAAATATGGCAAAAATTTAATTCTAAACTTTGTCTCTTAGACAGGGGAGTAAAGATTTCTTTTAAAAAGTGATGTAGGTGATTTTGCTGACCCTACAGTTATTTGCTGCAAGATCCGAAACCATGCATATCTTTCAGATATGCTGGGATTAGGAAAAGAATAAATATTTATCACCTGTTGTTATTATATGGACTGTATTCTTTAATTCCTACATTTAAGATGGATATGAGAATAATTGCCTTGCATTATAGTTCTACTGTAGGGGTTGAACTACTCTGATGTACAATGATATGAGATTTTTCTAAAAAACATTCTTTAAAAAGATGCATTTGCTAAAACAAAAAATACACAGTGCAAAAGACTGCGAGTTTCCAAAGTGGTTTTACACAAGCAAATAATTGTAAAGGTGATAGTTTTGTCTTGATGTTTAGATGTATAGCAGTTTAGAAGTCTATTTTCACTCTGCAAATGGCAATCTGAAATTTAGTACAGAAAGTATGTCTAGGCTGATTGTGGCGGTAACTAGCGTCCCTAGGAGTCTGACAATCGCCTAACGATGATCTACAAGTTGCAAACTCCTTCAGTTAGTTTTTCTTATCTTTTACCAAGTGTTGAAAAGCCTTTTTATTGCGATTGAAGGGTGGAAGCAGAACATGCAGTATATGTTGGATTTGGGTTTTGGTTTTGGTTCTGGGTGGTTTTTCTTTTCTTCTTTATTTTTTTCTGGAAAAAAGGCAAAAATCAACCTGTTTAATCCTTCAGATTTTGATGGCTGATAGGCGAGCAATGTTGTTTGCCTTTAGTGTGATGCGATTTCCCAGTTAAGTCCTGCTTTTTAATTGTTCTGAGGAAAAGGTTCATTGCTGTGTTTCAGGAAACTCTTTCAGTAACTGTTTTCCTCCCATTTGTAAATAATCCTCAGAGGGAAATGTAGGGCTTTTTGTTTTGTTTTGGTTTTTTAATGAGTTACAGCAAGCCATCAGAAGTTACATTCTTAGGATTTTGTTTCATTTTTGTTTCATTTAAAGTGATCTTCATGGAGTATTATTCTCCAGGAGGCCTTTGATGCAATTCTGTCTTTCATTTCTTTATTTTCTAATGGATTTCCATGGTATTCAAGGTGACAGCCACTGATGCTCCACAACCGCTCCATCATAATGTAGCAAAGCATGAGTTTCTTAAATTTCTCTAGTAATATTACCTACTGTGTGAGGCAGCTAATTACAGCTTTTTTTTTTTTAAGATGCTAATTACTTGCTAAGTATTTTCCATTAGAGATCTTGATATTTCACGTGTTGTTTTATTTGTCAGAACTGATCTAGGGGATAAGTGTAGGTTTTAAATTAATGACTTCTAGTTCCATTTCTGCATTTGCAGCAGACTTGGTTTGGCTTTAATATTTTACTTCCTAAAACTGGAAATTTCCCTCTTATGCTCATAACCTTTATCTACCATTCACACAGTCAAATCTGATCTTTCTTGATAGCTGTTGAAGCTCTGAGGACTTCAGTGGAAGTTTCTAAGAAAAATTAAGTCTCATGATGACCGTTAAATCAGGGCTGATTGTTACCTGTAATTTTTGTTTAGTTCCTTGGGAACTAAACTGTGTTCTATCCCAAATGTTTTCTAGTTGTTAGGAACCTGTAGGCAAATATTGGTTGTTGTAGTTATTTTTCCATTTTTGGTGGTGACGTAAATCTGCTTTGAACTCTTAAATGATATTTAGGTTTTGGAGTGCACACAGGTTTCAGTTCCTGAGGTTTCCTCCAAGAAAATAAAATAAGAAGAAAGGTGTGCTCTGGGATGCTCCGCTGCAAAGCACCCTGTAGAGTTCCATTGCCCTATAAAACAGACTCGAGAGTCTCATCTTTTAATACTGCTGCTAGTTCAATATTAGAAGTAAAATCCATCCTTGCCTGATGGTTGAACAGCAAAGAGCTGTGTATATATTGATTTTTACATCCCCACCACCACCTCCCGTTTTTCCAATGGGACATGTTTTGGCCTGACACTGAATAAGATGTGTTTCAAGGGATGTGTTCTGGTCTGAATGCTAAGCCTGACAAATAATAGGAGAATTAAAGAACTGTAGGGATGGCTTAGCCTTAGAGGAGTGTATTGGATCAGTGAACCTGTTGGTCTGGTATCCCGACTCTTGTGGCTGGTATCTGATGGTTCAGAAGCAGAGAGGAGGGTGAGAAGTAAACCATGCCTTGGCGCAAACCTTGCCCTGTGTGGCGCAAACCTGGGTGTGTACACAAGAGATACAGGTTTGATCATCATCAACACTTGTAACTAATAATTAAATTGGGGTCTTATGGGCATTGTTTTATCTATCTCTCACCACTACTCTTGTCCCCGACAGGCTGACAACATCAAGGTGTTTGTGCTGTGTGCAGACGGAAAGTATTTTCTCACGTTGTTGTTTTTTTTTTTTTTTTTAATTGAGCTTTCCTTCAGCTTTCTGCACAGTGTACCCCCACTTTCATCTAATGCATGGTGAGTTATGAAGGAAAAATTTGTCAGTTTACCTGTCAGAGCAGGAGGGAAACAATTGTCAGAAAGAATGTTATGTTGCAAACAATAAGGAAGCTTTTAAGGAAAGATAGTGTAACTTTTAGCAGAAGAAGGAAAAGAAGTGGCAAACGCAGGGGAAAGAAAAAAACAGTGAAAATGATGTGGCACATCTTGAGCACAGAGATGTTAGTATTGCCTCATATCATCTTTTCTGCAAAAACATAAAATGACAAATATTGCCTTTGCTTCTGATCCATGAGAGTTTAAAAACAAAACCAGTAGTAATAAATGTATAAGGATAAAAAAAAAAGGTTATTGCAAATATCTCAAGAACACTTTGGGTAGTAATTTTCCTACTTAAAAACTGGATAACTTTGGTTGCTTGCCCTAGATGCTCAGAAGAGAACCCTTGTAGCTACACTGGGGGAGTTTTGCCTGCCTGAACCAGAACTGAACCTGGATGGATTAATTTATTTATTTTTACTTTAATATATCTACTTCTCTTCTAAACTGAGTAAATTATTCTTGCTTCTTTTCTTGGTTTAGGCTTAATTGTATTTGATGTTAACAAAATGTTTGGTGCATAATTTGTAACAATTGGCCCAAGTTTAGGCTTTAGCTTTTTTCCAGTGTTCTTGTGGAGTGTGTAAGCTGAGTGGTGTCTGTCTGTTAAAATGAAATTTTCAAATTATTTCAATCTCTTACATTTAAATTCCCAACAGATCTATATGCTTTCATATTTCGGCATCTTTAATATTCCTCTTAATGCCATACAACTTCTAAGCTTATAATGTCTGCTGACTATTTTTCTCCACAGCTTCAGCAAGCTTTAGTGTCCTAACATTTCTAATTCTCACCAAGATATAATTAAAATACTACTTAAAAAAAAAACAAAACACAAAGCTCAAAAAACCCTGAAGGTTTAGAAGTTAGTTTTATGTGGTTGGGGCTGAGCATGAAATCTTTCAAAATAAAAATAGTGAAATTTGGGAGGCTGTAAGCTGGTGTTTGATGTTGCTTTCTGTTTGGAATAAATTTTTCACCAGGCAATTAAATGGGTTTTCTGAGTGGTAATTGTTTTGAGGGGCTTACTTTTTTGCCTAGTGTGTTGTCTGCATTTAAGCCATGACTCATTGCTGCTGTGCAAGAGAGAACCTCTTGGCAGAAGGGAATGAATTACAGAAATAACGTGAGCTTCAGCAGAGGGGACTTTGAACACTCACTTAATGTCTTTTGGATGGAAAATGCCCAAACCCAGGGTAGTTAGTCTATTGACTGTGTAGTATTCTTTCCAACTACTAAGCTTCTATGCAAAAAATGGAATGTAGTGTACATTCTTAAAATATATTAGAGTTTAGGAAGCCAAAGTTTTAATGAGCACAGTGACTTCAGAGATAACTAATGCTTCTCGATTACTAACAGATTATTTTTTCTTTACATACAAAACCACTTATGAGCAGACTATAAGTTTCAGTGACAGTCACTAAAATACACGTACTGTGCTACGTATAATGTATCACAGTTTTTGCAAGTACAAAAATGTGTAATATTTTCCATTCAAAGCCTCTCAAGTACTGAAATTTATGTGTGTGCCTGCTGTCGATAGTGATCTCAGAGTCCCTTGGCCAAAAATGTTGCCAGTTATCTCCTTTTCCAAGTTTTGGAAGGAAGGTGATGGCTGGACAAATCAGTAATTTTCCACAAAGTCTTGTTAACTCTTACGAGACCACCCCATTAATGGGATAGGTAAGTGAACGCTGGGACTAATGTTTTGATGTTGCATCTCTTGGAGCTGTCTGCAAAGCAGCAATGTTGAGTAACTAAATTATAAAGAGAGTATGATTGTGAGATATTTGTTTCTGTTCCACTTGGCTGAAGGGAGCTTTCCTGGAGCAGAAGGCTCCAAGCACAATTCGAATGGCTTGGAGTAAGGGCAGGCTGAAGGTCCCTTCATGGCAGCGCTGCTAAACGAAGGTGGCACAGTGCTGTGAATGGCTTGGGCTTGCATGGAAGTTGGGACAAAGTCAAGTTTCAGAACAAGTCAGGTAAGCAATATTGTCCAAAAAAACCCAAAACAAACAAACAAAAAAAAAAACACCACCCAAAACAAAAAAAACAACAAACAGACAAATCAGTATTAAATCTCAGTTATTGTATAGAAGGTGAACAAATAAAATCTATGGATTACTTTTTTTTTTAACAAAACCAAACTATCCTTACTTACATTAAAGTTGAGTATTTTAGTGACAAACATTGTAGCTGTTGCAAATAAAGAACAAATACCACTTAAAGATTCTATTATGTGGAATCCGTAAAGGTGAGTGGAGGTAGCTAAATTAATAGTGTATCAATTCAGTGTCATTGTTGATCATTTCAAAAGGGCGAAGAATAAAGTTTGGAGAAATCAGCACTACATTTTGTGTGATCATAAAGTGGTATAATCTGGTAGATTTATCTTGGTAGGGAGAATGGATTCCTGACTTCTATGTGTTTGTATATTTTTTTAATATGAGAAATAACAAATGCATTTTGGAATAAAATGCGGTTATAAAGTTTTGAAGTTCTCTTGATGTGGAGAGAAAAAAAAAAGGGTTTAAAGAGAAGGACTTCATCTGCTGTTAAAGATAATGGAGCCTGAGGCATTTAGCGGCTTTCCTGGAGAAACATAATACCTTGCAGGGCTGGACCTGACCTGTTTCTGCTCTAAGCTAGTAATTAGCAGACACAGCACATCTTTGATCAAGATCTGAATAAAGGACACTGTGAGACTGTTCCTTTTGTTTTCCTTTTCTTTGCAAAAGAGAGATGAAGGAGGTTGTAGCTTGCTATGTGGCTTTGTCTGAGGATGTAATTTTACAGCAAATTGTTATTTTAAAGCTACACCTTTAATTTTGATAATGGATATGTTTCTTGGCTAAGTTGGGTTTTTCCCCCTTTTTTTCCACAATTCATTAGCACTAAGGAATGTCTCCTGGCTGAGATGAGACATGAATAGCTGCACACATTGGGTGAGGCCAAAAGGAAGTATGACAGGGAGCTGGGGTAGTTGCAAGCATCAGATATTTACTCTTTGCTACCCTATTCATTGTATAATTCGCCCAGATTATTTTATTCTTAAAAAATGCTAAGAATTCATCTGATCCTTCTCATGACACACTGTGTTGCTGCTGTTTGGTTTTGTGTTTTTTTAAAACACCACAAAAGACTTGTCTCATGATGAGTCACCGAATTGTTAAGTTACCTCTTGACATTTTCAGCATTTTTTCCTTTTTTGTCTGCCTGTCTATCAATCTGAGTGGGGTTTTTTGGTGGGATTTTTTTTGTTGGTGGTTTGTTGTTGTTTGGTTTAAATTACTCTTCCTAAAGAGGATCTGTCAGACTTCACTACTACCAATTTAGGAAAAAATGTGGAAATGAAAATACAGTATATGCCATTAATGGTCTAATACTATTCCCTGCTTTAGGTCACTGTAGGTTGCTAATGGTCAGGCAGAGACGCAAAAAGAAAAACTGGTAGGAATGGGGGCGGAAACGGGCAAGACCTAAGAGATGATTGGATTTCTGTGATGGTAGATGGGGAAGTGTTTCCGTGTGGGATTAGGAAGCTCTTGTGGTCACAATCATTTCAAACTCTCTGCCCCTCTGAGGCTGGGCAAGCCTGTAGGAAAGGCTTGGGTAGGCCAGGATCAGCCCTGGTAAGTCTCCAAAAAATCAGACTTTGTGTGTGTGGCTACTGCAACTGGGCACACTGCTGGAGTGAAGATGACCATGGGATATCATGCATGGAGACTAGAATGGAGCCAGCACTACTTTGGTTTCTGAACCATGGTACCTGACTCAAGTTTTATTTAACTACACTGAATGTTTTTCAGGACTGTGAAGAAATGATTTATCATCTTCTGCATGACACTGCAGAAATCTAGAGCGTTCCACATGTCAATGAAGTATTTTTCTCCTCATTCATGGATATTTCCTCTTGGACATAGCAGTTGGCCCAATAAAAAGAATATTGGTGCCTTATCTGCTTAACATAAATGCGTTATTAAGAAAAGATGTCTGGCTAGTTGACTTCTCATCTTCATCCAAAGAGATCGCCCAAGAAGTGCAATTTACAGTACAGAGACCAATGTTGCACATCATGTATTTCCTAGCTCCAAGTCAAATGCACGCATAAAAACTGTTGCGGGAAGCAGCTGAGACCTGTGGCATTTTTTCCCTGTGAAAAAATGCTCTGGAGTAATGGACTATGGAGTTGCACTCCTCACCATGGCTTACCAGGACAGTATCTTTTAGTAAAACAGCATCCATATGACAATAATTGGCAGGATCGAAAAAGCATGCAACTAATTGTAACAAATATTTTCTGCAGTCAGTGTACCAGTGCTTTCAGAGATGTTGTATTTCAGGTAAATAATTTAAATGTTCCCCAAAACTCCACTCTCAAATAGCAGATTTTTCTCGTTAATGCCTTTGAAAGAGTGTGTAGGTTCTCCTGTATGACTGGTGGCAATTCACCATTGACAATCTCAGGTGAAACTTTTCTACCCATTTCTGGTTTGTCCTGTGCAACCCATCCAATACCTTTTGGAAATTTCAAGGGTTTATTAACCAGCATGTAACCTGTGGTGCCGTTGACCTTGCACATTTATTTTAAACAGTGTCCATAGATTTGAGGAAACGATGTGAAGTTGGCCACAGCTTATCTTCACTTCTTAAAATAACACAGATACCTCGGAGAGCGGTGTGATCTTTGGTGACATTTTCATTCCATTGGCACGCTTTGAGATAGCCAGCTGGGGCATCGCAGATAGAGTACAGTTTTGAAGCTTTGAGGATACCATCTAAATGCCAATCTTTTGAGTAGCAAAATAATGAATTTATATATAGATTAAACAGGCAGTAATCAGAAATGCCTCACAGTGCTTTCCAGTAATTGTGAACAGCTGCATTAGAACAATGTAACTGTTACAACTCCTCCGTGCCCCACAATACATGTATTTGTCTGGTCCAAATATTACTCATCAGTATATCTGTATGCTTTTTTTAAGGATACAGAAAATAATTTGGGTTGCATTCATCTGAGGAAATTGGTCCTTGATTATATTCTATCAAGGGAATGAAAGGGATAAACAGACTCAAAGATATTTAAAAAAAAATAATCCAACCCTATTCTCACACAGCAAATGAACAGTATCCTGCCCTGAGGATCTTTGCTTTGGTGTCTGAAAACAAATATCACCATAACAAAGTTGTGTATAGTACTTGTGCCTACAGTGCCTAATACGTTCCAGTGCTGCCTCCTCATAGGCTTTAGCTGTATTTGCTAAATACGCAGTGTTGCTGCAGACATACATAATCCTGTATTTCAGCTTGATGACTGTCCTTTTTATACTATGTTTGGCTGCTTGTTACTCTGAAGGGGAAAAAAATACCTGGCCAAATTTTGAGCCAGTTGACAAGGGAGTAGGCAAGAATAGTGAAGGGCAGGGCACTTGGATGTGTCAAGGTAAACTGTTCGTTAGGACAACTCTCTGGAGTTTTTTCGTGCAGTCGGTAATCTAGGCTCCACGAGACATTTGTTAAAAGAGGTAATGATAAGTTTAGATAGGGAAGATTTTTTTTTTTCCTTTTCTCAAAAGCATTGTTGGTCTCTTAGTGGGTAGTAAATGACTTCTCAGATTTTGCCCACTGTTTTTGTGGCAGTCACTGAGTTAGAGCAAGCCTGGCCCATAGGGGCAGTCTGAAAAAGTTACCATGTTTGATTCACTGCAAAAATGAGACCCTTCAAATTGTATGTACCAGTAACTTAATCCAGCAAATGGGCAGGATTTGGTGTGGGATGAGGGTATGAAATGTTTGAAGATTGAACCCAAGGTTGAGAGGCGAGAGCTCTTAATTGCTAAAATCTTTTTAGTGTGTTGGGTGGTGTATTTTTGCTAAAAAATAGTGTTACTCCGTGCATAAAGCACACCAGATTTGTCATAGGTCTGAGACAATAGAGGTGGTTTAACTGATAGCTGTCTTTGTGTCTTTGTTTCCTTCAAAGTGCTTCATTTTACATTCATTTATATACCCAGAGGTATTTGTTTCAAGTACTTCTTACTTGAATTTAAAAGCACTAAATGTAGGATGATTAATTAAAGATGAGAAAATTTAAGGTGACTTAATCATTATGCCATACAAACCAGTAGCACAATGGAGACAAGAACCCTGGATGTGCTCTAGCCTCTTCTAACATGCAGGTGAGTACCTATAAAAATTATTGGTAGTAACAGCTGACGTTACTCTGTGCCTGTTGCTGAGGCATGTTTCATGCCAGCAAGTGTCTGAGGACTAGAACATAAAGTTGATGAAATTCTTTCACCATGATGGAAACCAGTCTTGTCATCATGCTGTCTGTCTTGTATACCCAATGGAGTTTTTATTGGAGGAAGCCTTCAGCAGCCTCTCATCCAGCTGCGGAAAGTTAAGTCATACAAAGGAGATCAAAGCTGTCAAGGTCTCCAGCTAGGAAATACAGGGGAAGCCCGCGATTCTTCCTGAGTTGCTGCACTTCGGAAGTCTGATGTGCTTCGTATGCACTGCACCTTCCGAAGGAATATGGCAGTACGCATCTGATTTTGACGGCATTACCAGTTTATAAACAGCCTGATTACAAACTTCTGGAGGCTGACATGACTGTGCTGTTTGTAGTGCTTCGGGACGGTGGTCAATATATTTTTTTTCTTATATTAGTTAGGTAAAGAAAAGTATTAGTGGAAAGATAGCACCAAGTCAAGAATATGATGACTCTCAGCAAACGTTAGGCAAAAGTTCTTGCTGCTGCTTTTGACTCTCCAGTGCTAGCATTAAGTCAAATGTCCATGGAATTTAATAGTTTAATGAGACTGCCAGAACGAGCTGGAATAAGAGCCGTTTGACCCAGGTCCAAAAATTTTCTGACCAAAAAGTTTCTAAAGCGCTCTTGGTTTACTTCCCAGACCCAACAGCAGCCCTGGGATTTGGCAGTGGCTCGGCAGTCATGTGTGAGCAGTGGTGCTTCCTGCACCCCTGGCCAAGTCCGCATATATGGAGATGCTTGCATTTTGGAAAGTTGGAACTCTTCTTAGAACACAATTCTTCTCACCTGTGAATTTGAGTAGTATGTGAATATATTTGAGAAGGCAACTTTTTTTCCCCTTTTCAGAAGATGTGAGGGTTTGTATTTGACATATCTGGATTAACATTTAATGGCATTTATTTAAAATCTTTTGAAAATTGATGTAATCCTTGTCCCACTATCCTAATGTTAAAAACAGGAAAACAATAACTTCCATGATGTTCTCTCTGTTAAGGGTTCTCTATGGCTCACAATCCGGTTTGGGCAGCTTACCTGACCCAATGATGCCCAAGTCCATCCTATCTCAGTCTGCTGTGTAATCTGTGTCATTTTTTCCTTTATAAAAACCCGTTACCTAATTGTTTGGGTGCCACAAGTGGTGTTACTTGTCTCTATTTACACTTTTGTTGTTTGAATACAGAACATGCCCCACACCTGTTGCTTTCCTTGGAAAAGCACATCTCTCTGACATGCACAGTTTATGATGCTAACTTGCAGGCATTCTTTAATTATAAAAGGGTATGTGATGATCTGTCAAGGGACAGTTGTCTCTAGATGGATTAAAAGAAGCTTACATAGTTTAAAAATGGGCTGTGCCCTTCATATGCTGAAAATAGGTTAAGTTAGCTTGAACTGGCTAAATAATGTGAGTGTTTGGTACCTATGCAGGTAACTGTTTAGTTTCTTGATTTCAGATAGCAACTTTTGCACCTCTGTGAATATGGAATGCGAAGGACAGAAAAAAAACCCAAGGTAAATATGTGAACTGACCAGTGTTGTTAGATAAACTGTTCCTAAGCATCAGCCCACAGGAAAGAATGAGACACTGTTTAAATAAAACCTGTCCTCTGCCACGCAAGATCATCTCTCAGCTGTTGAGAATCAAAATTGCAGTGTCCTGACTCATCAACAGGGATCTTGCTACATTCCTCTAATATAGAGTGAAATGAAAATAAATTAATGGTTGGCTGTTTGGAAAATAAATGTCTTCCTGAAAGATAGTGGTAGTATCATGAAAGCGTAACAGTGTCAGAAAGATAGGATTTTTGGTAATGGTGGGAAGAGCAGGCAGGTTTTCAGGTATACAGGATATTCTAGAGGTCTGAAACAAAGCGAAATACAAGTTGAGAGCCTCTGTTAACTAGATAAGTATCTGTTACACCAGCTGAATAGAAAGGTAAGTGGTAGCTGCAGACTCAGGCATCTATTTAATAGCTGAATTCCATAGATGTACTGTTTTGGGGGCTTTCCCCCCCCCCCCAGGTTTTGAAAAATTAACTGCCTTTGAAAAATTCCTAGGTATTGTCAGTAGAAAGTCATGTGTGTGACACAAGCGCACAACCCTGTGAGATAATAAAAACACATATTGTGTCTGTCAAATATTGCTCACTTACTTTCATCTCGCCTTTATACCCAAAGTAATGTTTGCAGCGCTGTGAAAAATCTCAGCAGGTTTTATGACCGTCAGATGGTTTTGCTTCTGTTTTGCATCAGTGACTACTTGCCCACAAGAGCAGTTAATTGCTTCATATGCTGTGAGCGTGCTGTGAATGTTATCCCCCAAGTATTTTGAGCCTAGCAGGGTAAAAGCTACTTTTTCTAAAGCTAGACTGTGGGATGGGAAAACTCTTTAGTTATCTGGATGAGTTAGAGTCAGATGGGATTATTAATTTTTCTCTTCTTTGAGAAACAACAGAAGAATTACAGCGCTCTGCTTTATGTACCTTTACTTAATCCACGTTAGTTTCCAGAATAATTGGTTCCTTGGCCGGTTTATTGACTACATGAATTAACTATTTGAGATCACCGCTGCTTTTTAATCTTTCTTGCTTAGTTTTTGCAGTAAACAAAATGATTTCCAGCTACAGTTTATACTCTGGCTTCCCTTTCCCTTAAAGATGTGGTGAGACCTTTGGCCAGGTTAACTTGAGGTCTTCTAAATGCAATAATTGGAGGTTTCCTTGTAAGACTTCTATCAAATTGAAGCTGTTTGATATCTAAAGCTGTAGTAGACAGCCATGGCAAGACATAAATACCTTCTTCAGCAGTTAGACCTGCAATACATGCTGCTAAGTCAGTGACCTTAAATATATGAACGTGAAACAATGCACTGAAATTATAAAGGACAATAAAAGTGAGGACCTATAGTGGAAAATTTAGCTTCTTCTGGCAAGTGCATGGTCAGTAAATTGATCCCATAAGAATTCTGTAATGTCATTTGTAATGTTTCAGCTCTACTATCCACAGTCGTCACGCCTTGTGGTGGTGTCCTCTTTGGGGGACAGTGTGGGGGAAGCCCCTCTGAAATGAAGACTGGTGCAGGTACATGTTGACTACAGCGTCCCTGTGGTGGAAAGGTCCGTGGTCATCCTTGCAGCAGCTTGCCAGCCAGGCCCTGGGCTGGCTGGTGTGGCGTAGGAGGGAGGAAGGAGGGGCTGGGTGGGAAAGAAAATTTGCTCGTTTGGTGGTGGGTCATGCTCAGGAATAAGACAAACACTGAATGGTATTCCTGACCTCAGTTGGAAAGAATTAAAACCATAGAGTATCTTATTAAAAACAACAGAGTTCATCCTTTTAAAATATATTTAACATCATGTTTCCTTGTTGGTGACTTGTGCCGTAGAACCATAGAATGGTTTGGGTTGGAAAGGACCTTAGAGATCATTGAGCTCCAACCCCCCTGCCATGGGCAGGGACACCTCCCACTAGCCCAGGTTGCGCAAAGTCTCATCCAGCCTGGCCTTGAACACCTCCGGGGTGGGGCATCCACAGCTTCTCTGGCTTTTCTGGACCAGCCCCAGGCTCAGTGATTTTCCTGACCACCATGCAGTTGCGGCAGGCTCTCTGCATGTCCACGTGATTGAGACTAGGTACAGCTCCAGACACCACAGGTGGAAATTCAGAAGTTGAGTATTAGGTTGTTTCCATATCATCATAAAAAAAATAAGAAGCAGGAGGTGTGAGGAAGCAACTGGGATTTGGTCAAATACATCTGCGCAGTGCTGCTGGGGTCTGGGTGGGTGACACTGCTTCCCATGCTGGTGACTTAGTGACGGACACAGCTCTTCTTTGTTATTGCTTCCTGGCACCTCAGAAAGAGATTTAGTCTCAAGTCTCATTTGGTTAAGTATGTTGCCACTACATTTCTCCATTTTTTCTTAAAGCTATGGATGGGTGAACTGCTTTGTAGAGGAAAGATGTGCTTAGCTTGCATAAGAAGTAAAATATAATAATCTAATGGCTCTCTAAATTGTCAGATTCTTCATTTAAGAGAAAAAAAAAATTGCTCATTCCCAAGCAGACACTTAAGGGGAAAAAATTAAAATCCCAAATAAGGATATGTTGGGGACTGGGGAGCTGTTTGTCATGAATTTCCGGTTAAAATAGATATGACTGCACTTTCAAGATTATTTGGGCTGAATTTTAGACAAAGGAGGTAATTTAAACATTAATCACCATATTGTGGAAAGCACAGGAAAAAATAATTGAGAGTTTAGTTTCAAATCTCCTAAATTATAACCTAGACTTGATGACAGACTGAAGTCAGCATGAAGTTGAGGTTTTGGGGTTTTTATTGAGGGCTTTGGAGGACTGACTAGGTCTGCAAGTAATTTAGACCTGTGCTTTTCATTAAGCTGTCTATTTTTAAAAGGTAGCTTGTTATGTTAGAATTAGTATCTAGTAAGCCTTTCTTTAGAAAATCAAATTTATAAATTCCGCTTGATTAGAAGCCTGGGTATAGTTGTTTTGTCTTGTTATTTACACTTAGCTGTGATGTGGATACTGCTACTTGGCAAGACAGCTTTAGGAAAGCTTAAATAAAAGAAAAAAAAAATCTGTTTGTAGCAAGGCATGACTGATAGAAATGACCACCATTGTTGATGGGAGGGTCTTATATATGTACATACATATATACACACACGTGTATATATACCATACCTAGTACTGGGAGTGCTTTACCAGTTTGGGCTCTGACCAGGGGAGTCATGGGCAGGTGCCCCCTAGTCCAGTGATGCTCATATGTGTGGACTCTCCAGGTTTCTAAACCTTCTGCCTTCATGGGAGCAAGAAGTGTGTTTGTAAAAGCCTCTGACAGTCAGAAGGTAAGTGGGATAGATAAGTTCTGTGGTATTTTTTCCTTAGCTTTCTGTTTGGTTTTTGGTTTTGCTTTAATAGAATAAAATATTATGTGCCTGCACTTAAACTTTCTTTACACATGCATTCGGCAGGGTAGCCACCGACCACAGGAATGAGACTATGAGCAGTGGTTGCCTTTGGGAGGTCTGGAAAACAACTAATCCTTTGTGGGTAGAAATACCAAAGCAGAGGGTTGCTTGTTTCTCTCCTGAAATGTCAGCACTGTTTATTTTAACATGTAATGATGAAATCCCAAACCTTCTTTAAATTTAAGAGGAGGGACCTACGTTTGATTTGGCCAACTATCAGATAGCCAGTAAAGCAAGAACATAATTTTTCTTGCTTTTACCTGGCCTAGTGTTTCATCATAACCTGGTGTGCTGGGGCAGCTCACAGTGTGAGGATGTAAAGGTGTTAGGTAGTGAATACCAAATGTAAAATGCTGGTGTTACATTATATTAGTTCTCCCCCCTTAAACTTCCTGAAAATGTGGGATCTGTTGAGAGTAATTCCTGAGATAATATTTCTAGGCTAAATATAATGAAGTAAGATGGTGTTATCTCGAGGTACTATGCTGTCAAGAAATAAATACCGATATTCTCAGTGTACTCCAGTAAATGTACCTTGTCAAAGGGCTTGAAGCTCAAAAGTTCTAAGCTGTTTAAAGTTGGTTCATCTGACTGAAGAGATCCTTTTCTGAGTTGTCAGGTACAAAGCGAGCAGCCACAGAAACTCTTTTCAGTATTTTGTGAATGCTGAGACAACTGTGTCTCACACGGTTTGCAATTTTAATGTTTGAATTATCATGAGTTTAGGGCCTGGGTTTTTTTAGGGCAGGAGGAGAAGGAATGAGTTTTTAATGTAGGAATTAGTTTTCAGACTGAGATGTTTGCACCAAAACTCCTGGAGATGTATAGTTTCTGGAAAGCGATTATGCATCCCATCTTCTCTCTCCTGTGTCACTGGTTTGAAGTTCCCATTCGCTCTCTTAAGCAGGCAGTCAGTGCTGAAGTCTGCATTGTTTGATTGTAATTAACATTCCCGTATTTGTCAGAGTTTGGTATGTTCAACTCAATGAAAACTGACATAATAAACTAGAACAAAGAGAATAACTGGAGAAATAAAATGTTGTTGACAGCCATGGTACATTGGTATGTTAGCAAGTGTAATGGCCAGAGTATAGATTTGAAACCACTACAGTGTTTCTTAAGGAGAAAAAAAAAAATGTCATCTCCTTCTTGCAAGAACTGCAACCGATTCAGGTTCTCATTGAGCAGTAATTCATGGTAATTTTGCTAGGTCTGCTTTGCCCTGTACTGGGAGGTGCGCGGGTTTGCAGTCTCAAGGCCCCACGAGCTAGTGATGGTGAGATTGCTGAAGCACTGATTTACCACCTAGCTTTGTGTGGGCCAGCGTGTGTGTTCCTACAAAACTGTGGGGAGCGTGGTTGTGCATTATGTTAATGTATGTAAGGCAGCCATTTCTAATGGGGTATGAGTTGCAATAAGAAGCAAGCTGAAGAATGTTTTTGCTTTTTTATTGTTGTGCCTCAGAGCAAGGTCAGTAAGATATTAATTATGTCTGTGACACAGAAAGGGCTTGGGACTAAGGAAAAAAGAAACTTATTTGGATTGTTCATTTTTATGTGCTTTAAATTAACTTCTGCATTTGTTTTTGTTCAGATAACCCGGAGTGAAAGTCATAGCTTGTTGTGTATATTAAACGTTTTCTGCTTGTCATCTTTTTTTTCATGAGCTGGCTAATTTATTAAAAGCTAATGTATTTTGCTTTCTGCCCTGTCAACTGACTGCTCTCTAGAAATAAAATGAAGCAAATGAACAGAAGTACGGACTACAATGGCAAAACCGCTAAGAGATGAGGTTTCAGAAGGAAGATATGACCAATGGCTTTTCAGGGATGTAGTATCTGCTGCCAGAAGTTGTATCCCGATTGATCAGCTAGGAAGAAGGAGTCAGTTTTGAAAATGAGAGGAGTGGGAAAAAATTCCTTCCTTTCTTGCTTCCTACTCTTAGAAAGGTTCAGTTCAGAACAACAAAAACAAGTTTGTGGAAAGTTTTCCAGCCTTTTACTTTGTTTCAGCAATGAAGGTGTTGCGGCAGCTTCTTGTTTTATCTCACAGTAGGGTTTATGAGCAGCTCTTTAAATTACAGAGATACAAAACCACCAAGTGCAATACCTGTATTAATACTGGTATTGCGTGCTCCCCTTATTTATCGAAGGGTTCATAACCATGGTTTTAAGTTATAAATGCAGTTAAGTGCCTTTACTAAGGGGCAGAAGGACTGGAGATGGTGGGACTTTATTACATAGAGTTCAGAGGAGAGATGAATCTGAAACATCTTTTGGATTTTAGATTTGATGAAGCTTTAGGGATTTATTGGCTGAAGGTTTGGGCCTCTGTTGTGTGGTTATACACACAGGACACCTGAGGCTTGTCCCAAACCCCCTGCTTTGCATTGAATTTACTTCCATAATGCTAATTATTGAGATGGCAGTGGTTTTACTGATGATGGGTCTTTAGAGGTGACTTAATCACTTGGACTTACTGAAGAAGCATGAAATACTGTAGCTTTACCTTAAATAATGGGGTTTCCCAGATATTAATAATTGTGGAAGGTTTCTGTTATAATGTTAATGTGGTTTGTTGTGTTTTTTTGGTTGGTTTTTTTTTTTTTTGTGAGGGTGAAATACATGGAAAGGGAATGAATAAAAGGAGAATTTAAAGAATGAATAGTTTCTGCTGGGCACATTGCTTACAGCAAAGCACAGACAAATGCATTTTCCTAATAAGGCTGCGCTGGAAGTTGGAATGTTTTGAATTGCATTAAATGTCACAAAAGTATTCATCGGAGACGAACAGCTTGTGGTATGTTTAGAAAGCAAATTTGATCATGTTTGCTCGAAATGAAGTGTTCACACAGGCTAAATATAGCTTTTTTCTGGAAGAACAAATGACCTGGATGGAGAAGCCTGGGCAAAAACTTTGTGGGCTTTCATTTTCAGTATTAGGCTACCAGTAAGTGATGGCTGCTGCTTTTATTTTTGTTGTCTATAATAATTCATAAGAAGCTGGAAACTGTAACTGTTTGCCAAGGTCTTTTGTCTGTGTTGTTTATAATAAGCATTTATATTGAGCTTTTATGGCTTGGCTTTGTTTGTATCTTATTGAAACTATTGCATAAACTCACATACTGAGCTGCTAGTTTTAAATCATTCAGAAAATATTCTGCTTCAAACCATCCTGCTTTTCTAGTAAGTAGTAACAGGGCAAAGTGTGTCATCTCATTTTGAAAGCCTTTATCATCAGTTATTCATACATTCAACGTGACCAAACCAGCATGAAATCCTAACATACTTAATTGCTAAGTGGCAAGCAAAGTGCTAACAGCTAAGAACTTATACAAGATTCTGCAGTTAAATTTTTTTTTTATATGTAATTTGGTGCTATCTATCAAAATCCTGAGGGAAACAGCCCTGAAGGAAGTATTTTCTTAAATGTATGTGTTGGATGTGTTTCGCTTTTCAAGCTTGAAGTGTGCATTTCATTTCGTGCTGTCTTGTCTAACCACTGCACATTTTTCACATTCAGTTCTTGGTGGCTCGGTTTGCTGGGTGAGCATTTCCTTTCTACGATATGGGATAAATCACAGATTTTAGTCTGATTATGGTCTGAAGTCAACAAAGCCAAGTTAAACTGTTTGAAGTATGTCTGGGACACACAAATTTATGTCCTTATTTCAAGTATGTTTGGGGGAAATAATGTTGTGCTGTCTGTCTCCAATGGTAAAAGAACATTGAGAACATTTCCGTTATCAAGCCTTTTTTTTATGCTTTTTTTTTCTTTTTATATAGTATTTTTGAAGATGAAATTTTGAAGAGTATATCTTCAGATCATCTCGAAATAGTGGTTTGAACTATTTTTGCTCAGTGCTGTATTGATGAATGCAGAGCAAACTCAAATTTGATTATTTTGTAGAAACAACAAAAAAAATCATGTTCCTTTCATAAGACTAGAACTTCAAAGTCCAGCATCAGCAAAGAGAAGTTTTTTTTCTCAAGCATGAAATATAGTAGTTGTCTTTCTTCTTCTTACTGTTAGATTAGCTTAATAAATACACAAAACATTCCAAGCTACCTTATTACAAAAAACATAAGGAGCAAGATGCATGTTTCCCTCTAATTCTAGTCTTAAAAAAGAAAGAAAAATTTCCATACATGTTGGAATTTTTTTTTTCCTTCTTGTTGCCTTTGTTGCTGCAAATTGACAAGTCCGCAGTTAGGAGTGATTAATGATGCACCCCAGCACTTTGGAGAGCTGGAGGTCGGTCTTCTCATAGGCTGTATGCTCTGTGGGAAAGCAGAGGACGGACCTGTTCTGCTCTTTGATGTGGACATAATGTGTGTCAGCAACGATGCATAAATGGTGAAGGCGAAGTGCAGGAGATGATCTTTTCATGCTACGTTCCCCCCCCATCTTTTTTTCCTTCTGCCAGCATAGCATGTGGATTATGTGCATCTCCCTTTTTGTAAGTGAGTTACTGGACCTGCAGCAGCAGGATTGCTGTTTGCTGGAATCTGATGAGCCCTGAGGGCCAAATGGCTTTGAGGAAAGAAATAAAAATTTTGAATATAATTAGAAAAAAAAAAAAGAAAATAAAGAAAGAAAAGAGGAAAAAAAAAAGAAAAAAGAAAGATGATGTTTAAATGGATGAAGAGTGCCTGATTCAAATCTAGCTCTCGTGTTTTCCTGGTAGATACAGAAAAGCTGTTTTATACAATAGGGGTGTTTTAAATTGTAGCATCTGTTATCTGATCTCCAATGAAACAAGTGTTTTTCCCTCCCTGGCAAATTATCTTTTGGAAATGAGAATCCAGCTTCAGTTCTTCAAAACCCTCTTTAGAAGATTTGTTGGAAATTGGGGTTATGTGATTTCAGGCAGGATATGATCGCTGGGTCCTGGATCACTCAGGGTGCCAGCTTTTCTGAGCAGCTACCAAATATGGCCAGAAATGTTTCGAAATGTGGCAGGAAGCCACTTTTCTACTGAAACAGCATGAAAAGGCTCAAGTGTATCAGCAGCGATATTTGCAGACAAAATGTTAGAGGGTCAGATTTTTTTCTGCTGTATTGCTTTGTTTTTCTTAAAAAAATTTTGCGTGTGTGGGGGTATGTATAACAAAATCTGACTTTTATCTTCTTCATCCTTTTCATTGCAATACTTCCTTTCCTTCCTATCACCCCATAGTAGTTTCAATGCATCCATTGTTTGCAAGAGGTTTTTTTGCCATCCATTGTGGAGTTCAAGTGACATTAACCTTACCTTTGAAGACCAAAGACTGTGCAAAAAGTTTCTGTATTATTTAATCTGCTAAGTCCTTCTGAAGGATTTTTGTTGTGTTGTTCTAAAAGGAAGTTTTCTGTTTTAAGCCTGAATAAAGGTTATGTGGTATTTAAAATGGAATTTCTCTGACCAGAGCTTTTGAGTTATGTGACATAGCTTCTTATGAAAGATTGGAAAAAAATAAGCAAATTGGAGCTGAGGTCTCCTAATTGGTGATATGGTATTATGAATTTATAAATCAAATAGTACTTGGTGATTGATGCTAGAGTTCCTAATGTTGTATCTGAATAAATCCATCCCGTTTGGTTTTGCCTTTTCCTTGTTTTAACAACGTCGTGGGTTTAACTTGAATATTTCTTGGTTTCTTTAGAGGAAAAAAGATGAAATGTTTTATATATCTGTGGGTAGACATGGTGTGTTGGAAGAGGGAAATGCTTAAACATTAAAGAATTTTTTTTTACAGTGATGTGTATGTTTTTCTTCTTCCAGAGTGGCTACTGTACAAAAACCTGATCTTGTTCATGTACCAAAGGTATGTTCATCATCACAACCAAGACATGTAGCATGTGGCACTAACTGTTACCTGTCTGTCAAACCCTGTTCTTGATAAGCACTGTCATTCAACCTTTCCTTTCCATATAACTTGCTTGATTTCCATGCATTACACTGAGTATTGCAGTATTTGAATATTTTTTTTTTCTCCTGAAAATGAATTGAGATACCTGGCAAATGATTATCTTAAAAAAAAAAAATCTTCCAACTTTAGGAATATTTTTAGAGAAAGGTACTGCTGAAGTTTTTCTTCTGGGTGGTTTTTTTTTTTTTTTTTTGGGGGGGGGGTGGGTGTTTGGTGTTTTGTGGTTTGTTTGTTTGGTTTTTTTTTTAATGAGCACTGAAATCTTCCTTTGTATTTGGAAGAAGCTTATCTAAATATTAGAGTTTCAGAGAACAATTCCCGTCACTTTGCTTAGAGCCCTGGGGCATTATTTGTTCTGGAGTTCTTCTAATGTTTTTGTTCTCAAGCAATAATTTCAAACCCTCCTTTTTGATAAGACTATTTGCAAACCTGAAAATACTTACAAATGGCCTGTACTTGCAAATCCTCCCCAGTGGACATAAATAATGAATAGTATATTAGTGTTCTGCTGCCTGTGATTTGAAAGGCCACAGTTTGGGAACCACCATGTCAAAACATACTTCCTAGAAGAAAAAAAACAAAACAAAACAAAACTTTTTTTTTTGAGTCTTTTGATCTGCCAAGGGTATATGAAGATGTTGGGGCACATCAGTGAAGTGCAGCTGGAAAAGCTCCCTGAGTCCGAAGCACTGGTCTCTAATAAATGAGCTCCGGGACTGTGGTTGTGCACTCCAGGGGCCATATCAAGAGATGGACACATGCCATTTGTGTGTAGGGAACATGTGTATCTCGAATGGGGTTTGAGAGGTGGAATGTGGATTTTTATTAAAAAAAAAGCACAGATATTTTCCACATAAGTTAACCAGTGGGGCTTGTAATAGAGCGGTTCTTCGGTTTGTCTTTAATTTGATTTGTGGGGTGTCTGGTTTGGATATGATGAGAGGAGTTATCATCGTGGGATTTCATATCGATCGTGCATGCTTGGATCGTTCCCTTTCCTAAAACGCATGGCTCGTATTTTTTTCCATACGTGTCACGGCTGCAGTCTTGGTAAAGCTTGCTTCTGTGCTGCTTTGTTTCATGGTAGGAGGGTTTATCTCCCCTTAGAGCAGTGAAAAATCCCTGCTGAGGAACGTGCATGTGTCTGGTGTGGTTTTGTGTGTTTCTTTTTTTGTTTTTTGTTTTCATCTCGCATAGGGAGAACCTACAGAAGTAGTTAAGCCTGTGCCCATTGCCTCTGCTGTCGCACCCAAAGTCACTGCCACGGCCAGCGTGGCTTACAATAAAACACCAAGGCCGTTTGGAGCCGTAACCACCTCCAAAGTCACCTCCATCCCATCACCATCCTCCGCCTTCACCCCGGCCCAGGCAGTGGCTCCATCCCTGGCCCCGTTTGCTACGCCTGGACTGCATGTTAACGCCAAGCCTAACGCTGAGCAGCCGTCACCCACCCCGAACGCTGCTAAACCTGCAGTTAATGTCCCACGGCAGCCCAATGCCGGCGACAGCACCCAGGATGTAGCCGAGGGGCCGCGACGAGGATTCAGAGAAAACCAGGGGGAGATTAAACAGCAAAATGGGTAGGTGGGATTTTGGTTTTTCGCTGTGAGGGTCTTCTCCTCGCAGGAAAAAAGCTGGGCTTGTTTAAGGGCAAAGTAAAACACAGATTGGAGGAGTGGATTGATCTTCAGAAGTGGATGTTTGAGGAAGGACTCGCATCTTAAAAGGGATGCTTTGAAGGTCCAAGCCAGACTTTTGGTGATGATTTTTTTTCAGGAATGACATGATACCATTCTATAGAGTGTCACAGCTAAATTGGATCAGAACCACAAAATGGTATACAACACGATGGGTTGTATCATGGTGTGATCTGGACCTTACAACAAGCCCGGTATTAATTTCAATGTCTGTGTCTCACTGTGTATTTTGACTCCTGATATGGTGATGGAAAGCAGCAGGCACTCAAAAATGCAGAGCGGTCTGTCAAGAAGAGTCGGCGGGTGTTGCAGTGGCTGGGAATGAGATGTTCTTGAAAGACCAACCATGGCCTTGGCAGCACTGGTGAAGAAGGGTCCCAGAAGGGAGGCAAAGGGACAGATGGTAGCATCACTTCTCTGCGCAATGCATGGGAAACTTGGAGATGTGTGCAAGGAAGCTGGCGGGGTTGAGCAGATTTTTTGCAGCGTTATAATGTAAATCCCTTAACTTAAATGTTACCTTTACCCTAAAAAGGCAACACAGATTTAAAATTTGAGTCATTTTTGTGTTCAGATAATTGTTTATGTTAAAGTGAATATCGGAAGTGTAACGTTGAAGGAACTGTAAGGCTGCATATAAGGCTTATACTGCATCTGATGTAGCACCAGGACTAGTAATCAATAGATTAGTAAATTAAACTGAGCCCAGCAGCAGTCCTGGGCACTTGGACCTGCAGCAGTGCCCTGTTTCGGTGGCACGCTTTTGGCTGGGGCCACCTTGAGCCCTCCCAGAAATTCCTGGACAGGGCTTGGGAGCTGCAGCGCCCTGGGGACAGGTTCCCAGTGGCTGCTGTGCTGTGTGGAGAGAAGGAGGATGGGCATGAGCCATCCCATGCCAGTTGGCCTCCGTGCCCAGCACCCGTGTCCAATGGATTGAGTGAAGTAATAAAAAGGGCAGGAGAAGTATAGGTTTCTCTTTGATCTTAAGAATGTAAAACCTGGGCTTAAAACCTAGAAGTTGTGGCTACTAGTCTATGCCGAACCCTACAGAGAGGCAAACATCCGCATCAACTAAAATACAGAATAAAGTACAGTTTCAGCAGAACTTCTCATGTGCAGGGAAAAAAGACTTCTCCAGGTACCTATTCCCTTTATATTGCAGTACGAATATTTTCCATATGTGAACTCCTATAATGTGGTCCGTATGCATTTTAAATTACACCATTGTCATGGTAACTTCCATCCTTTCCTTAAACAGCCGATGGCAGGAGTCCATGCTGCCTAGAAGCAGGATGGAATCAGGAGATCCCAAGGACTTGCTTGATGCTGGTAGACTTGCAGAATACACTCTGGCAAACTGTCTGTATCTTTCCAGGAATGCTGTTTTAGCAAATACTGTGTAAGGAGTTCTCAAAAGCAGCAATTAATACTTGAAAAAGAGGAACAATAGCAACAAAATTAAGTCTCCTGGAAGGAAGTGCTGCAGGCACAGAGTAAGCGCATGACTATCGAGATGGGATGACTGGGTGAGTGCTGATCTGTGCCCTGCCTTACGCTTAGGGGATAAGTAACATCCACGGAAGAGTATCGCAGTTGACAGCTGAAGAAATGCCCGTCTCGCTGTCAGCCTTGCAGATTTACTTTGGGAAAGCCTGAAAAAACATTTAGAGCTGTAAAAACCTACTTTATTTTGCCATCTTCCTCGCAATAGTGTGTTTGGGCTGTCTTAACTGTCTCGCAGTCCTAAGGTAGAAAACGAAAACAAGCAACAAGTCCTGCTACACTGCTTAGTTTTACTTAGAAAAATTACAACTCTGCAATGATGCTGAACTATTTCCCTTCTAAAATGGATTCAGTGGCATTCATGAAATGTCAGAAACATTGAAGTTTGGAATAAATTCCATTTTGTTTCTGTTCTGTATTATTGATTTTCAAAAAAAAGGCAAAAAAAGCAACTTGTATCTTGTTCACAGCACTGCTGAGCAAATGTAGTTCTTTAGGCGTGCACCTTGTCATACTCAGAATTTCTTCCTTTTCCCCTGGCTCCCTTCAAACTACATTCAGGACATAAACTATTTGCCTTCACTCTGGGATGGGGAAGGAAGTTTTATTTCCCTTGTTTAGTCCTGGCTTAGAAAGAAAGCAATTTGCCTTCAGTAGGCTGCGTGCAGTTACGCTTTTATCAAGACCTTCTTGCCAACTCTTGCATGAAAATGTGCCTGCTGCTTAAAACAGGTAAGATGTCCACAGACTTCACTCAGTTTAAGCTCAGCTGGGCTAAATTTTTTCCTTTGTAGGTTCTATTGGTGATTGTAAGTTTGACTTACATGATATATGGCTTTACCAGAGCTTGGATTTGGAAACTCCTGTAATATTTCAAGAAGCAAAGAATGTATTAATGCATCAAATACTTTTTTTTCCTTGCAGATAACAACAAAGACAAAGTTAGTATCGACAGCACTGGAGTTGAATTATGGTCATTTTCCTGTTGGAATAACCAGCATGTATTCTTGTTTTGCAAAATTAGAGCTCTTTCAGAGTTTTATATTTAAGTTTTGCAAAACAGCTTCAGCTTTTCTTAGTAACTTCTTACTGTAATAAATGGTTTTGTCTGCATTGGACATGATGTGATCTTGCTTTTCACTGTGTTAAATTTTGCAGCTTTTTTTTTTTTAATTATTCCACAAAACATTTGTGTGTTGTGTGCATTGATAAAATCTTGGTGCACCTATGGCTAATTGGTGTTAGTAAGACAACTAGTGAATTGCAAACTACAGTATATGAAGGGCCAGATACTGAATTCGTACAACAAAAAAATCAGAGTAACGTCCATATACTGTGACTTGTACGTGTTAGGGATGATAAAAATGATGGAGTGTTTCTTGGCTTGTCTTCTCTCTCCCTGCCTCAAAGCGGAGATGAGGGAGAGCCAGTCTCATTGGATTTTCCTGTGTCTCTGGCACCACCTTGTTGCCTGAATGAGTCATTACCAGTAGACTCTTAAGCCCTAAAAAAGGGACCAGTAGGCTCCATAAGAGAAGTCAGCAGGATATTTTGTTTATACCACTTTCAACGACTGCGAAAGACTACTTATTTTCCTGTGGTAGTTGCTAGGATGCAGTCAACTGCATGGAGATAATTATGTTTCCATGTGGTTCTATACCTTTAATTACTGCTTTAATTTTCAGATTTTATTTTGGCTATTAACTGTTTTGATGCTTTACTTAATTTTTCTTTGTACTACTTGTACTCCATCCTAGAAATACCACTGGTTTTGTTTCTATATCCCTCCCTCTTTTAGTAACCTTGGTAGGTAGGTGTACTTCACTAATGCTGTGTGTTAGTTAATTTGGTTTTTTGCTATAATTTTGTGTGATACCTCTCACATCATTATTTTAAATATTCTTTTAAGCTTATGTATTTATTAATGCATTCCACTGAATGGGCATAATTCTTACTTGTTGACAATTAATAATTTATAGCATTCTTATTAATATTTTCCACCTTTCCTTGCCAAAAACACTTTAGACATAAAAAATAGAGTGGGAATGTAGTGGAAAAAATGGAAGGGACTTTTAAAGGGATTTTTTTTTTTGGTAAAATTATTATGTCTTAGCAGCTAATTTTGTACAGTTAATCTCCTCTAGACTATGTAAAAATTAATGTATGTTTAAAGGGTCTTAAAGATTAACGCTTTGGGATAACAAATGTAGACTTGAGGAGTAATATACATAGTATGAATCTTCTATTATCTCTTCCTAAAGTGACTAGTGCCATTACATGTTCTTTGTATCAGTTACTGAAAGCAAAGTTTGAAACCCCTATATTCTTGCAAGTCTGCTGGCACAGGGGTTGATAACAGTGTATAGGCTACTGTGGGGAAAATTTCCCCACTGCTTGGACTTCTCAGAGAGAAGATATTGGATCTTGCAGAAGATATTGGATATTGATCAAGGATCAATATCTTCATGTTATGCTCCAGAACATCACCACCTAGACTTTCAAATGGCCTGGGTCTGATCCAGGCTTTGCCAACCCAAAAGACTTGGTGTGTACTGGGTGGCCCGTGCACACCGCTGGTGCTTTGCCTCTTGTGAGCAAAGGGGAAAATCTGTTTGGGGTACTTGATCTGAACTAAGCAGACTACCCTGTTTTACCAAAACTACTAAATCCCCCTCTTATTCCTGTAAGGAAATTGCTGAGTTAAAGTTTCGTTTATGGGGGTTCTGTGCTGCAGCTTTGGAGGTAGAACGAGAATAGCACTTTTAATTGGTTTCAGTGCCCTTTCCCACAAAACTAATTCGACAGAATAATTAGCTGAAGTTCTGCTTCAACTTTCTGACTTTTTCTTGTTTTCTTTTTCTCCTTTTCCTGTTTCTGCTGGGAAACCTTTCTCTTGCTGTCTTACTCTGTCATCTCTCCAAGGAAAAACCCACCCAAACGGTAAAGATTTACACATGTAAATGTCTCGATAATACTGTTTTTGGCTGTTTCAAATATTCCAGTGGTGAAATACGGAAAAATATTTCAGTCAAGTTAGAGTCATTCTAAAGCTGTGTTTGATTCAGAGAACTCAATCTGTGTTCAGGTGTTGTGCCTGTAGAGCTCAGTGCCACGCTTCAGCATCCACATGCAGCAGCTGCCTTTAAACACTGGGGAAAAGTCCCAGTTCTGCCCCTGGCTTTGTAACTACCCCCGCCCAGATGGTCTCTGAAGCTTTTCGCTCACTGCTCTCTCCTCTCCTTGCCGCAGCCCCCCACGGAAGCACATTGTGGATACTTACACGGAGTTTTACCACACCCCCACCCACAGCGATGCCAGCAAGAAGCGACTGATCGAGGACACCGAGGACTGGCATCCCCGCACAGGCACCACCCAGTCCCGCTCTTTCCGCATCCTTGCCCAAATCACCGGCACCGATCACAGTGAGTAGTCCGATGTTTAAAAAAAAAAAAAAAAAAAAAAAAAAAAAAAGAAAGAAAGAAAAAAAAAGTGATGGCCGTGATGGCCTTGGACAGATAGGTGTTTTTGGAAGCTGGGGGCATGAGCGGGGGAAATAGTAGAAAGATTCAGTCATATCTTCTGCATTTCTCTTCTTGGGTAATAAATCCAGTAGGCAGAATTTTGGTGAACTCTTTAAAAGGAAACAGTTTGACAAGGCTATAGTAGGAAAACTATTTTGTAAAACTCCTGCAATTGCTAAATAGCTCAGGACATATACGTTATTGGACATATTCCTGATTGAGTTGAATATTAATACATTCTAGATAAATCTTTATATTTCCAGTTCTGCTCACAAAGACGTTGGCAGATACATAATTGTTGTTTTTTTCCCCTCCTGTATCACGAAAATGCCAGCATTCCTATTCAAATTTAATGCTCCAGAAAAATTAGGGGTGTTTTCAGGAATGTAGAAAATCTTTGACAGTCATACAAAGGTGTGTGATCTGCAATGATCTAACTAATCAGGCGCATCATTCCATAGCTCCTCAGTTTCTTACCAGGACATGTTTCCATCCCCTGCTTCTGCTCTGGTGTGATTACATGCAATGTGGAATGGAACAGATGATACAGAGGAGGTCATTCCCAGTCATATCATTTTATGTTAAAACTTTGATTTCATATTATACTGTCACTTACAATTCACTGGCTGAGCTCTGTCAAGTTGTGTAAAAGCCGTCAGAAGTGCCATCAGGAGATTGGAGCTCAGTCACCTTCATACTGAGTCAGCTAACGTAGAGGTGATTATTTCATTCTTCCACTTTACACAGCTAGTGATACAATACAGAAGGTGGTGAGGAAATTGGACCCCCTCCCTAGGGGCAGATTTGATTAAATCACCTATCTGTTCTCTGGCAGAATTCCTCCAGAAGCTAATGATAACATCTCCCCAGATAAGGATTATTGTCCACATGTGGTAAATATCCTGAACTTGGACAGTTACCTGATTGTTTTGTGGCCCTGCTAGTTGTTGTGCTCATCTGTTAATAGAATCATAGAATCATGTTAATGGATCATTGTCTGTCTTTGGATTCTCTCCATTAATCCTGGTAAGGGCAGGATATGAGACCTGAATGTCAAACAGCATGTCAGCCAGTACTGATGAATTAATCCTGTTGACAAATACTGTAAGAAAGTGACTGCAATGACTGCAATTTGACAAACTTAAAACCGGGGCTGGGAATTGACGTTATCCCACATGCAGTCCTCTAGCACCTTGCTAGGTCCCAGCCTGGCTGCAAACAGATGCTTGGATTATCACCTGATAGAAAGCCACTGGATGGTCATCCAGAAGAAATGCGACTTCCATTCATCTTCCCCTTGCCAGCTCTCCTTTCTCCATGCCAATGTAGAGAGAGGGCCAAGGGAAAGGGCAGAGAGCAGTAGAGCCACCTTTCAGCAATCCTGCTGACCAAGAGCTCTGGAAGTTTATAGACATACCTCATGTCCATTGGGGTGTCTTCAGAATTGAGGGAGTCCTAGTGAGCCTTCTTGTCGTGAGTTCCTGCTGTGACGAGTGCATTGGCACAGGGGAGAATGTCAGTGTATAGTGCCCACAGTGCCTTAGAAAATAATATTTTTCTATTTTCTTGCAGTGAAAGAACCAGAAAATGAAGGTGCAAAGAAGACTAAGTGAGTTGATGTGTTACATTTTTATTACTTTAATATTTTGCATGTCTTAACTGATAGCATTTGGTGTGTTTGTGTGACATCTGGGTGTTTTTAAAATGTTGCTTCTTTTCATTTGCCTTCTACTTCAGCATGTAAAAAGTAAGATCTTTTTCTGCTAGACTGGCCTTTTAAAGTCTGTTGGTGCAGTCCAGCATTAATGTTTGTGCAGGAGTTTGAGATTTTTCCGTAAACTTGGACTGATTTGGTTTTCTGTACGAGGTTAGCTTGTTGGTACGTCTTCCTTTTCCTGAATCTAACCAGGCATTTTTTCATTTGCAAGCATGGATGGAATTGCAAGGCATAGCTGGAAAGTATCACAGTTCTGGACTGCAAATGAGGGTCAGCTGTCTCCTTGCTTTGGAATAAGCATTGTTCAAAATAAGGACCAACCAGTGGCTGAATCTAATGGTTCTTACAGTCAGTGGGAGTTTTGCTACTGACTTTGTCTAACACTGGAACCAAGTTTTTAACAGAGAGGAAGGCAGTGTGCAGATAGGAATAGTGCATGGAAATTGCATGCTCGCTTGTGAAACTGCTTAAGACAAATTTTCTTTCCTTCTTTCTTTCTTATTTTTTCTTCTATCACTTCTTTCCACAGGGAAAAGGTTCCCCTCCACGTCTTTAGCCCCAAATATACAAAATTACGTGACTGGCACCATGAAGTCTCAGCACGTGTTCTTAATGTCCAGTGATTTTGCCCAAGTTGCAAAAGCAAAATACAAACACTTCCTTCCTTTCTTCTTTCCCGTCTGCTTTGCAAAAAAACCAAAAAACAAACAAACAAAAAAGAAAACATATTTCACTAGCCTTGCTGCAAGAGAAATTCTAGCCTTTTCTATACTTTTCTAACACTTTCCTACTGATGTGTAAAAAATGAGATTAATTTTTTTTTGTGCTAATCACTAGTTGACAAAAAGGATGTATTTAAACAGAACAACTTGGGTGACTGAATCTCCCAACATGGGGGAGAGGAGACGGCTGTTGCAGTTCTTTTTTTTTTTTTTTTTTTTTTTTTTTTCTGCCTTAAAGGAGTCATTTGCATTGCTGAGTTTGAGTTACTGTAGGTTGTTAGAAAGCAGAAAATGCTGAACAAGAGAATAAGGAATTGTATTACTTTGATTTTGGGGTTGGGGGAAGAAGACAAAGAGGGACTGTATGCACTTATTTCAAACTATTGTACTTAGTAGGATAATTATCTTAAATTTTGCTAGATTTTTAGCAGGTCAATTTTAGAGTGGTTGTAAATGTTTTACAAAGTAGAGCAAGAAGACAGATTGCTTTTAAGTAAATAAAAAAAATAAATTCCAATGTTGCAAATCAAAGTGCAAACTCAATATAAGGATTCTCCTGCTTAAACTAGTAATATTTTCATATTGTGGAAAACTTATACAATATTGAGCAAATGTTGCTGTTATCTGAAAGAGCTTCAGCACATCTTCTAACAAGAACAAGATAAGACAATAGTATTTATTTATTTCAGAGTGAAGCTTGTAGGCTTTCTTGTGTTTATAAAAGCTTCATTGCCCTACGGTTCTCCTGTAAAATAATGTATTATAGTAGCTACACATTCATTAATTTATGCTTTCTGAAGCTTTAAGAGTATTTTAATAAAAATTGCTTTTATCTTAGCTCTGTCTGTTTTTCTTTTGAGTCTCTGCAACTCCTTGAGTAGTCTTTTCATTCACGGAGATGTAATTTCCTCGCATCTTCACAGATTATAGTAAGAAAAAGAATTAAATCCCTGCTGCGTAGTAGAAACAATCTGAAATGTGCAAAACTGTCTCAGTAGTAGGGTTTCTGAGCATGTTAAAACTGGGGTGTGTGTTTGTGTTGTCAAAATCAATGCAAGGTTTGCAGAAATCAATAAAAGGATTGACCTTTTAGGGGGGCTGCAGGAGTCAAAATTCTGCTACGTAAAACTTGCTCTTGGCTTTTGTAACATTTATTGAGTCACGGGTGTTTAAAACCTCGGAGGTGAGTTGTAAAGCACGTATAAAAGCCCAGTCTTTCCTAATTGCTTAATGAGGACCATTGTAATTACCTTTTATTTTGTGCAGCTGACATACCCACTGTTCTGATGGAGTTGGTCCTGTGGAAAGATCGATGTCCACGGCAAACACTTCTGCAGACTTGGGTGTGGGGGGAGTGTTGGTTTCTCTCCTTGTGCAACTTGGAAAACTGAAAGCAATGGAGACCTTTGGAAGCATTTTGAGTTTGTTTTTCCTTTTCAGATGGTTTATACGGTTATGCAGTATAGTAGTAGCTTATGGTATTTGTCATTTTATCTTTAGGAAAAGCCACACAGCAAATGGAGAATTCAGGTAATGGCCAAGTTGTCCAACACTAACAGTCACCAACGTGGATGCCTAACAGTGCACAACACAAAGTACAGTTAGTTTTGCATTTGTAATGGTAAACCAAGGCATATCACATCTTGCACACCTTTTGGGTTAACTCCTCAGGGACAGCAGGGGAATAATAACTTTAATAATTTCACTGAGGATTGTTTGGCCAATTGGTTTGATTCCTGCCCCCTTCCTTCCATCACATAACTCAGTAGTGAGTAGTGTTACTAAACCCAAGTGTGTTACTGCGTGCACATACACCATGATGTAATAATTTGATCGAATACTGCGTATTAAAGACGGAACGTGAAATAGCGTATTGAAATTGTTTTGCTGGGTTTAAAGAACTGTTTATGAATGGAAAGGAAGACAGCAGTTTCGGAGGACATTGATGCAATGAAAACGATGAAAGGTTATCATTTAGATTCTCTGTAAAGTTTTCTTCATAAGAGCAGAATGGTTTGACTTTCAAGTATTTTTCTATTTTGGAGATCTCCCTAGGTAATGAGAATATCTTCAGGTTAGTATTTAACTTACCATTACGTTTATCTATCTTACCAGCTCTTAGTGCTTTGAAGGGAGAGTTGCTTTAGCGAGAAATGGAAGAAAAAGCCTCTCTAAATAGCCCAAAGTATAGAAGCCTCTGTTTTGATTAAAATTAAACATAGATATAATCATAGAGTCTTTTGAGAATAGTTTGAGAGAGGCTACCAAAATCATTAGTTTCCTATATCATAGTAACAAATCACTAGGTACAAAAATGTTTTAATGGACTTGTGAAATGAGTTTAATGTACTGCTTTAAAGATGTCATCTCTTTGCCCATTATCCCCATTGCACAGCACTTGTTGACGTTAAATTTTGGACTTTGTTCCCAAAACAATGGATTGCTTTTCCATTTGCATGTGGATAATGTGTGCTAGCTTGTTGTCTGTTTCCCAGCATATATCTGATCTTTGAAAAAATATTCGGAGTGGCTTTTTATATAAATGAATAAGCCTGCATTTAAGAAATCACCTAGAAGGATGAATACGACAAAAAAATGGAATAGAAACTTCTCTTCCATCAGTAACCTACAGATAAATATCCCAATTTAATAATATGAAACTTTTCAGGCATTGTCAAAGACAAATGCCTTCTGGATTTCTTATTTTTGTTTATCCCTAAACCGTAGCCTACTAGGGATTTTTGTGTGGATGAAAGAGATTTTTCTTTTCAGCAGCTGGAAGGACAGGAAATGGAAATAGAAAGCCCTTACTGAAATGTGTAAATTGCCTCTCTTAAACCAGATACTTAAAGCTTAGAAAGGCAAAGTCTAGCCTTTATGTAAGGTTTATTTATGTGTTCTAGTAACGGATCTAGTTCTGCAGGACCCTATTAGATGTTCGCTCCCTTTTGAGCAAGCAGGTACAGATTTGATTCTGGCCTTAAACTGTAGAGTCAGCTCATTGTCCTGAGTGAAGGTGTGTCTGGATTTTCCAGATTTGTAGTTAAGCTAATCTGTAGCCCCTGGAAAATATTTGTCCCACTCTTGGTCAGTCCTGAAACAACTTGTCGTAAATCACGTATTCTTTTTTTTTTCCTCCCTCATGTCGTAAATATCTGTATAGCATACCTGCAGATCTACCTAATGGAGCAGGAGCCCAAGATACATGTATTAATCTGAATAAAAGTTCTATAGCTACCCAGACTTTGGAGATATCACCTGTACCAGAACCTCCATCCACACCTTTACCACCTGTGAGGTCTGTTCTCTGGTTGTTCTTAAATCTGATCAATAACTTTCAGCACTTAAGGATCCCTACCTTATGAAGATAATTCTGCATGCTAATATATAAATATAAAAAGTTAGCAGAGCCTGCTCCTGTGGCTAATTTAGTCTGCTCAGAACTTGTGGCTGTGATTGCTCTTTACCTCATAGTTTACTTTTAATTTTGTGTATTACAGTGAGATGTCTGATGGGTGCTTTTCTTCAAGTAGGGGGATTTGATAATATATTTTCTACATTTTTTTTCCTATCACAACTAAAAAAGAAAGAATATGAAAAAAATATTGAGAAATAGTCTAACCTTCACAAAAATAACACTCTAAAGAAGTTGCAGCAACAAGTGTATAAAACTCTGGGAGTGAGTCCCACTAGCACTTGTCTGTTTCTTTTCTAGTGTTTCCTAAAAGTTTTCCAACACGTAATGTAATACCAAATCTACACATTCCATCTTTGTAAATGTAAAATATAAACTTAGAAAGCCAAGTACTAAGCAGCAGGACACATCTTCACTGACACTTCCTATATGTAGTGTGCCTCATTTTGTCCCTCTTAGTTGTATTTTGCTGTAAATGCTCTGGTGGTTTGGTTTGTTTTTTTTCTTTAGTTTACTAATGTTTTCTTGTAGTGTGTCCTGTTCAGCGTGCTGTTTCAATGTGGATTAAAACTCTCTCTCTCTCTGTGTCTCTATTTGGCTTTATTACTGTGAATGAAGTGAAAATGGTGCTAGACCAGAACCTGCAGCCACTCCTTTGCTGCTAGCAGAGTCCTCCCTTGGCAGCGTCCCCTCTCCCAGACTTTCTGAACATATTACCGCAGCAACTCCTGGGAGGTAAATCGTTCAGAGAGGGTTTCGATTCGGTTAACGATATATCTATGTGTTATTCTAGCCTAGATATGTCTGTTTTGGGGGAGAGAGGGTTGTCTGTTATTCACTTCAAATAGACTTTATTAATCTACTATGGCTAGGGATCCTTCTGGAAGTGGTAGGAGGGGGAAGGAGAAGAGAAATGAAATAAAGCTGAGCAGGTTCACAAACAGGCTTGTGGATACCAGTTAAAATAAAACATGATATTTAGTGTGTGTTGGGATGTTGTCAGTGGGTGTCCACCCTGTCACCGGGATGGGGTGACTTTTCAGTGGTCTCAACAACTCAAATGTGAATTCAGTTTTCTTCAACACACAGAAAAGTGCCTTTAAAAATAGAGGAGTTTTTTTAAAGTGGCTTATTTCATTCCTAATACTGTGTTGTGTTATGATACAGTCAAAGCAAACTAGATGATTGTCTGGCAAATTCCCTATGGTTGCCCACGGATAGCTTCACTGGCACTTATCTTGGCAGACCAGTGATGGCTTGAAGGGCATCTCTGGGTGCCAGACAGTGGTGGTAATTTTGGATATAAGACAGCAGCAATAGTTTGCAGGGTTATGATGCTGTTCTTGAAGGCCAATAACATTTTCTGTCAGGTTGTGTTTCATAGTGCAGGAGTGTTTGTTAATTCTAGATGGCTAGAGTTCATTACACATGTGAAAGAATGAAGTTTCAACACGAAATGAAGCTGCTCCTTTAAAAATGAGAGTTGATTGAACAGTCCCTGGTCCTGCCAGGCCCCTAGACAGAGATTCATCCTTGGGAAAAGCATCCAGGAATATACTGTTCCCCATACCTCTGTGTGCTTTGTGCAGCTAGAAATCTAATACTAAGGTTTGGGATTGACAGTTTCCCCTTTAAAGCAAGTCTCACCAGCTGAGAGAGATGGGGCTTTTAGAGCACTCCTTTGGGTGGGAAATACACCCAAAGCTGATCTGTAAAACCCCCTTTTTTATAAAACAGCAGCTATTGGAAATCCATATGGAGCAATTGGTGCATGTGGTGTCAGACTTAGGAAAGCAGAATTGGGCCATCTGAAGGTCAGTAGACTTGCTTTGGCCACTTCAGCCCTGCATTTGTTGTTGGAGACTGGCGTAGGTCTTTCTTTTCCTCGTGGGCTCTGTCTTTTCTTGGCTGAAGCTCTGTGCTTTGTACCACCCACTATTGAACCACCAAGGAGGAGAAAGAGCTTGCTGGGAAATGTATGAAGGATCTGGATTTGATTACTGGATTAAAGTTAGGTTTGCTGCTTGTAAGGCAGACTTCATAATATAAAGCATAATGCTTTTTTATTGTAGGTCTTTATTGAAAGCCTAAACTAGTCATATAGCAATATAGCCAATTACTGTGATTTATAGTCTATTATTACTCCATTTCAAATATGCAATGTTCTCCTGTAAGTTTAACAGTAAAATATTTAAGAGTAATTACAGCCTTTTCAGAAAGTTGCAAAAAGTCATTTTAAATAGTCATCCTGGCAACTATAGACCATGTAAACCACAGAATCTGGCACTTCCTGAGAAATATATAACTAATATAAAGCAGATCCAATGCTGGCAAGTCTTTAGATTGCTCTTTTACGTACATGCTTTTTACAGTCCTGCAGACCTACTTTTATCTTTTCGTGTAATGGCATTATTCCTGATAGCCATAAATACAGAGGTAGTATTAAATAGTAGGTATTAATCCTGATTTTTGTTGTGTACTTTCTGATTAGTGGAGAGCCAAGAATATTCTCTGCAGCAATTGTAATCTTGGAGAGTGATTTCTTACTCCTTTTCTAACTACTGCCAAAGCAAGTGAAAAATAGCAATATGATAAGTATACATGTATGTATGTATGAATAAGATTTGGAGTCGGCTTGCTCTCCCTTTGGAGCATATACCCAGTGTGATTTATTCCCCTTATCTTTGCTGCCTTCAAAGCCCTTCTTATGACTTCTAAAGCCTCACAAACATGCTGTATGAAGTTTTGGAGAACTTCAGGAAAAGGTATAATCTTGACTTGTAACTGTGGCTGTGCTCTCCTCAACTCAGCCGGATCGCCTTTTTGTCAGGTTTAACGGTTCTACATCAGTTTTCCTAAACAACTTCCCTTGGTTGTAGTCACCATGCCAAAGGGAATTTGCAAAGACCAGGTGTTGCTCATTTAATGGGCAAATGAGCACCAGGCTGGGGAGAAGAGGAGGTCTCAGACTGACTGAACTAAAGCTGGCAGATCTCTTATGGTTGCCATGATTTGGAGACAAGCAAGAGAAAGCGAAATATGGGGGGAAAAACACTGTTTTTCTGTGGTGAATGCTACTTGTCCTTCTGCTTTCTTTTATTTCAGAGAACTTTTGTTTGAGAACCCCTTGGAAGCCTTACCCAAGTGTGCACCTCATCCCCCTGCAAGTGTTCAGGTTTTAAATATCAGCAGTCAAGTAGCCACAGTGTCTGAAGTGTCATCTACTCACACTAGGTAGAGTTTTTAGCGTGGTCTGATTCCTAGGGGATGAGTATTTGGTTCCTAGGGAAGGGGAAAAAGCTTTCACGTGCTACTCACTTGTTCTTCTTATGAAAGATGCAAGAACACTAGCTAGAAAGAGTTGTCCCTTATTGTTTGATATTTTTAATAAAACGAGAAATTTCTTCTGCACATGTTGTCTTGTTATAACATTCTTATGAAATTAACATCAACTAGGAAAGTCATTGTGGAGTCTCCTGCTCCAGACGCAGCCAGCTTTTTGACAGCTGACAAAGTGCGTCCCCTCCCTGCGAAGTGCACTGTGGCCACACAGACCCCTGAGGCCCCCGTGCCCACCGCCCCAGCTCTGCGTCCACCTTCTGCAGCCCCCCCTGGGGAAACGGCCCTCGTGCTGCCTCCCGCTCCTGCCAGGTACAGCTGCCTTCAAAAGGCACCAGCAGAAACTGGAATTTTTACAAATTATTTTACCTGACTTTTTTGGATGGTGATGCTATTCAAGCTGGAGCAGTTCATAGGTGGTCTCCTGACCCTCATGCTGCTCTGGAAATTTGCATGGCAATTAGAAATTTTAGCTTTTAGAGCTATAAACCATACCTGTTTGTGTGGGGTTTTTTTGTTTGTTTTCGTTTTTTTTGGTTTTTTTTTAATGGGTAAGGAGGATTTTTAAGAATCCTTAAACAAACAGCTCCTGAGCTTTGGGTGGCATTGCCAGAAGTGTCATAATAAATGTTTGATTAATGACTTTTCTTCTCTTGCTGCTTTTGGGCAGGCATGATGCATCTCTGCCTACTTGCGAAACAAATTCTTTCAGTAAAATCTCAAGCTGTCAGTCTAAATCATCTGTAAGTCATACAAGGTAAATATTTTAATGTATATCTACAGCAGAGTGCTAGGTGTAAGCAAGGTCTTCGGGCACTATTTTTGCATCTATTTAAATCCGAGCAGTGGTGTAAAGTATGGTTGTGTAAGTGTTTGGAGTGTGTTGTTCACTTCTGAAATTATTTTAAAAAATGCACAACAATTCTGTGGATAAGCTTGAAATTATAAAATAGTGACTAGGTTATGGATTCACCATTGTAGAAGCAATTTTGGAGCCAATGTTTGTTTCACTTTTTTTTTTTTGCCTGTTCACATTTCTCCCAACCCTGTTAATAAGTAGGGAAAATGAAAAGGGGGTGAGGAGCACACCGAATTTGGTAAAGGTGGCTAAAAATAGACCTACTAGAGTTATACCACCAAATATTCCAAAAGCTTTCCATTTTTATTATTGATTATAAAAAAGAGGAGAAGCTAAATGACCTTCAGGGCTCCATGTGGAGCATCTTGGAGTTTAGTGGGAACAACCCAGGGGCGTGAGGCCAAGTCTGGGGTGGGGAATTTGAAGGCTGATTAGATGCTGAATCCTCACTTGATGAGGGTAAAGTTTTATTTGTGGGTGAAATCAAAATAGCTGTTTTCTCCATTAGTATTCAAGTGGTTAATGCATTATTGCCTGAGGTCTTTGTGAGCTGGAAATCTGCAATCCCAGAACATCCCAGTGGTTGGTGCAGTCTGGTGTTGTACTGTGTGTCTGTCAATCTTTTCCAATTTCTCTGTTTTCTCCTCTGTCGGCTCAAAGCTTCTGTGCTAGAAAAGTACTGCTGGAAAATCCTTTGGGAAGTCTGCCCAAGTTTGGACCTTCTCCTCTTCCCGTTCTTTCTCCTTTCAAGCAGAGATCAAAAATTAAGAGCATGGCTGCTGCTGCCGTGTCATCTGCTGTTGCTATCCGGGCCAGGTAGATGTCAACTTTCAAAGAAACATTTTGTAGCTTGCTCTAAGAAAGTTCAAGCTCACACAAGACTAATCAGTTCCTGGCCGGGCTGCAAAATCAACTCTTTCACAACAGTGTGGTGGACAAGTCATTAGAATATGCCCAAGGCTCCCATGCCCTGTTTTAGCTTAAGCGTTAGACTGCTGTTCTTAACCTTGGTGAGGGGTTCTGCCTTTCTGATCCTCATGGTGTGCATTTTATGGGTCAGGCAGCAAACTAATTGTAAAAAAAGTCATTATGTTACAGAGGTGACAAAGAATGATCTGCATCTTTTGAGTCACTTTTGGATGCTTGAAGACAGTAACTCTCTGAGTTGCATCTAAATCTTTGTTGTACTGCTTTTTGTAAAGGCTTACTTAGACCAAGTTTTTTTTTTGAGACCAAGTGATCTTAAGTCTTTCAATAGTGCATCCATATCAGTAAAAATTTTTTGAGCATGCATCTCCAAGATATGGATATTTATGTATTTCTAAATTATATAAGTGTCCTACTGTACGTTATCAAACATGCACAAAAACAGAGATTAAAAAAGGGTGAGAAAAAGATTAAATAGTATTAAAAAATTTCTATTTCACTTTATTAATGGTAAAAATCAAGTCAATTTAAAAAAAATATCTTCTCACTTGCCAAATGTGAGGGTCTTTTACATCCCCTGCAGTGTGCAACCTCCACTTTAAGGACCACTTATGTAGATATAATTTCTAAATCAATGCCTCTAGGTTCAGTTTCTCAGCATTTCTCAGAACTTTCAGGCTTTTCATAAGGGTTTTTGGGTTTTCAGTGGTCCTAGCCAACTTGAACTTTGTTTTGGTCAACTAGTTTGTTTAACTGTAGTTAAAAAAAACTTGTAAAACTACTTTTTAAACGGTTGCTAGACTCTCTGAACCTAGCGTCTACCGCTCGCTCCTGGATGCCCTGCTCATCACGCCCGTCACTAAGCCTCCTCTGCAGCCCATCGGGCCCTCCAGGAAGTCCACCAGTGCTCTGGAGTTGCAAAAGAGCAAGAGGTATTGTCCGAGTGCAGCACATGGGTGGCACCGAGGACTGGCAAAAAATTGGCTTCTCCTTGTCTGTGTGCGTGAAGCCTTCTGCCTGTTGTGGGCTTTGGCACAAGGTCACCAACCCCAAATCCTGCTGGGTTTCACCTCTTTGCAGAACTAATCAGCACCCCGGTCCTGCCCGTGGTGGTTGTGCAAGTTCACCCTACTAATGAAAGGTTTCCTCACTCTCATCAAGTGTCTTTCTGTGGTTCACGGTGCTGTTCGTGTGGGATTGGGAACCTCTGAGGGAGGCACTGTCACTCTAAATAACCAGCTGGAGAAGAAATGTGATATTCTGGCTTGAAACCTCTATCTGGGTGAATTATTTGCAACAGTTCCTTGAGCAAGTAAGCGGCATGTTAGGCTGCAAGAGTGCTCCAGAAACAAAGAGCTGCTATTTTTCAAAGTTCACTTCTAATGTATAAAATCAAATAACTGGCATGCAGTGCATCAAATAAATATTTTAAAACTTACTTGCTGTCTAGGCCTTTTGTTCCAGTGCTGATTCTGTTCAGTGCACAGGACTTGTTGTTCTCGTTTCCTGACCACAGCTGTGTTAACGCTATGGAAAGCTGTTTTTATGTAATACACTTCAGCCTCAGAGGCAGAAATCTGTTTGGTTATTTTACAGAACAGTATGTGTTAAGTTGTGCTAAGGAAGAAATAATTGGTGGGTTTTCGTGTACTTATTTGCATTTTCACAAGAGTAAAATCCTACTAGAGATAAGGCCCGATTGTAAGTAGAGCTGGGATCCACTTGATGTAAGAACTTGCTGTTGAGTAAGAAGTATTAATCTTTCCTTCCTGTTTCATGGCTTCCAAGGTGACCTCAGTTCCTAGAAAAAGTACCCCTAAGTTTGGGGAGGAGAAATGGTAGTTATTAGACACCAACAGACAATTTTAAGTTGTATCAAATTTTCTGATGATGTGGCATATCCACAGTGATATAACAACCTTAAATACCTTTTTTTTTGCCACTGTATTATACTTATTAGGAAATGTTTTTATGTATGCGTCCAAAGGGAGAACCTCTCCAGGAGTTCTAATACCTGTGCACCATGGGTGAAGTCCAGGAGGTGCTGCCAGCAAGGCTTTATTCTTTAGCTGTAGTGTTTGTTTGCTGATACTTTAGTAGAGCCAATAACGGCAGTGGAAATCAATTCCCTGGCTCACCTTTTCTTTTTTTTTCCCCTTTTTTTTTTCTTCTTTTTCTCTTTCCAGTGTTGCTGGAGATGCAAACACTTACTTCTGCTAATAAGCTGATGTTCCCAAACTAGCTCTGTTTTGCTCTTTCAGCTGGCAGAGCTGGAAAGTGATGTGCCAGGGAGCCAGGAGGTATACTGGGAATACTGAGACAATATAAGCCTGCCCAAAAGACCTTATCGATGTTAGATATATTAAGATCCAGATTGAACGGCTTGAAACAAACATCCACAGTTTATTAGGGTTTTTAAAATGTTATTTCTAAACTTGTGAAAGATTAATTTTCTCTTCAGCCATTGCAGTAGCCTGGTTATCGTGGTTCAGGTTGCTGCATAGAGGTGGTGGTGCCATAAGGCCGTATAGAAGAAGCATATGATTTTCAAGATGTTAGGGACGTCCCCAATAGGATATGACCTATAATTTGGGAAATGTGATGTAGCAGTACCATTAGTCTGAGAATATTATGCATAAATTGCATTTTCGAAGGATTTTTCCCAACATAACTGGTGTTGATCTGAAGGTATCATCCAACATGCCGGGGTAGTGATTTCTGTTTTCCTTATTATCATCCTGGGCTGCCAGCACTGATAAGGAGAAAGTGGTTGCCAGTAGATGGAGCTGTAGAAATAAAGCTTTGTGCTGCCTCATCCTCGTGAAAAAAGGAGCACAGCCCTGTTGTATGGATTGAGAAACATGTATGAAAAGAGATAGATTATGCTTGCAATTTATTGTCAGTAAGCACATATTTAAGTTCAACAAAGACTAAGCAAAACTAGAAGAAAAAGAAAAATATAATAGATTTGAGAGAAATGTACACGAGTGTGAGAAAACAGGTATTAAAGTGTCTTTGCATTACTGTCCATCTGGTGACATATTGTGATATGTGCACAAATATAATGATGAAAAGTTATTTTAAGCGGCAGCTCACTTCGTCCCACCATGCAACAGTTGGTAGGGAAGGAGAGCTGAAATCTTATGTCTCGTAACTAAAGAGATGAGTAGATGACATTGTATTGTAGAATAACGTGTTCGAAAAACAATGGACTCACCAGGAAAGCCACGTAAATAAGCTTAAACAACTTTGGGGATTGTGTTTTCTCAGGAAAAACTCAAGAAGGTTGTAGCTGTAATGAAAGCAGGATTTTGATACTGTTCTGCAGTAGAGTTGCTCCAGAAATATTTTCCTTTTATCTCTCTCACTTCCCTGTCTTTGTTCCAAAAAGCTGGCTGTCTGAAACTGCTCTCTACTGGGTAGCTGCCAGAGAACTTGACCTTTTTCTGACTTAATATCTGTTATTAACTGGCCTGAAGTGGTGTTGAACATCCACATGTTTTCTTCCCCTACCAGACTCCTAAGAAATTGACTTCTTTTTTTTTCTTTCTTTTTTTTTTTTTTTTTTTTTTTTTTTTTTTTTTTTTTTGTATAGCAGCCATGCGGTTTTCCACTAAGCTGCGTGTTTATCCTGATGGCAACGGAGATAGCCTGGGGTGTTTGTGTTTTTTAACAAACTATACGTATATGAAACAAAGGAAATGATGTATTTTATATGTTATATTTCCAAGAATTGAAGCTCTGCCCTGAAATTAAATCGCATGGCAAAAGCCCTGTGAAATTTTGGGAGACGCTAGCAAGAATGGGTGTTGATGTGGCTTTTTCTTTTATTACCTGACACTATGCCACATACAATTGCTTGAAAAGAGGATAGTCTGGCACTGTGACATAAACGCTGGTGTTGACGCTAAGAGAACACTTATTCTGAAAGACGCTTTGAATTACTTTGTGTCTGGAGCCCTGCTTACAGAAGGGTTACATACGCCCTCACTGTAACTTGATATGGAAATACCTCCACCCACATTATTTTCTCTGCTCTTTCTTTTTATTATTTTGTTTTACATTTTCTTCTTTCTTGCAAGTTATTGGAACGCTGCTAGGTTAACACAAAATGTAAACGCGGTTTTAAAAAGCTGACTGAGACCATGGGTTTGCAGTGGGGGTGGGAACAAGGTCACCAGTCAGTATTTGTCTTTTATTTCTCTGTTGTTACACTAGAAAGCCATATGTATTTCCCCCGTTTGTGGGGTTTTGTCATCATTCGCATACCTGGCTTTTTCTGGTCTCCTATATATGTTTTCAGTTAACGTGTATTTTGATATTGGGCAAAATACACATCATGTCATGTGTACGACTTAAAGAACATATCTTAAAACAAGAAACTGAGATCTGAGATTCACATTTTCTTTTTCTCAGCTGTGCTCATACCTTACTGTAAAGCTTTGGAAAAGCATCTGTTTAAGTTTCCTTTGTCTTAGGGCAGACAAATCTTTTTTTTCCTTACTTTAAAGTTGCAAAGTTTATTTAATATAAATGTTTCCAAAAGTTGATATTAAAAATTTCTTTTTTTTTTCCTTTCAGTGCTATATCATGCACTGTGTGTATATTTAGAAGCTATTTATTCAGGTTTCTGCAGCATTCTCAATGCCTTCTTGGGGTGGTTACCAGGCAGCCAACAGGCAGCAATGTGTAATGCAAGGGAACTCTTACTTTTTTGTTCAACTATTTTGGTTTTAGAAGCCATAAAACAGAATTAAGGCTATCATATTCTACTTGGTTGTGCCAGAAACCAAGAGGAGTGATTTGCTCGTGTCTTGTCTTTTTTTTTTTTGGTCTTGTTTTTGTCTTTAAAGATTTAGTGTTCTTCAGGGGAAAATAACCTCACAGAATTCCTGGCCATGTGAAGAAAGGATTTAGCGACTGTCTCTTAGATATTATGTGACCTCTCCTGTCAGCAAGCTTCCTCAGCCCACAGGGGACTTGTTCCTGACTCAGACACTCCTGTCATTCTGGACAACAAGCAGGAGTTAAAATATCGTTTATAATCCAGAGAAATATTAGGAAAATACTGAGGTATCAGACTGAGCTTTGGGGCTCAAGTGATTATGTTTACAGATGGATAACCTGGTATCTTGGGCTTGCGTGAGGAAAAAGTACACCCAGACCTCTTGAATCTGCTTGGGAAAGTCTGAGACTTGGCCCTTGTAACCATTTTAGTGGAGTTAAACATTACACAACAACAGGCTGTATTTCATTTCCAGTTAGGACCATAGCTTCTCCTTTGGCTGATAACGTGACACATAGTTATCTTCTCTAAAGTGTGCGTGAAGAAATTCTAGGCAGCATTGCGTAGGATTTTCCATGGAAGGATGGAGAGAGCTTTAGGCGTCTGTAGCCCCATGTGTTTTTCTTCTCTTGGATTTTGGGGAGAAAGGGGAGGGCATCAAAACCTCTAAATATGTTCAGAAGGGTTTTCCAATGCAAATTTCTTAAAATGCCTCTGAAATGTCTTCAGCTTTGTCTTGATGCGCTTGATTTTGGGAAAGAACTAGGTGTGGTAGGGATACAAATACCACAGTGTGGTCTCTGAAAAACTAACTGGTGCTCACTTCGTGTGGACCTGGACTTGCTTCCCTCCCCCACAGGTTCCTTGCCCATCACCCCTCTGTAGCATCCAAGAAGCTCTCAGAACCACCTTGAACAATGGGACGGTCATCTGGCAAATGTCTTTTTCTCCCTGTCCTCCCAACGAAAACCGGAATGTAATACAGTGTTTGGTATTTGGGGAGGAAGATGAGGAGTAATAGCAGAGGAATTATTATTTGCTTTTTAGTCTATTTTGCCTGTTTCCACAGTGCTTTTGTTGATCAGGAGGGCGTAAGTCTGAGGAACCTGCTGTGAGCTCTGGATATCGTTTGCACTGGCACTGGAGCCATGTGCGTGTCCTCAGGTCTCAGACTGGTGCCCCAGAAATTTCTTTCTTTTCTGTACATGTCCTTGCTCTGATAGAATAGGGCTCCACTGTGCAGGAGGAGTTGTTCTCTTGAAAAGAGTATGTAATGTATGAGCTAGCATTATGTCAAAGATAAAGAGGTGTCTTCAGCTTTCTTCTTTACTGGACTTTTTTCCTTGGACCGTTTGTATGATCGGTGTCCCTTGCAACCCACTCCCAGGATTATTTTGATTAATCTTTCCATAACTTATTAATCAAACACGTAATGAGTTTGCAGGGCATGAGACTGAGTCAGTCAGGCTTACATTCCACTGCTCCTTTGTTCTTGCAGTGTTGAGACCCAAAGCCTGACAGCAGAGCGTTCACGTCTTGCCAGTAATGTTGTCCGTCTTAAAATGGTCAGGACTCTTGGTTGCATTAGTTTTCATCATGGAAACCTTTCGTTTTTGCTGTTCATCAGGTGAAGGAGGAATCATTTAAGGGTTATGAAACAGGGTTAAAAGGTTAAAGTTCGAGTTAGAAGATAGGCTTGTCATTAACAGCACAAGTGTTTTAACACTGAAATGTACTTGACCTAAACCTGAGTGTCATCTGGGAAGTCTGAGAAAGCTGCCCATGGGGGGCTTGGTAAATACATAAGGTTTATCATTCCTCCTTCAGTTTTCTAGTGATGACACTGAAAAGCAGCTAGGAGCTCTCTTCCAGAACCTATTTGTTTTCTTGGATTTCTGTATATATTTTTGTCTCTTCAAACTATATATTTGTTAGGTAATGAATGTTGGGTCGTCGTTGTACAACATCCTAGTGAGTTACAAAATACTAGTAGGGTTAATCGTGGGTGTTGTACAGCCGCTTAGTAGAATGCAAATGTGCTTCTGAAAAGGTGCATAGCTACACTTACAAAGATAAAAATAATTGGAGTTTGAGTGTTTCTTAGTGTAGAAGAACATAAACTAGTATGTTGAGGAATGAATTTTGAAGCATGAATTTGAAGGAGTTTAGCATTTAAAAGGTTGAATGTCTCCAGGGTACAGCACTTCTTTGAAAGTGAGACATAGATGGATCTATTCTTTTATCTGCAGAGAACACTGCATGTGTGTTCTCAGGCAGCTGTGTGATCAGAGGCTGTAATTCAGGAAAACCAGCATGTGCACAATTTCCTGCAGCCCACCGTAGATGGGCAATATCCCTCTGGAGAGACTTGCCAAGCTGCAGTAGCAGCCTGCCTGTTCCATTAACAGTTTATTCAACTCCTGCTTGAAAGAGCCAGGCACAAAGTTCGAAAGGTGTCCAAGACATGTCCGAAGTTTTGGCCTGAGGCCAACACGGTGCCCTCTGTCAGAGTGATGGCTTCAAGCTGTTCCTTTAGGAAGCTTCTGTCTAGGATAGGCTCCTGGCACATAAACCACCAGAGGTGATTAAAAAAAAAAAATCACAGGTGGTTTTATAGCTGGGTTTATCCTTGTCTTTTAGTTTGGGGTCATTAGGGTTCCCCTATTTCTCAGTGAAAGCCTATGTGTCTCCAGTAGTCTGTTGCTTCAGGAACTAGCATGCCACGTCATTCACAAGCCTCAGAATTGTCTTGCATCCATTTTTGCTTGTTAAGTAGCCTCTTCTGTGTAAAGACAGCTGCTGACTCAGCAAGATTTTCTTCTTTATGACAGATAATTTATATTATTTATGATTTATATGTTCCAGACGAAGGCAGCAAAGAGGTGCTAGACTTTAGACAAGTGGTGATGAGTCTTTTGGATGGAGAAGGAGGAAACTTTCTTTTTTTTAGGACCAAGAGTGTTTTGAGGAATTCTTTAACAGGTCTGTGACCCAGAGCATGTTTGATGGGTTACGTGTCAAACGTGCTCAAACATACAGAAGGATGTTTCTGTGACGCTGAAGTCACAGACATGCACTTTTTTCCTAGTGGAAGCCAGTCCTGAACTACCTTGTCATCTTCACTGAGCTGCCACTTCATGTCAGAGGATGTCTTCCTATCCTTTTGCTTTCCGTCTGCAACAGCGCTTTTACGCAGTATATCTCCGCTGCCCCAAAATCTGTTGTTCAAGAGACTTGTATCCTAAGCCTTTAAGGAGTCTAATGTGTACATTAAATGCCTCCATTGGTGCTATGGGAATGTCTTTAAATATATTATAACATTTGAACGTAACAGAATGTAGGGTCTCGCTTTGTGCATCACTGGGCTTGTGCAGGCTGCCTGTAGCAAATCCATCAGTGTCAGTTCAGCACAGCTGCCACTGGTATCAAAAGCCTACGTGTGCAATAGCTGTTACTCATTAAACTTAGCATTCAGATGTCTTCTCTATAAAGTTAGCATTCAGATGTCTTCTCTAAACTTTGAATCAGCTTTTTTTTTTTAATCTCTTACCCAGAAAAATATTTTAAATACATAAATTTTTAGCGCTGTAAATTTAGAGACAAAGAAATCAAGGTTATGAACTTCGTTGTGGCCTCACAGTGTGTTCAAGTTCTTGCATGTCGTATGGGCAAGGCAATATTGTGCATGTGCAGTACTTGTAAAGTAAAAATAGGATTTTTACGTTACGGACTTGGCACAGTCTATAATGCTGTGAATGACCCTGGTGAAATATGCACAATGCGCGTGTGCTGTGAATTTGTTTTTTTCTTCAACAGAGGAAGGAATACAAGGCTTCTAATACGTTAACTGGTGGGTTTCAGACTGCACAAAGTATGTATTTGGAATTGTTTTAGCTGTCTTCTGCATTGTTGTGGAGTTCATTTCCTGGTTTTGTGAGCCTCTTAGTTTGCAAATCACCTTCATTAGCAATTACTCCTCTACTTTGAAGATTTTTTTTTTTAATTAAAATATTTGTTTTCAGCTTCCTAAAGGCAAATATCCATTAAACAGATACTGTTACGCTGCATAAAAATTTCGTTATGATAATTTTATCATTCTTAAACAGCTCTGGAAACGAGAACAGAAAAACTTTCTTCCTGGCAATGTGATTAGTGGCTACTTACACTCTACACGAATTGTGATTAAGTGCAGTTTTCATCATGTATGTTTTTAAATAGCTAAAAGAGTTTTACTAACCCTTAAAATATAAAAGTGGCTGTAAACTGCTCTAGAGAGGCAATATAAAATATTGTGCATGTTTCATGAATAAAGAAACTTACAGCTCTTTCTAAATACTTAATTGTTTTGGGGGAGCAGTGGCCCACAGAAGAAAATGGCATTTAATTAAGTCACTTTTAGATTGATGATTTTTATTAAGACCTACAAATATGGTCTGACTATGTGAGTACTTGCCTACTCTTCAAGAAAATAAAAAGTATTTAAAAGTCTGGGAGTGTACCAAATTTACAGTAAGGGTTCTGCTTTAACCTGTGTCACACCAACACTTCGTTATTTTAAATAGGTAAAGAGGTTTAGTTGTCTAGATTGACTTTTGGCAGAAATTACTCAAGTGTCCAGTTCTTAAATAAAAATTAAATTAAAAAATAGCTTAAAAATATGACATGCACAGCGTTGTTCTGGGGTGATCACCCCAGCATGGGCAATAACAGAGTGGCGGGTGCTGCTTTGCTGCACAGGGTGCAGGGATGTTGCTCCATGTCTCTGTTTCACTTCATTTTATGGTTTGTTTTTTTTTTTTTCTCCCTCATTTCTGAACAGTGATTCTGTGGAGGCTCCCCAGCCCACTGCTTTTACATCTGCTTCAGCAAGGAGCGTGCCCAACCGCCAAGAAAATGCGGCTGTGAGTCCTGCTCCCGCCAGCACCGCGGCTGCTGCAGCCCCCAAGCCAACGGGACCGCCAGGCGCTGCCAAGTACTCGGGCTGGCAACCTGCAACCCAAGGAGGTAACTCTCAGTGAGGCTTTTTCGTGTTCGCTGAAAGACCTTTGGATAGCTCGGGAAAACAGACTTGTAAAAACACCAGCCCTTCAAATTGGTGTTTGTATGTTTTGAGTGCAGGCCAGTTTGTTTAGCAAAGAGGAGAAGAAAAACAGCTTTTGGTTTAGTAAACCAATAGCCCTTTGTAAGTAGCCTCGTAAATGTAATTGGTTTCACAAACAAGCAAAAGCCGATGTCTCTGATCTCTATTAAGAGCATATATACCAATCAAACATATATATGTATGCAACTCAGAGTTTCAACTTGGCACTCTCCATGTGACTGTAAATTCAAGCGAACAGATTCCATGCAGCTTCAGGGGTGGCAGTATCAATAGACACGTTTTCCAAGTGAGCTTTTCTGAAGTAGATATTAATTAAAAAAAAAAAAAAAGACAAAACCCACTAAAATATTCAAGTGGTTATGTATTTGGCATTTGTAGGTTTTATGTGGGAACATTCTAGAGTATTGCGTAGGTTTGTGATATAGAGATTTGTTTGAAGGTGGGTTGTTGCAAGGACTATTTGAATAGCTCCTACCTTTGAATGTAGTTTGGCAATTCTTCCCCATTTAAACCGACACCAATGCTTGGATGTCTGGAAAACATGCCATTTTCTTTACGGACAGTCCTGTGTTATAACCATATCAGTATTAAGAAATGCCATATGTGTAATTGTTCACCTATATTTTCGTAATATCCCATGCAGTTATTTGGGCTAATCTTGTAGTGTAACTTGTTTCTTAAATGGAATCAGTCTTTGGTGCTGGACTAAGCTTAAGGACTAATTTCAAAGGAAATCTGTATTACTAATTAAGATGCAACTGCGGGTTTGTCTTGTAAGGATGAGGTGAATATTCTTGATTCTACTTCTTACTGGATTTTTTTTTTTTTTTTTTTAGTTTAGCATTTGTGTTTTATTTAGTTACAGATTTTCCCTCTTTAAAAGTATACCCAGTCCAGAAAAGGAACTACAGAGGCATAAAAAGAAAGATAAAGCATATGGTGTTAATGCTGTATAATGACTTTGGCACATCTGGCTAAACGACTGTTGTGCTACGTCAGAAATGTATGTATTTTGTTTTGGACATGCAGTTCTGCTAGCAAGCCTCGAGATGGCAATATACTGACATTTCTATACTTCCCTGTCAACTATTGGGTATATTCTTAAGGAAAAGGTGAAGACTTATTTGAATTTAGATCAGTTTAATTCTAGCATTGTTTTACTTCTTTGAGTTAGTGATCATTAGAGGAAAAAAGCACAGCAACTCTTTTTAAATTTGCGTTTTTTCATAGCATAGGAATTTAAGGCAAATGTTTGTGGAAATATGAAAATCCTGCATTTTTATAAGTGACTAATTGTGCTCCATGTTTGGCATAACTTCTTTCTGGCTCACCAAGTGATAAATGTATTTCACTTGCACAGAAATCATGGGTCAGCTTGAGGTTCTGGTGGTACCACGCGCATTTTCAGTATGTTGGTAGGTGTTTCACTGCTAAATCCTACTGGCATGCTTTAGTATTAATATAAGTCTAATGCTTGTAATAGATTTTTTTAAAAATTATGGACACATGAAGAAGAAAGATTTAGAAGAATGAATTAAATTACACTTGATTACACCTTACCATGTGCTTGCAGCCCAGAAAGCCAGCCGTGTCCTGGGCTGCTTTAAAAGCAGCATTAGCAGCAGGTCAAAGGAGGTGATTTTCCCCCTCTACTCTGCTCTCGTGAGACCCCACCTGGAGTACTGTGTTCAGATGTCGGGCCCCCAACATAAAGGCCTGGACCTGTTGGAGAGAGTCCAGAGGAGAGCGACAAAATTGGTCAGAGGGCTGGAGCACCTCCCCTGTGAGGACAGGCTGAAAGAGTTGGGGTTGTTCAGCCTGGAGAAGGCTCCGAGGGAGCTTCAGGGGAAGCTGTAATTTGCTGTTTGATGGCATGGCATGGATATTACCAGTGACGTTATTTGTTAAGACATCTGACTACACAGATAAGTCACTTGGTCAGACAGCATCTTTTAGTTTATTAGCTGGACTCTCCCTTTCTTGGACAGGCCACCAAAGAGTACCCTTACCTTTTTTTTTATTAAAAGTATCATGGTTTCTTTTGTATGGTTGGTTGGTTTTTTTTAGTTTAAGTGTTGAGGTTGTTTTCCTTGGGTTTGTATTGTTTTGTTTTTTCCTCTTGAGTTTATGCAGAGATGCCTAAAGGTTTCAGAGGCTTTTTGCTGGAACCGAGGTATGATCTCCGTTGATCTCTGTTTCACAATCTGGCAAGAAAAAGGTGTGGAGGAAAAAAATGGTTTGAAATGAATGGCTGAGTTAGCGAGCCTGGAGACGCTTCAGGCACCGGGATTCTCTGTACAGAAGTCAATCGTGATCCAAGTCATCTTGCAGTGGTAGCACCCTTGGAGCTGAATTATCCTCAATCTGCTGCTGGAGGACCCTCACGGGGTACCCATGAATGCTACTACGTTAGTCACCTGCTGCAAAGCTGTCAGAGGTTTTATCCTGATATTGCAAGATTCCTCAGTGGTTTAGTAGAGGAAATGAGGGATGGCTGCTTCATGCTTACTTTTAAGGCATGGGTAAGAGGCTGGATAAGCAGAATAAAAGCCTGGCTTGTCAATCAAATGAAAAAAGATCTGATCTGATCTCTGGCGCATTGAGTGCACAAGGGGTTGAAGATGTGGGGGCAGGTGGGGTGCACCCACAGTGCAGCGGTGGCATCTGCCTGGACAGAGTTTCCAAATGACACATTGGCTATCAGCCTCTCTTGTATTGTATTGCTGATTTTTTCAGTTGTTGGAATAAGTCAAATTGTGGTTGTTTCTATGTGTTAAGTGTACAGTCTAGAATTTGTAATAGTTCTGTCGTGGTTTAACCCCAGCCATCAGTAAGCACCACGCAGCTGCTCACTCGCTCCCCACCCGTGGGATGGGAAGAGACTTGGAAGAGTAAAAGTAAGAAAACTTGTGGGTTGAGATAAAGAGAGTTCAATAGGTAAAGCAAAAGCCGTGCATGGAAGCAAAGCAAACCAAGGAATTCATTCACCACTTCCCATCAGCAGGCAGGTGTTCAGCCATCTCCAGGAAAGCCAGGCTCCATCATGTGTAATGGGTACTTGGGAAGACACAACACCATAACTCTGAACATCCCCCCTTCCTTCTTCCCCCAGCTCTATATACTGAGCATGATGCCATATGGTATGGAATATCCCTTTGGCCAGAGGGAGTCAGCTGCCCCAGGAGTGTCCCCTCCCAGCTCCCTGTGCACCCCCAGCCCACTGGCTGGTGGGTGGTGTGAGAAGCAGAAAAGGCCTTGCCTGTGTGTAGGCACTGCTCAGCCATGACGAAAACATCCGTGTTATCAGCACTGTTTCCAGCACAAGTCCAAACTGTAGCTTTGTGCTAGCTACTATGAAGAGAAATAACTGTATATGAAGAGAAATAACTGTAACTCAGCCAAAACCAGTGCAAGTTCTCACTTCATTTGTGTTGAGTTCTGTTCACCCACTAGAGGGAGATGCTTTTTACAAATTTATATTCAATTAAAAAAAAAAAAAAGCCCACAAGATCCTAGCTACATTGCAGCGAGTTACGTTACTATTTGATAGCTACCTATTACCCTATGCTTATGTACCATTGCTCACCCCCAAGGGACCCCAAGGCATTTTCCAGTCTTGGTACCACATGCAAGCGCTTAATGTACGCCCAGGGGTGGCTTTCACTGGCCACTGCCATGCAGTCACTTCTTGGGTGAAATGTAACAGCTGCTTGTCAGCATGCTGTAACACTGCACGGCATCTTGAAAGGAAGGGAATAGTACCGTGTCAAATGGAAACTGCTGGGACAATTTAAGGAAGTATAATTACCCAATAAATGCAGTTGCACAAACTGGAGTTTGGCCAGGAGACGAACTGTTCTTGTGGAAAGCGCAGCAGGATCTGCGATGGTCAGAAGCCGTTGGGACTTCCAACGTTACATTTCTCACGCGAAGTTACCTCCTCTTTCCTGGCATTTGTTGCAGTGGGGACCAGAGAGGCTGGGCACTAGGCACAGTGTCCTACGTTCCCACACAGGAGCTGGGCTGGCAGGGTCCTGCTCCACTCACAGCGGGTCCAGCAGGATGGCAGGGGTCCCATGGTGAGCTGGTTCAGCTGGTGTCCAGAAAAGCTGGTTTGCTGCTTGGAGGGGAGGGTTTCATTGCAATCGATGACCTTCATTCCTCCTGGGATTGGTAGCGGAGTACAAGGATGAGACGGGGAGGGTTTGCGATAGATGTATCCGAAGCTTGCAGTTTTAAGTGGCTAGTTACCCGTGTGTGCCAATTTCCTTATTCCCAGGGTCTCTCTCGGCCTGATACCACTGAGTTATGTAATCCCCTTCCAGTAGAGCTGCTTGGGAATGTCAGCATATTCTGTGGTACCCACAACTGGCAGTTGCCTCATCCCGAGCCAGCACATGTGTTAAGCACATGCTCTCTTTATCAGAGGGAACACACTTGGAAGCTGACTGTCAGCAGAGAAAAATTGCTCCCCAGGCAACTTTGGTTGAAAAATTGTGCTCTTTTCTTGCAGTTGTTTTTGTGTGTTTGGTAGACTTGCGTCTTCCATCTCTGGTGTTAACCTTAGCATGCTGTCTTGCTGCTTTTTTTTTTTTTTCTTTCCTACTTTACATTCCCTAGATAATATTAGAACTTTAAAAGCAGAAGAAAATGCAAGCCTGCTTCTAGGTGTGATTTGACATCCTGTCCTGCATATGCTGACAGCTTGGGTCTTTGTCTCCTTCCTTGCGACTTACTCTGTAGAGGTTTCCTAAGGAAAATGGGGTAGTAACCCAGAGCGCGACAGATTGGGGAATTCGATGATAAGGTCAAACAAAACGAAACTGGGGGGAGGGAAGGAAGGAAGCATGGAGATTTATTGTGCTATAGCAAAATGCTTGTCCTGCTATTATGGCCTTTCTCAAGATCCATAAAGGGACGGACGGTGACACTTTCTGTCCTTGTCACTTTTGTTTCTCTGTGTTTCATTTGTAATTACCCCAGCTCCTGTCACAGTCCTGTTAACTTAACTTACCCAGTAAGTGTGGTCAATGGCCCATCGGCTTTAGGAATAATTTTGCTTGGAAAAGGTAACTGAACTATTGTGTCAGCATCACCTTGTTCATAAACCTCTTTAATTTTGTTTTTAGGGCCACCTCATCCCTGTTTGTTTCGTTGAACAGGCAATTCAAGGCAGGACTTATTATTATAGGGGTTATGTGTCCATTGAGGACCATGGTCTGAACTTGGGGAAGAAACGGGACTAACACTACAAATTGTGAAGGCAAATCCTTATATTATTGGTAAGGTCTCTGCGAGAAACAGTCACAAAATTGAAACAGTTCTAGTATTTTTCACTTACGAAGTTTGTTAAATGTTGCTCCCCCACGGTGCAGTCACCATTCATAAAACCAGAAAGTCTTGTCCATGAAAGTGGTATGACTGACAGGTCAAAATACAAAAGCTTCCTGATTCTGGTGTATGGACTGTTATTACTATTAATTTTTCATCTAATCTAAATTATTATATCGTCATGTGACAGCAAACCACAAGAATTCATGCTTACAAGTTAAGTAATGTGAAGTCACTTAGCCAAGCAAAACCCATTGTGAAACCAGAGTAATTTATAAATGTCAGCCTTAATTTGATGGTAGTATAAAACTGTAACTCCTGCAGACACAGTGAAAAAATTAATATGTGTCTAAAACTTGAATGTTTATATTTTAGAAGGGGCAAATCATGGTAATAATGCAGAAATGTCCCACCTCCTTGTTAGGAGGCAAAACAACCTGGTGTACCTCACTATGGGATCTGTTGAACAGAAACTCAACTTGCTGTTACAAATATGACCCTAGACAATTTTCCTGTGATTTGATGTTGCTAGATTCGTGTGCTATCGCACCAAGCTGTGCACTTAGATTAGTTGCGTACATAAATCAGATAGATGCACGTTCCCTTCTTAACTCATTTAAGCAGAGGTGAAGAAATTATTTGACTCTGTGGTTACTTCACAGCCATCAAGTGGGAACGTTCACCAACTTGCAAAATTAAATGCTTATCATCTTTGATTTCTTAAAAAGCAACTAGCCTGTTGTCCACGACTGGCTCACCAGAGCAGTCCGCTTCGTTCACTCGTGCCAGCTCAGAGAAGTGATGTGTCCTGTTCAGATGTACAGGTGTAGGACATCCCAAAATTATGCCTAATATTTGTTCAGCAAATGAAAAGCTCCACCACCAGTGTGTGAGCCAGGCTGGGCAGTCATGCTCTCCGTGGACATAGTCAAGCTGTCAAGGTCAAAACAGGACCTGAAAGCAAGGGAGACAAAATGTTACTGGCAGAAAGCTACCGAGTGATTTTCTAAACTGTCACTCCAGAGAAATGAAACACTATTGTACAGGTCTTCATTTTTCTCCTCGAGGCACGTTTTCAGTAAAAGCAATGTCAGTTGTGCCAAGTTTGTGACGGTATGTGATGTAACAAATCACACGGAGACAGACTGAGTGAGCCAAAACCACCATACTCCTTTTAATTAAGATGCTTTACAGCTAATTGAGCCGGAGCCTTTCCAGTTGAAAGGCACAGGAACTAGCCCCTCCAGTTGCAGGGGTTGTTGAAATTGGGCCGGGGTGGCACCTGTTGTGATTTTCCATGGGGCACATACCAGCCTTTGCCGGCATTTAAAGACATGATAATGGTTTAATCCTTTCTGTTCTGCCTTTAATCATGGCAGGGGTTTAGCTCTGACTGAGCTTCTGGGACTTCATAAGAAACAAAAGGAGAACTGCTGAACACAAGGGTTTGGTTTTTTCTTTTTTTTTTTCTTATCTTTTTTTGTGTGCGTTTTTTTTTTCCCCTCCCTTTTTTCTTTGTCCTGTAGCTTTCTCCATTGAACTTATGCGATTTCATGTGGGCCTGGGAGTGGATGGGGTGTTATATACAGCTAATGTAACGAGCTGACAGCTGAGTTTTTCAGACACGTTTCTTCATCCGGCCATCTGTTTGCTTTGGAAGGAAGGAACAGGAAGATTTCTTACTGCACAGATATATTAAGAAAAGTCAGAAAATTGGACATATGAAGCTCTATATTTTCCATTTATAATACAGTAGTTTGATAGCAGAGTATAAATCACTGAGTTAGAATGCTTTAAAATGAAGTTCTGGCACTCCCACTGCTTAAAGTAGCATTGTTATTTATAGATATTACATGAAGTCTGATGTTATGTTTAAGTGAGTGTTAAACAGTTCAGGCTGTTGTATTGTTGCTACGCACCGGAGAACCTCTGTCAAAGTGACTTTGGCACCGCTGCGTATCCGCTTTTCTCCCTTTGTCTTCCAAACCTTTCCATGTTTGCAGTTATCCATGTGCTCAGCAATGGAACAGCCTATTGTTAGTCTAAGGAGGGCAAAGTCACACTGGGATTTTTTTGAAAAAGAAAAAAAAAAAGCCACTTCTTTACCTTGCCTAAAACTTTGTTAAATATTAAACTAGCCATACCAAGGAGTTTAGTGAAAGCAAACACAGAAGGTTTGCTAAACTTAAACCTAATTAAAGTAGAAAGCTAATAGTCAGGTACAGTGTGTTTTCTGTTTTAGAAAAGCAAATGACAAAGAGCTGTTACAGTGTGCAAGTGCAAATCACCAGTGCTTTAGAAGGTTTCATTAAAAGAGAGCGAAGGTGAAGTGAAGCCTGCAAAACTCCAAATTTGGCCACAGAGATCTTTTCCCAGCTTGCAGAGAACCCAAGGTAGAATAGCTTCTGATGGGGTGTATATAAATGATTTTATTTATTTATAGTATTTACTTATTTTGATTTATAATTCTTCAGAGCACCCACAAAAGTTGCTGTGCTCTGTTCCATTTCAAGCAATGAAGGTGGCACCCAGAAAATACGTGGTGAGATTGTGTCATGAGGCAGCTGGAGTTTTTTCCTTTTCCCTCCCCGCACGGTCATCATTTGCAATTAAAAATGTGCGTGAACCTTGCCAGATCTTTGGTACCAGGACACCTCCCTGGCGCTCTTAGAGACCAGAGCTGCTGATGGGATCCAAAATCATGTATGTAAATTGTGAAAAGCAAAGCACCACAGGAGAGGTCAGACTGTGTGCCAAGATTTGAGAAGTCTTTGCTTAGATTGAGCATAATAGCTTGTACCTACCTTGTTATTACTGGTGTGCCCTGGTAAAAGCTTCTCATTAAAAGAAAAAACACCTGCATAAGTTTTCTGGACCTTTCCAAGGGAAGAGAGAAGAAAAAGGGGAGGAGGACAATGTGGGAACTCTTGAGAGTGTGCCCTTCCTCTCCACTTGCGGAAGAAACATCTTGTCCAGTCCAGGTTGTGTTAAACTTGCTGTTTAAGTAGAAGGGCTAGTTGGGAAACATCAATGTGCATTCTAAACAAGCAAACAGACCTTATATTTGAAACTCTTTAGCTACAAGAGGTGGGATATTGTTAGAAAAAAAATACGGAGAATTCATATAGATTTTAACTAGGCAACTAATAGTGGGGGGGTTTAAATAAAAAAATAATAAAAAAAAAGCAAAACACCACCAACAAAGATATGCTCTGTGGGTTGCAGTGGAAGTAATGAACCTTTACTAAAATTACTGGAGTGTTAAAGGCATGTTTGTGGCCTATGGAAAGACACAAGTGGGCAATAAAAGCTGCCTCTGGTGGGTGTTCAGATGGGAATAAGGAAGATAAGGCTGAGACAAATCAAGTGTTGAGAAAGGGAGAATGATCCATGGTGAAAAAAAAACTAGCAGACAGGTTTAGAAAGAAATGAACGTGGTGAAATAGCTATTACTGTACTTCGGTGGCGTATTTCCTTTCGTAAGAGTATGGATGTAAAGGCAGTAGAAGCAGGCTGACTCCTTGTCTTTAGGATGAAAAATCTGAACTGAAATAAATTTGAGCCCACTTCAGAACAGGAATAGAGGGGGATAATACTGTGTAAGACCAGCGAGGTCTTAATGTGAGCACCAGCAAAGAGAAAAATACCCCTTGAGAGGTTGATGTGGGGACAAATTGTGAGCATGGGCAGGGAGCTTGCTGGCTTTACACTGGCCTCAAGAGATGGAAGAAGAGAGCATTTAATAAAATGCTTTCAGGTCTTGCTTTTCAAGGATTTTTGAGCAAAAGGCAACCTTTTCTTAGTTTGCAGCTGCTGACAGCATCTGTGGACATCAATTTGATAATGTCCCCATCATAGTAGACCAAATAGTGACATAAATTTACAAATGAAAGTTGAAAAGCCTTTTAGAACTTAGTTTTTGTCCAGTATCCAAAAATATTCTGGCAAATATAGAAGTGTCTGAAGGCTTAGGGCTTCTTTGTTATTCCCCTGATTCTGTTCGCATTGTGGCTGTGATTCCATGGGCATCCTGTGTCTGGTGGAGGTCTGGGCATTCCTGAGCTCACTGATTTCAGTGGAAATGGTCCATCTGTCTCTGCTGGTCATCAGTGCTCTATGCCCAGCTTGGTTTTGCTTAGGCCACGGCTCTTGCTTAACACCGTACAAATTTGTGTGGTGTATCGTATAGTTTGCTTAAAAGAGGTTTTTTTGTTTTAACATAGGATCATTAGTAGACTGAAGTTATTTCCCAAGCTGATGAGCTGTCTCCTTCTCTCCTTTTTGAATGCTTTGAATAACTCAGAAATGACCAATTTGTCTAACAATTCTCGAGAGAAAGTTTACGTAGACAAATCCTACTTCTGGCCAGTAGTAACTTTAAAGTTGAGTAGTTTTTATGAATGATGTTTTTCTGAACACAGCATTAATGAAAGCTGTAATAAGACCGAAGAAAAGGGAATAACTGTGGCATTTGTACTTTTTTTCCCCTTTAACCAAGCAGAAGGATGGTTTTTAACTACCTAGTGCAAACAAGAGCTAGCTGATGTGTCTGAATAGGCTTTGGGATTCAACGGATAACTCAAACAGAAATTAGGAATACACCAGAAGCTGCACTGCAATTTGATTTATGGCAAAAGCAATCTTCAAACAGAGTTAGTTTTAGTGTGTTTTTGTCTTCTAGTGAAATGGGACCTGAAAATTAGAAGGCCATATGTGATGACAGAGGAGGAAAGTGCTATTAATCAAGACCACTTTTGTTCATGTCTTCAAAGCCTTTCTGCCACCTTTTCCATTTTTGTCTGTTCCTGTGTTTTCAGCTTAGCAGGCATTTGTAATCTAAAATTAATTACAGTAGTAGAGTGACGTGTTCAAGATCAAGTGCTTTTATTCCTAAATACTTTCTACTCAGAAATGCTGAATATTTCTAGAATCAGGATGTTATTTTTAAAGATATTTCAAATTAATTATATATTAAATATAAACAATAGTCTTCCATTAAAAGCAAAAACCAAAACACAACAAAAACCATTGATGAACTGGTATAATTTTTGCTACTTCATGTACCGAAAAGGATCCAAATGAAAAGGTTTTGAAATGACCTGATACGAGAAGATTTGATGAACCAGCCAGTTAGACAAAAAAAGGTGTATGACAATATGGCCTCTTCATACAGAGCAAGAGGACGCAAAAGTAGGTATTGAGCCCATACCAGTGGATTAACAGCAAGCATAATTATACTACAAAAGTCTCGGTGTTAGAAAGGATTTCTCTTCCAGCTGTGTTGCCTTGGCTTACAAATACCTGTGACTAGAGTGGGGGGGTTGTTAACTGAAGTTCACTGGGTTGGTTTGATTCAGTTGTGCAGTGTGTGGCTATCTTACTTCTGTAAATAGTTGGAAGTTGCCATTTCTGTTGAATTGGATGTGGATTTATTGTTGCTTAAATTTATCTTCTCTGAGATTTAGCATGTCGCTTCCATCTGGGTGGGGAATGCAATATTTTACTTGAAAGGTATTTGCAGCTTTTCTGTATGGCAGAAGCTCATCAGCATTACATTAAGGAATGTAATGATAAATTTTTCATATTTTCCCTGGAAGATGATATGAAAGATGGGAGAGGAAGACTCGCACAAAGATTTTTTTTTTTTTTTTTTTTTTTTTTTTTTTTTTTTTTTGCAAAGCTACATATCCATGCCCTGACTTTGCACTGGGGAGCTGCATCATTGCAGAAGCAGCGTTATCTATCCTGTGCTGTCTGATGTCTCTTCCATTGCTTGGTTGTTTCTCTCTGAGCTTCCACTTGGATTTTTATTTCACTTTTTGATTTACAAGGTTTAGTATGACTGCACTAAAGCCAGGACACCAAGTAAACACTCACAGATTCTCTTGCCTGTGGTTACAAACAAAGGGCTATGGAAATGTGGGGGGTTTTAGTGTCACTGAAAAAAGAAAAAGAACTCTCCACTTGATAGAAATAACTGCTCCCATAAACTCGTGTAGCTGTAGCTTGTACGTTACCAAGGTACATATATCAATAGAGGAGAAAGAAAAGCAGAGGGCTGTTTGTTTCTTCATTACCCCTGGCAACAGTATTATCTATGCCTTTCATTTTTGTAAATGCGTTTTCTGTACTCCATCAAAGCTTGTGTCTACTACTCTAAAAACCTGAGCACAAATGGAAGTGTATGGATGTACACATTTCTGAAAGCGTCAGGTGGTTTTTTCAGTGTCATAACTTCTATAAAGAAGATGTGAACATGACCTCGCCTTTGGAGTGCTTCAGATTGGCAGTATCTGATGATCTAGACTAGTGTTTAAATTTGATTTAGAAATAGGTTTTCCTTATAGAGTACTTCAGTTTGAGTTCCCGCACATGTTATACTGAATGTGTACTCTTGTTTAATCTGTTAGCAGTGACGTATGATCTATTGCACTCACTGTAAAATGTTTTGAGTGGGTATGTCATATTCCCCTGTCTCTGTTCATACACTGATGTTCTTGGCTTCAGCTTTTGTTCTAAAGCAAAATTATCCCTTCACAGGTTGTATATTCTTTTGCTTAACTTCTTTAGTATGTTGAAATTTGTCCACTACAAGTTAGTGAAAACCATCCTGTGTTATTTCACAGACATTTCATCAAGCAGGTAATACTTATTTTTGGGGGAATAAGGGAAAATAAGTGGGTTTTAATTTGTTCATTTAATTAGGCAGGTATAGACTGGACAAGGATGTTAGGCAAATGTTGCCGGTTGTTTGTATTTCAAAATTATTTACTTGGTACTGAAAGATGGTCTTCTAAATGCTTTTGGCACTCTTTCTCCAGCTCCTACCAGTGGATGGACATCAAGCACTATTAAACCACCTGGAATAACTGCCATGAGTGAAAAAACTGCCACAGCACCTCAGCTAAATGAGCAAGACACGCTGGTTCAGAGGGCAGAGCATATTCCAGCGGGAAAACGTACTCCCATGTGTGCGCACTGCAATCAAGTCATTAGGTTTGTATCTGTTCGTCTACAGGCGCTCTGACAGCAGGGCTTTGTTTTGCTTTTGTGGTTTTTGATTCCTTAGTCACAAGTGGTTTAAGGCTTCATTTCAGTAATGGAGAACGCTTTTTTCACACATGGTTTATGTAACAAAGCTGAGAGTAATGATGGAGGAAAACATTGTGAACTACTAACAACCACAGCCTTACAACCTGTTTTAGAGAGAACCAGAAAGCTGGGTGGAGTAGAGCAAAAGTAAAAGCAAAGCAAAGTAGGCAAGTGAGTTTCCCCTTATACACCCGTTCCAATAAAATTGGGAAGGTTAGCTAGTTGGAAACCAATGATAGAGTGTAGTCTTATAAAGACCAACTTGTCACAAATATTAATTTATAAACCAGGATTTCTCACCGAGAAGAAGAAAAATAGCAGGCTCCATCCATGTAAGGAATGCAAGGAATAGAGGTTTGACAATTTCTAGGAGTGGATTAATGATAATTTCCTGCAATGTTAAATTCCAAGCTCTTTGGTGGTCTCTCTGGCTTTTGGGTATTATGGTAGCTGGTGTCCTTAACTGGTATGACATGGGTAGAAGCGATTAAACAACGTAAACAGAGGTTTGCCAAATGAGATTAAGTTAAATTCTTCTGAGCTCCTAAAATGTCCTATCATTAGCTGGGATTTCATGTGGAGGAAGAATTGAATGTGGGTTGCATTCTTTGCTCAGTGATTTCTGACATTTAGTCATGATTGTCTCATCCGGGGAATTACAATCACTTTTTGTGTCAATGTGCGAATTGTCCTCATTTTCTAAAATAGAGATTTCCTGGGATGACCTTTGGAAGAAGAGGCAGGCCACTCTAGGAGGACTACAAGGATGTTGTGAGGTTATGCAGGGAGAAAATTAAAAGGGCCAAAGCTCAACTAGAATTTAATCTGGCTACTGCTGTAAAAGACAATTACAGATGTTTGTATAAATACATTACCCTCAGTAAGTTTGCAGATGACACCAAGTTGGGCCACGAGCGTTGATCTGCTTGAGGGAAGGAAGGGTCTATAGAGGGATCTGGACAGGCTGGACCGATGGCCTGAGGCCAGTTGTATGAGGTTCAATAAAGCCAAGTGCCAGGTCCTGCACTTGGGTCACAACAACCCCCTGCAATGCTACAGGCCTGGAGAAGAGTGGCTGGAAAGCTGCCCTTTGGAAAAGGACCTGGGGTGTTGGTCAACAGGTAGCTGAATATGAGTGTGCCAAGGTGGCCAAGAAGGCCAACAGCATCCTGGCCTGTATCAGGAGTAGTGTGGCCAGCAGGACTAGGGCAGTGATTGTGCCCCTGTACTCGGCACTGGTGAGGCCGCACCTTGAATCCTGTGTTCAGTTTTGGGCCCCTCACCACAAGAAGGACATTGAGGTGCTGGAGCAGGTCCAGAGAGGGGCAATGAAGCTGGTTAATGGTCTGGAACACAAGTCCTATGAGGAGCAGCTGAGGGAACTGGGGTTGTTTGGTCTGGAGAAAAGGAGGCTGAGGGGAGACCTTGCTCTCTACACCTACGTGAAAGGAGGGTGCAGTGAGGTGGGGGTCGGTCTCTTCTCCCAGGTAACAAGTGATGGGATGAGAGAAAATGGCTTTAAGTTGTGCCAGGGGAGGTTTAGATTGGGTATCAGGAAAAATTTCTTCACCAAATGGTTATCAGTCACTGCAACAGGCTGCCCAGGGAAGTGATTGAGTCACTGTCCCTGGAGGTATCTAAAAGACGATGTGGCACTTAGGGACATGGTTTAGTGGTGGACTTGGCAGTGTTAGGTTTATGGTTGGACTCCATGATCCTAAAGGTCTTTTCCAACCTAATGAATCTATGATTGGAAGAAATGTATTCTTTTAAAATGTTTTCTTCTTGCTTTTCTGGTTATCTGTGGTGTTGAACTACAAGGGGAAAGTAATGCATTGTAATATTTATTTTTTCATTCATGTGTCCCCTGTTTTCAGTGAACAAAATAGGAGAGTCTGCACTATGTTTCACCATCGTTAAAGAAAGAGACTTTTTTTGATTAGAAGCATGAGTTCTGAAAAATTAGGAGCTCTGTGAGCAGTATAAATTTCATTCAGTATAATAGAAAATCAGCCTTTCCCCCATGGTTTTTTACAGCCTCTTGAGCCCTGACTTGGATCCTGCATCAGAAGATGCAGCTAACTCAGATCACTTCATCTCTAGGCATGAATTGGGTCCAGCTTGTTTACTTCCATTAGATTTCTGTTCTGATAGTTCACTACCAGTTAGTTAAAATCAGTTTAATTTTATAAGTCTCTTTGCTAACTATTCAGTGATGTTTTGGAGGGTTTTTTCCTACTTCCATTGTATATGTCAAGGAAATAAAAATATATGATCTGAATACCTTTGAAGCAATAGGAAGAACATATACAAATTGCCAGCATAGCTGTGAATCTTTTCTAATCCAGATTTTTTTGCTTCACTGCAAAATGGTAGATTAATATCAAACAGGTCTACATGCTTTTTGGATGAGATTCATCTGATTCATTAAACAGTTTGGCCTATATTAACATCCTGTCTGTCTTTAGTATTCTGACTTTTTTGTTCCCTGGGCAGTGAAGAGCTTTTGACTTGTGTTTGTTAAATAACATGCATGCAACCATGCACTTGCGTTTCTGTTACCATAATTTCATTTTTTTTAAAAAGTAAACATAGCACAGGCCACACATCACTCCTGAGCAGCCAACCTCTCCTGTCAGCCCTTAAATCACTTGCTGCTACTCTCCGCGTTAAAAAGGAGATGAGCTGCTGCCCTGTCGGTAGGGGAGTGTGTTAGTCAGTGGAGCAACCTTTGCTCTTTGATGGCCGCATGAGGAGAGACTGTGGAGCCCTCCTTGACAGTACTTAAGCCATTGTCACTTATTGTAAGTGACACTTCTTCATGAATAGTAACTGATACCCACGTCTAACTTCTTTGTAATTTGCTGGTGGTGGTTAAATCCTTATATCTGTTCATATGCTAAATGCTACCTCAATTATTAAATGATAATTTCATTTAAGGATGAGTTGACATGCATTAATTAATGCCAAAGATGCCTCATGTTCACAGCATGCAGTGGATTTGAAAGATTTCGATGGCATTTTGAATTCAAGTTTTTACATAATTACAGTTCATGCCCTTAGCGGTAGCATTACCTAGGAAAAGGTAGGAGGAGGATCAAGTGGCATTGCATTGTACATCTGTTTTGAAGCCAAAATGCGTTGTAGAGTTGGTTACTTTACACTTGGGCATAGAATAACCCTGGCTGATTGAGCCAAAACCACTTCTTAGAGACATCTTATAACTTTTTAATATATTTTTAATTATTCATACAGTGATTGTCTGCAGACTCCAGTTTTTTCCAAAGCTTCATTCAGTAGGCTTTCCTTTCTATGTCTGAAAGAATCAGAGCTGGATGCAGACTAAATTTCCCATAATCAGCTTGCTGTGACAGTCTGACAAACCTCTGGTACTTCCTGATGAAGACTTCTGCTTCCCGAGCAGTTTTACCAAGTGCTGCAGTGCAGAGTTGGTTGTTCCTTTGAAGTCCAAATGTGTTTTTTCTGGATCCTCATGGAGAACATGGCGTATCTGTTTGTGAATTATGATCTGGCTTTGCCACCTTTTCATACGGCTTGATTGTTTTTAAAGGCAAAAAGGAAGAAGTGCTTCCCTTCAGCCTGTCCTACAGAGAAATTATGTATCATGGTGTTTTCAAGTGAGGAGAAGAAGAAACTTTACAGAGTACAGACTGCTGTATGGTTAACTGTAAAGTGAGTGGCCCTCTTAGCAGATGTGGAAATCCTTTTGATCTCTCTACCACTGAATTTCAGTTCTGGCTTGCTATCGTAATAAAAGCCACGTGAGAAGCTAGATTATTGGCGTACTAGTACATCATGACCATATTGATAAAGTTATATTTAGTTACACGGGGAAAGACCGTGAAATTACACTTTTATTCTGTGTACGTTATTTACTGCTCATTCCAGTTTGCCCCTGTATTTTTGCTACATGCAGGACCCAGATGTTTTAGGTGGCTACCAAGTTTTTGTACCTGGTGATCCTTTGGGGCATAAGGTTCTGTAAATACTGTCATAAATACATCAGAATCTCTTAAATAATAATTCTGACTATTTGCCTCCATCTGTGAGTTTGGTTCACATGGTCTAGATGGTTATGTCAGAAACTTGTTCATAAATCCTGAGCATGACAAAGCAGCCTGAGATAGAGGCGCATTCAAAGCCAACTGTTGCCAGTTGGATCATCCCATGACTTCGGATGGAAGGAACATGGGTTTTTAGTACCACCTTTAAAAATAATGCTCTAGCTGACAGAGGCATGTGGGATTATTTTGTTGCTTTTGTTTCATAGAATCATAGAATCATAGAATGATTAGGGTTGGAAGGGACCTTAAAGATCATCAGGTTCCAACCCCCCTGCCATTGGCAGGGACACCCTCAACTAGACCAGCTTGCCCAAAGCCTCATCCAGCCTGGCCTTGAACACCTCCAGGGATGGGGCATCCACAA
>WKFP01014828.1:1634158-1674007 GCA_011057875.1 Pterocles orientalis | reverse complement strand
CTAGGAGCTCTTTATTCAATGCAGTACCCAGTCTTATAAAACTCAACAAGTGCAAACCCACTGCCATTAAAAGTACAAAGGTTTCAAAGGGTCAGCCTCACTTTTCTGCTTATGCTTCATCTTTCAAATCTGTTTGTGTTTGTTTGTAGATTACTATGCCCTCTTTGGTACTATGTGCCATGGCTGTGAATTCCCCATCGAAGCTGGAGACAGGTTTCTTGAAGCCCTGGGCCACACTTGGCACGACACTTGCTTTGTATGCTCGGTAAGTAAAGCTGGTCTGCATTTTAAACAAACCCACGGCAGCAGCGCGTGTGCTAACCTGACCGATGTGGGACTTAACAGCTAAAACCTCTTTCAATCCTCTGAGCCCAAACAGAAAGCACTTTCCCAGTTATTTGGAAGGTGTGTTGCTATTGTGAACATTTGGCACCTGTCCAGAGGAGTTGGCGTGGATTACAGCCGTATGTCCTGGCATTTAACCCTTGATGCAGGTGTTGAAGGTCGTGCAGGAATGGGCTGAGTTTCTAAAGCAGCAAGAATGCTTTTGACATAAAGACACTGTAGCCAACCACCTGCTAATATTTCATGACCAAAAAAACCAAAACCCCCAGTATTAATGATCGGCTATTTTTTTTTTTTTAAATGATTACATCAACCATTAGTATTACATCAGAAAACAGTATACCTAAGAAAAAGGTAATAATTCTTATTCTTTGAATATACTTGTATATAGAACAATGCCATGATTTGGCATTCTGAATAATGTATGGTGTAATTCATTCATCTGTTTTTTTCTTTTTTTTTTAATACCATTTCAGGTGTGTAGTGACAGTTTGGAGGGTCAGACTTTCTTCTCCAAGAAGGACAAGCCACTGTGCAAGAAACATGCTCACTCTATCAACATCTGATGCTCGGAGCTCATCTTGTGTAACAAATGTACTGAGCAGAAAGAAAGGTTAAAATGTGTGTGTGTGAGTGTGTTCAATGATGGGTTAAAATTATTTATATATGATGTTCTAAAAATGGAAGAGAAATGTGGAAAGTTGCGGGGAAGGCTGTATGCTAATTTTAAGAGCATTTATCAGTTACGGTTTTGTTTCATAAAAAGATAGGAATCAGAAATTGCACCCAAGCCAAACGATTAGAGTGCCTTTACCTCTCTATTTGGCACATTACTGGTTTAATGGTCTTATGACCACATTTATATCTGCTTCAGAATGAGAAGTGAAATATCTATGAAAATAAATACCTGATGTTAGTAGTCTTGCTTTTGCTGCTATTGAAGAAATAAAAGGAGATTGGTTTCAGCGATCCAAATCACTTTATTACTCTGATGTTTTCTAAAGTGTGTCTAGAAGTATTGCCGCTAAACTCCATTAAATGGGAATTAAAAGCAAAGATAAGATTACATGGAATATATAGTTCAACAACTGATATTTTTCTCTGATACTTGTCTACATGAAGCCTCCTGCACAAATGCACATACCTGTGCCATTGGCAGTTAAATCTCTGATGGGTCTGCAAAAAACAGAGATTTTTACAAAGCAGTTCGTAGGGTGGTAGCTATGTTGGTTAAGGACAACAGTGCAGAAGATGCCAACTTAGAGTAAAACACAAATGGGATATTCTCCCTTAACTCATGTGCTACCAAAACATTAGCCAAAAAAACCTGCTAGCAAAGGTGCGCTTGACAAGATGGAGATGTCAGATCAGATCTTAAAAATAAGGGAGTGAGGGGTTATACTCTTTATGCTTGCAGCTTAGGTTTTTAGATAGTTTTAAGTGCCTTGCAAAGGGGAAATTGCATTGAATCTGCAAGTAACAATGTTTTATATCCAGAATGTGAGACTCTGGTGTTGAATGAGGGAAACTGCTGAAGTGCAACTTAGGACATTATTTTTCTATCAGTATGTTCTTTACCATGTCGCTCATGAATATGTATATTGGTGGTGTGCCAGATAGCATACCGAAAAGTTATGTTCTTGCTTAACTGTTAGGATTTTTGTTAGTTTAGGAGTTTTTTTCCCCCTCTCTTTCCCTCAAGATGTAGGGAATGTATTGTTGAATAATATAATATTGAGTCAGGCAGCTCAGTATCTCTCAGTTCTTGCAAGGGAGCAGAGAGGGACAACGCTGTCATTCTGCATTTGCTGCCAGCCAGGAGACAGCCAGTTCTGTGGCTTGAGATGAATTTCAGCCCCAGACAGAGAGTCCATGGAAGAGCTGTGCACCAGCTAAATCTCACTTAACTTCAAATTAGGGTTTAAGAGGTACAGAGCAACTGTAGGTAGATAGGGAAGAGGTGGTGACCCTCTACATGGGGTGAATTTTGCTCCAGCTGAGTTGCACAACAGAGAATGGGGCCCTCTCGGGGCTGGCTCATATTCCTGAAGGAAATGGAATTCCTATGCTGGTTAATTCTACTGGGATGTCAGAGCTGAATTGTGTTAGTCTTTAGCGCTCTTACCAGTAGACACTAAGAATAACCATTAACTAGTTTTATTGTGGTTGTCTTTTTTTTTTGTCTTTTTTTTTTTTCCTTGATAGTTTGTCCATAAAATCATGAGGAAAATAACAAAAAAATTGTCATGGTTGACTAAAGCAATTGTAACAAAGGAAATGTATTTAAAAAAATAGTCAACAAAAGACAGGGAAAGAAAACCCAAATTGCTGTACTGAAATATGAAAAGATATGTCTTTCTTATTAATTCATCAAGAGAAGTTCACTTTGTGGGCTGTTTCACTTTATTTCCTGCAGTTATTTTTCTTCGATACTACCCCATTGCTTTTTTAACTTTTGGTGGTATGGAAGAAATGGCACAAAGCTGTTTAAAATGTTTACACTCTTGTACTCTTTTGTGAATCTGGCTGAAAATCAGAAACAGAGAAGCAGACTGGACAAGATGTGTCAATATATGAGCTGGGTTGCTTTTGAAATTAGGTGGAAATGTGGAGAAATGAGACCTGGAGAGTAGGTTTCAGTGGAGCTGTATTGCACATGTGTGAGGAAGGGGGATGGGAATCCACAGGATAAGGTATTTGGTAATTTCTGTAATTCAGATATAAATAATATAATAGAAACTCTTCAGTTTGTCAGGGTCCTTAAAATCAAAGCAGATTTTGTTTAGTTTCATAATTTTAATTGGAATTATATTTCTTAGTCCATCTGCTCTACGATTGGAAATTTTGCAGTTTTTAAGGAATTGAGGACAAAAGCCTGGAAGGATCTAGTAGTACTGCTTCATTTAGCTGCTTTGCTTTTTAAATTCTGCTTTTATCGATTTGTTTAAAATGTAAAAGGAAGCATAGAGTCACTGATACATAATGAATATTTAATGGCTCTACCAAATTATATAAATCAACTAAAAGGAACATAATTGTTATTGTTGTTTTAATAAGTGAGATTTTAGTAGAGCACTTTATAACAATGCCATATATCTCACTGAGTATTTATTACCTTTTTGTTGTTGTTTAGGACTATTTCATACTGGTATATTTGTATTTTGTTTTATTTGTAAGCCTGCGTATTTACCTCTAGAATATTTTGATGTGTGAGTGTGTGTATGTGTATGTATTTATATATATTTCTCTGTACCTGTACACATGTGTGTACATTGAGAGATCTATAGAAATGCATATATACATACGTATATTTGACTGCAGACTTGACATAGCAAAAATCAGCACCGTTCTGGCTTCATCGGGGGGATTTAATGAGATTCCCAACTATTTTTCATACAACACTGTATAGCATTCATGTTTTAAGGGAATGTTAAAAAGTCAGGAGAGAGATGTTAGTAACCAAACTACTGTAGTTTTTTGCATGCATTTTCCGTCAATAATAACTTTTCTTCCAAAACTGTGCCTGTAAGAGAACTGGGTTTAACTCTGTTTGAAGGTAGAAGGTCTTTATAAGTGAATAATGGAATCCTGATGACAGTTTCAGTATATCGTAACTAAATAATTCAGAATTATGTGTAAATATAAATGCTTAATATAACAATGCAATAAACTTAAAAGCAAAAGTTGAGTTGTGGTTCATTGTGGTGGTCTGTTCAGTTGTGTACCCGTTTCTTCATGGAGCTGCTTGCGGCATCTAGCAATTCGAGTGGCTTTGCAAAAAGGAGTAAGAAGGGGAAATAGATCAATTCACAGATTACTTGTTTGAATTTCTTTTTTTTTTTCACTTGTTTTACGCTAAACAACCAGCTATGAGGCCCTGGTGATTTCCTTGCTTGTGTTTAGTAGTCTTTGGCATCAAATTTTGGCTGTTCACATTCGCAAATTTAATTATAACTAAAATACAAAACAAACAAACACAATGCAAAACCCCAAGCTCTCTGTCTGTCCTCCATTGTTTTGCGGTTGTTGGATGTTTTCTTTTGCTGTATTATAGTCAGTAAAAGCAAGTCATGACTGTTCACATGAAGAGAAATCACTTGTTTGTTCTTCAGTTTTTTGGAGGTTTGCTCTACAGAAGAGGACCTGGGTGTCCTGGTGGGCATGAAGTTGACCATGAGCTAGTAAAGTCCCCTTTGTGACAAGGAAGACCACCAGCCTCCTGGGGTCCATTAGGCAGAGCATTGACAGCAGATCAAGGGAGATGATCCTTCTTCTCTTGTATCCGGTACAAGAGAGATATGGATGTACTGGAGTGAAGAGCCAGGAAGATGATTAAGGGCTTGGAGCATTTGTCACACAAGGAGAGGCTGAGAGAACTGGTACTGATCAGCCTGGAGAAGAGAGGACTCGAGGGGGATGTCATCCATGTGTACAGATAGCTGGAGGGAGAAGTAAAGAAGATGGAACCAGAGTTGGCTCGGTAGTACGTAGTGACAGGACAGTTGTGAGGATGGTCGAATGCTGGCACAGGTTGCCCAGAGAGACAGCAGAGTCTCTGTCCTTGGAGGTACTCAGAACCCAGCTGGGCATGGCTCTTGGGCTAGACAAGGTTTGATGATCTCCCAAGGTCTCTTCCAAGTTCAATGGATTTCTAATTCTCCATCTTTTCTCAGGATGGAACGAAAGATGGAAACATGGTGTTGAACGCAGTAGAATATGTAACAATGTAAAACTCAACATTGGCCAATTACTATTTGTGCGCTATCTTTACTTCATTCTACCGCCCAACTAGAATACTTTGCAATGCTTGTTTAGAAGCATTTAATATTTTTCTTAGGTCGAGAGTGTCCAAGGAAATCCTACCTGCTCTGGCAATCATTACCTGATCTTGTACTGAGCCGTGGCATGCAGCAGTCTCTGCCTTCCCCATGGGATACTCAACTGTGTACTATAACATGGCCAATTACTCTATGATAATACCAGTCTGGTAAGACCTTCCTTAGCTGAGTATCTCTTAACTAGGCAAATGTACCGTTGTTTTCTACCTTTATTTACACAAGGAAAGGAAAACACTGCACACAGCTCTATAAAATTTAGAGGCAACTTTACAGAAAGCTTGCCTCCCCTTCAGTGTTTAGGCTACGAACGAGACAAACGCGAGTCTATTTGCAAACAGTATATTAAACTCCAGAAGCCAAACTTTTAAAGGCATCAAGTCTGCGTTTGACATTTTAATGGCAAAGGTTTGGTTTCTATCAATCACAACGTCATGTAGCATTAAAATGCATTGGCAAAAAAAAAAAAAAATCTGTCATTCATTCATTAAGACACTGTAATCCAGTGTAAGATTTATAGGCTTAAAACTCAACCGTGTGTTTTCACAATAAATCCACTTTCACTGCTTAGCACAGAACAAATCTCTCTGTCACTCAAAATGTTTGCTGGTCAAAATGCCCTGTATGAGATCTTCAAAGAGTTTCTCACAAAATTGCATATAAATCCTTTTACCAGCAAAGGCTTAATTTAGGTTTGAGTTTTACTTTCTCAGGACGTTGGTTAATATCTTGTGTTCAGACAAGATCTTGGTTATATCAGAAACACATAGGGCCTAATTTATTATTAGCAGTCTGGTGTTAATTAGGGGGAATTACCAGAAATAGTTTGCTTGATGGAAATTTATTACGGGATCACACTTTACTGATGGCAAAATAGGAGTCACTGAAAGAGTGCAGTTCCTTCTCATAACCGACTAATTAATAAGGTGCCAAAATTCCTCTGAGAAGGGTTTGGTCCTAACTATGGGAACCTCACAGAGCAAATGGTTCCTATGCAATATTTAAAATTTAAAAGAGGAAAAGAGAGAGGAGAACAAGCTGCCCAGCAGAAGTCTCCAAAGTGGTATGGCTTTTTCTTGAATTTATGAAAGAAAATATTTAGCTGTGTTTCCATGCTCATTAAAGAATTGCTTTTCCCAGACAGAAAAATAACAGCTAGTTTATAATCTCGGTTGGTATGCTTGAGCTTGGTTTTCGGTTTTACTTGTGCATACTGTACGCTACAGCTTGTAATTTTATGAATTGGACATATAATGAGCTTTTATATTGCTCTTATTGCTTTGGCTAAAGGTCTTTTTTATTATCATTTGCCATGAAAGTTGAGGAGACTTGTGTTGGTGACTGAAAGATAGGGAAAAGTATTCACGTCTCTGATAAGCCCAAATTCAGTGCGTGCACGGCAGTTTGGGGATAGAAAACCACTAGCTGTTGTTAGGGGGTCTCAGAAAAGTTTTACTTGTGTCAGAATGGCACATTGTAATAAGGAGTGCAAGCAAAAATATGTCTAAAGAAATTTAAAATCTCTATGCTAAAATTTATACATGGCTGATTTGGAAAAATATTTTCCATAATATTTTGTTTTTAAATATGTAGGATGGTAAGGTATGCAGGTTGTAATGAACTGCTTTTGTATTAGCACTGGAAATACCTTAAACTCTTTAAAAATATCCAATGTTTTTTATATGCTTTAAAAGGTTTCTTCTATACTGTGAAGTGTCATTCAGCTCAGAGTAATATTCACACTGTCCACGGGATCACAGTTATTTCCTTTTCAGTAGTCATGCCTTCGCTTCACTTTTTCTTACTGCTGTTGTTTGTTTTGAAGTATTTCAGTACAAGATAATCCTGTCAGGTGTGTCCCTTATTTCTCTTTGTGATGCATCAGTGAACTGTCAAATGTTCCTTTGGTAAACATAAACTTGCCCTAAATTTTGGCACACTTTCCAAAGTGGCAAGTTTTCCCACCCAGAAGTTTCCGCTGGAAAAATAACTAGAGATATGAGACCAAAGCAGTAATTATATCCCATACAAACTCTTTCTTTCCCTTGAAATCCACCAAGCAGAAGGGTAACACATGAAAACCAGTGGAGGGCCAAAAATCATTGATAACCTAAGCGGACACAGCCTCACCAATTTCAACTTATTCCCCTCCAAATTAAAAATGACTGGTATCAAAGCTGCATTAATTTTATGCTTCAGCTTTCTTTTTGCCATTTCTGTTGTCTTTGCAGCATTTCTCCAGATTACATAAACCCTTCAAAGTGTCCTTTAAGGGTGGATTGAGAAACATTAAGTTTTCTCAAAAATTATTTTAAAATCTATTTTTAAAATCAATTATTGAACGTGTTGATCATAACCATAAAGTGGTCCCTTACTCTCTCCTGCTGTGTGCAAAGAATAAATTACAATTTGTAGGGTAGGACAGTTTTTTGTGGGTTTTTTTGTTTGTTTGTTTTTTGGTTTATTTTTTTAATTTAGGGCCTGCTTTTCTTTTTATGTCTCAGCCTGTGCCTGTTGGTGGCAGGTAGGGTATAAAAAAGAGCAACTTAGTATTTCCCCATGTGGTACCCCCTGACAGTCAGTAGAGGATTACTGGGAAATTTGGAGAAGCAAATAGGTTGGGCTTTCTCTGAAATAATTCAGTGTATGTCAATAAAAGTAAAATAATATTACAATAAGGCTGAAAATTTGTCTTTAAATCTTGCATATTCTTCCTTATTTATTTATATGTTTTCCCATGCATGTGGCTAATTAAGTGGTTTTTTCCCCTTTTCATAGAACGCATCTCACAGTTGGCTAGAAGCTCCCTCTGAAAAATTTGTAGAGATGTTGTTTTTTGATGCTTGCCTTTTTCATTTATTCCAAGTGGATAGATGTCTGTGGTGTCTTTGTGGAGACCAGTTTTTGCAGAGGCTCTGATGAAGTCTATGACAGTCCCCCCAAAAAACAGCAATAGCATATTTTCTTGTTTAAAAATTGTCATTTACAAAGTCTCTAGAGCTTTGGTACAGGTTTCCTAATGCCATTTCCATCTTGTAGGCAGTTACGTGATTGTAGTAGGAGAACCTTGTATTTTTCTGTTCAATAGCAATCAGCGTTCAAGGACTGTGCTGTCCCTGAGATAGATGTGGCAATCGTAGCTCCACTACACAAAGGGTGCAAACAGTTAAATGCAATACATCTCTGGAGGCTTATGTATAGCTTTGATTTTTAAAAATTTGTTCAAGTTCAGGGCTAATCACTGTTGGATACTAGTCTGAGCCTACTCTTATCAATATGTGTACAAGTTAAGATAATAAACTAGTTGTTTTCCAGGGAGCATGTTGGCCCAAGATGCTGTCTTCTTCCTGGCAGGGGTCTACAGAATCAACCAGGATGGAGTCTGGCACTCCAAATGGAGTTTTTTCACACAGTAACTGTGTGTGCTATTCGGTCCTTTGTGCCTTCCCATGATATACAGTAAGCTCCTGTCTTATTCCTGGAAGGGTAAAAAGGCATCCTGGGCAGCAATTTTGAGTTGAGCTTTCAGTCACCATAGAGACAAAAAGGAAAAGCAAGCTGCAGTGGAGGCCAGGATGGGAGGAGAGGGGAGGTAACAGTAGGAAACAGTTTGGTGTTTAGAAAAAGGGCAAGAGCTTGTGCGAGTCACACCGTTCTGTCAGTTGTTTCTCATCAGAGATTCATGGTCTGGAAAAGGAAGATGATTTGGGGGAGGGTAGCATAGAACAGCATGCAGGAGATGGTCCCAAGGGGAAGGCAGACCTTGCAGCCTCCTGGGAGGGAACTTTTCCCCCATCCCTATTCTACATTTCTATTCATCACCAAAGTGTGTGCATTTTTCTTCTGCCAGCTTTTTTTCTTTTAGGTCAAATAGCTTTTCATCTTCACAATGTACTTGGGAGCACAAACAAGTCCTTTTTTGTCATCAGCTGATCCTGGGCTACCCAGAGCGAGTGTTGTTTAATATCGCCAGTGTCGGCTGCTACTTCAAATTACACCATCCCATCCTGTACTGTCCGCAGGCAGCAGTTCTATCTCAAATTCCCCCCGGGCTTTGCTTCTCTGAACTTCTTCCAGCTCCTGGCGTGGCCACCTCTGTTGAACTCCTCGTGGAGATTTTGCAGAGCAGCTCCATGGGGCTGAGAGGAAATGTACCTTCAGCTGCTGCAGCCTCCCAGGGGATGAAAAGGACTGGCTCATCTCATCTTATAATTAAAAGTAAGCTTTTTACCTATTCCTGTGTGCAAAGTTGCGGCTGCTACTCTCCGCGTGCTGTTTAAAGCCCTGCAGGAGGGAGTGCTGAGCATCTGAGCTAACCACATGCCCAGTGTGAGTGGCATCCAGCTGCTCTGGGTTTCTGGCACCCAGAATTTCTGAAGTTCTTTGAATTTCTGGAAGTTCTTTGGTTAAACAAGTAAGCTTTGGAAGCTCATGTTTAAACAAATCTATTGTTCCTGTAGATTGCTCACCTAGTCTAGCACTACCCTAGTGCATAGATTTCACATCCTCCTCCACGTCAGCTGGAGGTGAAGAACTGCACAAGGATCTGCAGAGCTAACCCGCAGCCTGATACCCTGCTTTGTCATTTTTGTCAGTGCTAGCTTGTTTGGAGTTCCTGCCCATTTGGAGGAGCTCCTCACCCTTCCTTCCCCTCCCACCTGCTCCCAGCTCAAGCAGTATTTTGCAGCTGGTCAGGAAGGGATGGAGAAGACAGAATACTGTCTGCAAGAAGGTGGCTGGTACTGCAGCCAGCAGCAGTGCTGGTGGTTACCTGCCCTAGCCGTTGCCGGTGCTGGTAGTTATCTGCCCCCTGGGATGGATGACCCCAGGTGCTCCTGATTTTCCCTCCTTGGCAGAGTTTCTGTCTCCTGGGGCATGCCCAGCCCTAGCTGGCTCTCATGGGGCAGGGTAGGGATAGTGGCCCAAAGAGCACATGGGATGAACCTGCAGCATTTCAGTGTTTGGGGGTGAAAGCTCACAGACGTATATTTAATTGTAAAGGAAATGGAAAAAATAACCCAAGTGCTTAGACATCAGTGTGTTCTCTGTTATTCACAAACGAACATGTCCCAGGGTAAAGGCTTTTTTCTTATTATACCTAGTTTGATGTTGAGCAATAATAACTTAAGAAAATTAATGGAAATAAATTTTGCTTTTGATTCATTAGCTTTCTCAGGAGTTATTCATCTGAGTCCCAGTATCATTGGAAATTAGGATCTGCATCTCAGGCAGGTATGCTGCCTTTAGGAGGTGCTCTCATTTAATTGCCTTGAGCTGGACTGAACGAGAGTGGATTCCTATGGAAGCAGAGTGTACAGTCAGGTAATCAAAGTTTGTATCTGAAGAAAACTGAACTGGCACTATCTACTTCCTAACTTTGGGGTCCTTGACTTTTCAACCTTACTCATGTTCTTTTAAGGGAATATAATCTATACAGGAAAGGCAAATGCTGGTGTGTTGTGTTTATCAATACTCTGGTCTGGTCCAAAGCTCAAACTGTTCAGAGGTTTGGAGTGTAAAAATAAATCTGAGGGAAGGTTTATTAGTAAAGGCCAGGTGTAGCAGCCAATGATATGGCCTGATTAGTGCAGTATCTATATGGCTTGAGTGTGTGCACACAGTTAGAGAAATGAAGGATTCTACAGTGAAAGATAACTGACATCCTCTTAATTTCCCTCCCCCTAGGAATAGGTCACACTAAGCACCAAACGGCACACGAGGAAAAGGGCTTGGAGTGCCAGTTTGCTCTAGGTAAGAAGAGATTAATAAAGGGGCATGTCAAGCACCTCTAATGACCAGAAATGAAGTTGCTTTAAATTCTAGAAGAGGTTTTGGGCAAGCTCAATTCAACTATTCATGTTTAAGTTAAAGACTTGATACACTAGGCATGGACACAAAAAGCTGGAACAAAACTTCTACAGCTGAAGCAGAGGCTAATTGTACAGCCTTTCTTGCAAATGTACATTCTAAGTAAGGACTTAAACACTCCTCTGGTTAATTTAATAAAAATCATCCTGGTATGTTACCAGACTCTTAACAGCTTGCCAGAGGAGATGCACGGAAGAGAGCAAACAGAGATGGAGAAGGAACTGATGACACTGAAGTAGTGCTGGCTGTTCAAGCAAAACAGAATCAAAGAGGAGATTGCTTTCAGGTGAGGTAAGCTAATTATTTTGCTTTTTTTAAAATATTTTTTTCCCCCCACAGCTTAGACGGAAGCATTTGCTTCACTTTTTTCATGACATAAATTAGCTAGAGGTATTAAGCAGACTGTGTGTTTTGTATTAATTCCAGTCAGTCTGGTTTGCATTATCTTCCTTTTGTTATGGTTGTCCTATGGATAATACTATGCAGATGTATGCAAAGAATAGAAAGCCTTATGCTCTGACTCATAAAGATGTTGAATGTGAAATGCAACCTGCAGCCCTTCTCTCATTTTTGGCCACTGCCTCTGGACAGAGGAGCTCTGTTACAGCAATCTGTACGGCTATTTAACCTGGGATGTGGACCTGGGGAAACGCCCATTGAACTAGGGCAAAGACTGCAGGTAGCACAATGTTTGTTGCAAACACAATATTCAATGCCTGGAACCCAGCAAAGGTCTGAAGGATGAGATTCCTCTTAAACATGTAGGAAGTCCCCTTGAAGACAAGTGCTTTATTAGGCTTTGACTTCAAGCAGCCCGTCACTGCTTGTCAGAATTAAAATAATATTTGCAAGGCAGTTTATCAATGTTTATATCCCCAGCCTTTTAAAAAAAAAATTATTGTTTTGAAACTGAGCAGACTACCTCTCTTCCTTTCAGACCCAGACAATGTGCACACTGTGTCAGCGCCTCACATTTGTCCCTTGATGTAGGGGGTTTTTTTAATCAAAATGAATCACAACATCTGGCCTCATGGCCAAATTTGTGGGAAGTAACAAGTTTAAGTGATCTTGAATCAGTGCAATTACTTGTGTGAGTCTAGTTCCAGTTTGAATTTTCTCCTGAAAGTTAGAGCTGCCTCAAAGCCAGCAGTGGTGGTTTTTCATTCTGGACCAGTGACATATTTAGTGTCTTCGGATGTCACTGATCTAGGATTGGGGAGATATAAGCTAAGGGAGAAGATTTATGCTGGAACTAGAGGAGGGAAGAGACATTGATAGATGCTGTGGAGAGAAAAAAGGCCGTCTGAAGCTGGTCAGGTTGGAGTCTGGTGCAGACAGAGCAGCTGAGAGGGGACCCATGCCTCGGCAGCGCAGGGGCTCAGCGGCAGTCGCCACTGGGCTTGGCCTAGGTGGTGGAACTGATAACCCCTGCACCTTCTTATAAGAAAGGGGCTGACATTTTTCCAGGGGATATTTTATAGCGCCTTGTGTTTTGTCAGAGTTTCCCCACTCGCGTTGGAGAGGATGTCTGGGAATCATATCCTTGGCTTTGTCCATCGCTTTGCCCACGGCAGAAGTGGTTTTTCTTCTGTGGTACCATGGAGGAGTCCAAAGCAGTGCTGTGGAAATGAGGCCAAAATGTCAAATGCAGATAGTGCCAAGCAGCCACTTAACTGTCAGGAATTATAGCTGATAGACCACCTTCTTGTGGTGGCTTTAACTTTTAAAACCCCGTGTGAGAATTGCACTGTGTGCAAGTAACGCGTCGCTTGCAGTTTTACAAGGGAGACCCGGGTGTCCCCAGTTCACCAGGGCACAATAAGAAATCAAAGGTTGACAGAGGAATTTAATTCAGTAGGAAATAATTCTAACAAACCAGATATCCCAGAGGTTGCTGGGCAAAGAAGGGTGTGGATATCTGCAAAGAAACCAGGTTCTCTGGCTGTTGTTCCTAATTCATGTCCACCCAAGGGAGGATCAGGCCCATTACCCCTTTTGCACGCTTGCATTGGAGGGGTGGTTCAGGCTGCCATTGCTGTTCTGCAAGGCTCCTGGCTTTCCTTCCCCCCAGGAAGGGTGCAAGGAGGGGAGAGGAGACAGTAAATATTTGCATCGTAACACAGCTTGCATTACAGATGCTGTCCAAGCTTTCCAAACTCCTCTTCAGCAAGGAGATAGGGTTACAGTGCATTTGCACAGGGAATACCTAGGAAGAACTGAAGTGAAGTTATTTAATTGTAAAGGCTGAAGACTTAAAAAAAAATATGAAAATCAAGAGAGACAGCATTGCAAGGAATTTGGTGATTGTTTCTTTTTGAAGAGACTGAAGGTAAAATTGCTCTATAAAATTATATTCTATTACCTTCTCTCAGAATTTGGATCCTCTGTAATATATACTGTCTGTGTAACTTATAAATGTCAGAGCTCTTCCCAGCAGATTTCACCTGTAATATATTTAATGTATGGCACTTACGTGTAGCCAAAATTACCCTTCCTAAATAAGTTTCAGCAGGGATTTACAGCCCTCGTTACAAGAATAGTTCACACTGGCATGTGGTGTGAGTTTACCCAAGTGGACCGAGATGAAGGGAAGCATTACCTCAGATCTTGATATGATTATTTGCCCATCTGTGGAGTTCCCTCTTTGATTATTGCCAGGATAGGAAATATAAAATGGCTTCAAAATGTCAGAGTCTTTAATTAAAAAGTAAACAAAACAGTGAAATCTGAAGCTAATATTACAGGGAGGAAATAAAAATAGGAACAAAAGCGTAGGTAAGGACTTTGATACGATGAGTTAAATGCCAGTGAAGCCAAAACTCAAGCTCTGAGGGTATTTTGTGGGAAGCAGTTAAAGCGATTGCTGTGCTGCCCGCTTGCTGGGTGCCGGGATTGTCAGCGGGACTAGGACTGCTCTGGTGTTGTTCTTTTCTGAAAAAGAAAATCTGCCCCAAAAGGCAGAAAGGTTAGCTCAGTTGTTGCCTGCAGCCTAAAGTCCTTGTTCATGATGGCTGCTATATTGGGACTTTTCTTGGAATACGTAGTTATAAAGGGGAATGGGAGTTCTCAGAAATATCATTTCAACTCCCTGTGCTCGGAACAGATGCTGGCATGTCCATGTGGTGGCAGTTTACAAGCTTGCCCTCATCTTTGAGGCACTCCGCTTCCTTCCTCCCCGCAGACAAAAGATGTCAGGCTGTAAAATGCAGGGGGCCAACGATCTGGCAGCAGAACGAGGTTTGTCACATGCGTTACAATGCTTGTCCCATCTCCCAGAAGATGCTTGTTAGCCAACTCGAAGTGACGGCATTTGCATGCAACACCAAAGGATAAACGTGCCCTCGAAGTGATCAGCATGTAAACATCCCATGCTGGTCCCAGGGAAAGGACAACTGTTGTTTGGCTTGGGGTTTGGTTTTTTTTGTTTTTTTCTGTAGAGAATGGAAAGTAAAATGGATTTGACCAGAGTTTTTCTGAAAGCAAACCAATTAACAGAGAAAAGTTCTTTATTTAGAAAATGTCATTGGCTGTTGAAGAATAGAGAAATGGGAATTGAAAGGGATATCACACTTCAGTTTTAACTAGCGGTTTGCAGTCACTTTCTTTGGATAGCCTCTTTCCTAGCTGATATTTCCTCTGATTTATTCCACTGTAGAAGTGGATCATTTCAATGAGTTTTATGTAAGTCTGCTTGGCTGTTTTACAGTTCTCTGCATGTTTCAATATATTCCACTTTTAAAATTTTTAAAAGTAGGTGGGGAAAGAGGAAATTTCTGGTTAATATATAACAATTTCTGAAGTCAATGTGCCTGGACTCAAATTTTCGGGGCATTTTTCCAGACATCTAATGATGCCAGAAAAAAATAACCAACTATCAGGACCTTTTCTGCAAACTCCTCAGGTCCCTTTCTACCATCATTTGGGAGAAACTGAAAAAAACTATCACAGGCACACAAATGTCTAAGTGCTGTTTAAAATGACTATAGATGACTAAGTCTGCTCTAGCAGAAAGAGATGAAATTAATGTGATCTTTTTGGTGACATCAGAATAATCCTGTTTTACCAAATGGTCTAGTTGAGCTTTGCTCACGAGAATACTGGAAACTTCAGCTGAGCATTTGTATACGTTTACAGTTGGCCACTGGAAGGGCAGCGATCTCGGCACAGATGTCAGGTTGGTGCAGTTATTATTGCTTTTACACATGCTGTGGACAAAGAGAGGTACATCTGGAACCAGTGTATGTAATCCTGGGGTTTCAGATGAGTTCACATCCGACTGATGAGAGAAAAATCTTGTTGTGTTTGGTTTTTTTTTTTTAAATCTACTCATTTTCAAACGTGTATTTTGGATCATAAATATGAAAAGCCTCACACTGATAATTTTTATAGAGTTCAACTAATAAAAAATTAAGTGAGTGAAAAATGGAAATAGAAGACCTGAGATGGGAATGTTCTTCAGCTCATTTTAATTCTCTGGCTTTTGAGGAAATGTAGTAAGGGGATGTCCATCTTAAAAAGAGTGCAATTTGTGGGTTTGCCCACAAGATTTATTGCATTGTATTTAAAGAATTTCTATCTTATTGGGATTTTGGATTGCCCAGAGAGGTTGTGTAATCTCCATTCTTGAAGGTTTTTGAGACCCAACTGAATAAAGCCCTTAGCAACTTGGTGCTACTCTGCTTGGAGCAGGATGTTAGGCTAGATTCCTCCCCAGGTTCCTTCCAAACTGAATTATCCTGTGATTCTCTCAAGCAGACGAAGAAGGTTGATTTTTTTTTCACTTTTTTAGGCAAAATTTTGTGTGTTTGTGTGTGAGAAATACTTTTGTTGATGGAAAGCAAGGACTTAACTGAATTCATATTTTACCCACTTTCCAGGAAATGTTGCTGAAAATATCATATCAAACCACCTTCTATTTCATTAATAGCCTTCTATGATTTTAGGTGTGAATGAAAATATTACAAAATGTGGAAGTTAAATAAATGACGGAACACAAGAGCAGTTAATGACTGAGTACCTTGGCAAAGGAAGTAAGAGGATAGTGTGAACTATATTAGCTTAATAGGTTGAGCTACGCGTACTGTCGATAATACTCTATGCAGGATCAACATTATGAGCTCTGTGGTTATTGCTAAAGCAGAAGAGCTGATCTGGAATAATTCTGGGACCACCTCATTCATCCCACCTATGTCTTATGCCAGCCACCAAATGTTCTCTATGAAATTCTTACTCATGTCTTTATTTTTCATATTCTTGGTTTGGCTGATAAGACAATATCCATACTGCTAATCCTTCTTACAGGTTTTCTTTTCTGTCAATTACCTTGTGTTATTATTACTTATACATGTTTCTGATAATATATCTGAAGAAAAATGGATGTATGAGACTGAATCTGAAATCTTATGCTTGTGCCATTCATAATATTTCAAACTGTTCAGTAAAATATTATTTTGATTGGCCAAAGTTGTTAGAATAAACATAGGGAAGAGGCTTTATATTCTTGCCTCCATGTGTGCATACATCTTGTTTGAATCTGATTGCAGTCCTACATAGTAATGTTCATGGAAAACTCCACAAAGGTAAAGCACCACATACTAGCTTAGCAGCTAGAAGATGAGTAAATTCAAGAGCAAGGGAAAAATGAAACCAAGTCAAGGGAAAAAATCGGCTGAGTATTTAGTGATTCAAAGTCACTTAGACCTCAGCTGTTTTGGGTTTGAACACAAGAAAATGAAACTGCATGGGCTTTATGTGAAATCTCTTCCATCTGGTTCAAACAAGAAGCCAAACTTTTTGTCGTCTGGTTAGCTATGAATTTTTTAAACATGTTTTTCTTAGATCCATTCTGAGCTTATTGTGATGCCGTCCAGAGGTCACAGGAGAAGTCACTGTAAATAGATTAAATTACCGTTGTCATACAAAGAGAAGAGTGTCTACAGTTGCTGGAGTAATCCCAGTCTACTGACTTCCCAACCTTTTGTGGTTGTTTCAAATAGCAAAGTGAAAATTATCATCTGCATTTCTTTTGCCTTTGGGTTTTTCCAAGCAGGTCATCAACTTCCCTTTCACCTGCACAGAGATACCCAAATCCGCTTATTTCATGATAATGATTTATTTTTTGATACAGATGCTAAAAGGATTCAAACTAAGGTAAAGTGAGGGTGACTCCAGGAGATGCTTTATGTTTTTTTGGTCCTTAACCTTCCTGACTTAGAGATAACACAACGGAAGAGCCACTTGTCATCCTCTGAGAGGTGAAATCTAATGGACTGCAATTCTAATGTGGCAGAGAGGTTGGCGTATTGTGGGCTGCTGTTGGCATGTGAAATTTTGCTAAAAGATTGACAATCTTTTGTTAATGTTACATGAAGACATGAAGCAGAGAAGATGGACTAGGAACCTTGAAGGAAAGAATAACTTGGATTCTTATAGTTTTCCTATAATTACGTATCATTCAGGGCCTGTCCTGTCTCTTCTGACCACATAAAGAGACAGTAAAGCAGATAGATTCAAAAGGTGTGAAGCGTTCGTTACTGCAACTAGACTTTGTGTAGTATTAAAACCTAAAGTGTTATGATTATGAAAGAGGTGAACCTAGTTTTAGGTACAGAACAGTGTCTGGAATTGACGGTAGCACTAGATATAGAGTTTTCTTTTGAGAAGAATTTGCAATAGAGGTCACTTTAATTATTGGTTCTGGGATTAGGATTTCACCTTACAAATTCACAGCACAAGAGATGGAGAAATACATGTGAATGCAGATGGAATAATACCCGTCTTTTTTTTTGTTTGTTTCTAAGTTTGATCTCTGTCATTTGCACATTGGAAAAAATACCCATGTCCCAGGACTTTTCAGTGCTCAGAAGAAATTCCTTTTGGGACTGGGAGACACTCCTTTGCATCTGCCTGTGGACAAAAACTTGCTTAAGTGCTAGAGGTGAAAATAATGGAGAAGAGGAAAGAGGATTTTTATAGGTGATTCAGGTTTCTTAAAGTACCACTGGAATGTACTTTGAAGTTTTAAATTCTAGAGAAATTTGAAAGAATTATGTTATTAAATAGATATGGGCAGAATGCTAATTGATTGTATCATATCCCTGCCAAATTATCACATGGGTTCTAACTCCCAAATCAAGTGTGCTTGTGGGTATAAATATATGTACATAGTATGTACATGTATATATGTGTGCACAGGTTTCTGCAAGATGAAACAACCTATATACTTTTTCCTGGGTTTTGCCCAGCACATTCATTTAATTATTCAGCGAGGACATACACTACTAAGTTCTTGGACCTTTTTCTTTTATTTCTTTTTCTTTGTAAAAGCTTTGATATTTTTTGGCACTGGCTCATATAGTCAGTAGAGTACATTTAATGGCCCAAAGGCATTTTTATTACCCTTTAAAATGTTTAAAAGTTTCTGTATAATTTCTCAACATGTTCTATTTGTTTATTTCTGTATATTTTTGGTATAAAGTGGTAACATTGTAGTGTTAGGTTTTATTATTTTGGCACTGTCATCATTAAAGATGTATCAATCCTTCCATTATGTACCCATATTTTTAGGGGCTTATATTCTGGACATGGAACTTCATTCCTGGTGGGTGTCCCGGTACAAATGCCCCAGTAAGATGCAAATCATTATTTTCTTTAATTAAATTTAAAAGAAAATGGTTTGGCAATTTTTAAATAGCACAAAATACATTCTGAGGCATTTTTTCACAAGTGCAATAGAAAAAATATAGTTTTTATTTGAACAGTTAAGGGACTGATCCATCACTTCTCAGACACTTCATTGTCTTAGTTGTGATGGGACATAGTTTGAGATGAGACTGAAGTTTCAGGTTCCAGAAGTGACATCCAGCTACTGAATAGCTTAGCCTTTTACCAACATGTGATAAATGCAAGTGGACTGGACACTAAATATAAAGGAATAGTTGTTTCATATGACACAGATGAAAACTGAAGTGGTTAGAATCTGGATTTTCTCATATACTACAAATAGGGATAACAGTACACATTTGGTCTTTTAAGTTTAAAATAACAGCAACATAGTAGTCACTAAAATCATACAAATTGTCCGTGTTTCTCTTTGCACCACTGGTTATTCCTTCATTTTTACCTGTGGGCATTCCACCAGTTAAATATTCTGATTTGTACATGATTCAGTGTAGATTTTTTAAGAGGCTCAATCAGGAATTTGGACTTGGTTGAAAAATCCATCAGAAGGAGCTGCACAGAAGCATTGATTGCTTGTATGCAGGAGTCAGCCACCAATACCTGAGTTTTCTAAGTACAGACATCTTATTAATTCAGCGAGTGTGAGTGCAGCAGACCACCTTCTAGCCTTCTGGTGGGTGGCAACACAGGCACGTTTTTACTGCCTGAGTTCCAGTCCGTTGCACAGCTCCATAGAAAGAAACGGTTCATGGTTAAAACAACGCAGAGTCAGATTTCGTTTCTGACTCTGCTGAGCTTTACCTTTCAAGAGGCAAGGGGGCAGCTACAGCAACAAGCTCCTCAGCATTTGGAATCTCTTTCTCACTGCTCTGTGTATTTTGCAAGGATTTTTTTTTAAATGTTTTTTGGCAAAGAAGATATAGCAAGAGGCCAGCAGCACTGCTATCCTGTAGTCTGCAAATTCTCCTCCCAAATGGTGCTCAGATGCTGGAGCTCTGCAGATGGAGAAAACCAGCAGAGCTGTGGTTTGTCCCCTAGACTCTTTCACCCCCTCTTTTATCATATGCAGAACACAGAGGTTCAAACAGATGCTAGTGAGAGCAGTGGTCGAGTCCAATGCTACACCAAAATTACAAAACCAGCAACGATATTACAGAGCTCAGAGCATTATCAGCAATCAGTGCCAGCATCTGGGTACTGGCATCCAAATGGTCGAAAGGTTCCCAAGAGTTCAAGGCAGAGTCAAAAGCTAGTTTTATTTTCAGTTGCTCCAGACGAGGCCCACAAGTGATTTCAAGTTCAGTGCTATTCCCAAATACGGGATAACTCATTAAAAAGGTCCAGTGCCTGGAAAGAGACCAGCATCAAAGACAAGGTATACCCAGTACATGTTAGGTAACTTCTGACAGCACAAAAAATCATTCCAAAATTGGCAGCACATGTCATTAACATACATGTAGTATATATAAAATCTATGAATATGCATGTAGTATACAGATAAATACATATATAGATATCCAAGAAGTTAGGAGCGGAAGTAAAATGTATAGGAGGCCACTATATAGTGCATCTTACTCAGTTTGCAGAATAAAGCATCACTTGTGTGTCTGTTCTAGAAGCTGATGGAAAATAAGTAGATTGCAGTCAGTTACTCACAGTACGTGATATCCTATACTGATGGGATGAGTAAGTACACCACCAACTACTTTTTTCCCAGCTAAGGATCTACTCTTCACTACTTTGGTGAAACACCACCCTCTCTGGAGTGGCACAGAGCCTTGTTCCATGCAAGAATCAGCCTCCCCATAACGCTGTGGGGCAGTGCACAGGGAAAAAGCAGGTCAGAAGCTCCTCCTGCTTCTCACTGCTTTCCCTGCCTCCGGAACAGCTATAATCCTTGCCTGTCCTTGCATGCTTGGGATCTGCAGTGTGGAATATAATGGTTCGTAAATCACAGCAGATCAACTTTTGCTGATTGTTTCACTGCCGGACCCAAAAGCCATGTGCTGTTGATGAAGAGCCAGCCTGAGCCCAGGCAAGTGAAAGAAGCCATCAGGTTCCTCGCTGACATTTGCAATCTGCCGTCTTGGAAACCATCATTTCTAACGCATGACTGAAAGTCTTATTTCAATTAGGGGTCTGTGCCATTGGCTACCAGCTGTGGTGCTGGGGAGGCTGCTGTGACAGGGTACTCCCTTTTCCCAGACCAGAGTCTCCACTCAGTCTCTTGACAGCCTGCCAAGCTTCACAACTGGAATGTGTGAAGTTCAGCTTAGAAACAGTTTCTTTCCATCATTCGTGCCTGTTTTGATCTAGTATGTGAAACAGGTTTCTACTTTTGTTATAGGATTCTTGGTCATTCTTGGCAGATTTAAATTCATTATATAATCTAGCAGCATCAGATGACTGCCCAGGAATGAGTTGCAGATGCACCTCCTGAGATACAGAATTCCTTGCTACGACATGCGTTGGTGACTTGATAACAACCACTATATGACCAGAGTGGTGGCAAAAAAAAGGCATCATGAATTTGACAAAACCAAAACCAGATGTAATGAGCTCTGAAGGGGTGTGATACAGAACTTGCCTCCCACACCTTAAGAATGATGGGGAAAGAATTTGTCCTGGAGCAACCACACTGTCACGGTAATCCTTTCCTGCCTGAGCACAACTCAGGACTATCTTCCCTGAGGACAGTCAGAGCTATTGTAAGTGTTAGTCTGGCTTCTCCATTTACACAGACTCTGTCTGGCTGATGGACCACCACAGCATGTTACACAGCTCCTCTTGGGGCTAATCTACTGAGGATGGCCACTGATCCAAGCTAATGGATGAGGGCCTTTCGTTTGAGGGGCTTTGAGACTGTAGTCTGGCCTTTCATTCCCACCGTTGGCATAATGAGAAAGCAGTTGCAGGTGGTAATACTCATGGGGGTGACAACTGCTGTGCACTTCAGAAATTTGGAAAGAACTTCTGAGGAAACTGGCATGACTTATTTTCCATCTTTTTTTTTTAAAATAATAATCTACAAAAGACAGCTGTCTGCTACTGCTACCAGCAAGCAGTGGGGTTGCAAAGGCCATTAAACAGTTTAGGAACCTCCATTCAAACAGGCTCTGAAAAAGCTGGCTAAGCTGCTACTAGACTTTGGAGGTACCTGACCTCTCTAGGATCTTTCTTGCTTGGTGTTAAGTGCTCCAGGTGCCTAGGGCTGTACACCTGAACATTCCACCCTGATCTTCACAGGACTGAGCAATTCAGCTGTTAGCATGAAAGTAAAACACATCAAAATCTTTAAACAATGCCTTCTTCCCCTAATGTCCTCAGGAACAGTTGATCTTGTAGCACAGAGGTCCCTAAAATGGAACATAACAGTTGTCTGTGGAAGCCTCTTCAAAGGGGTGAATGGAGCCTGGCAGGTTTTGCCATCAGTGGTGGCATCTATTCCCATAAATGGTGAAAAAAAGTAAAAAAAACCCCAAAAAACAATAAAAAGCTCCACAAGTGATTTTACCCAGTTGCAGGCATTCTCAGCAAATGTCCAATACGCACCGAAAGGATTAGGTTCGTCACAAAAAGAAGTCACAGCTGCCACTGCCTTGTAAAACATAGTTAGAGGAAGAGAAAAAGGCTTTCCTTTCCATAACAGCATCCTAGTATGATTATTTACCAAGTAAGAGGGTGTCTTTATTTCTTCTTATAGTGAACAGAATAGGTCAGAATGTCCCATCTCTGAAAAGCATCCTAGAGCCCGTGATATATAGCATCCTAGAGCCGTTCTGTTTCGGTTTAATTTGCCTCTGAGCAAAATAAAAATTATAATTACATCTTCATTGGACTTCATCTCATTATCCTAGATAATTTGTGTATTTCATAGCAACCAGTCCTTGGACGAGTTGCATGGGTGAGTCCTTCAATGCGTAGGTGGGCCTGGACCTTCTTTCTTCCCTCTCCAATCCATCATTGTTGAATGAGAGGAATCCTATTTAAGATGACTACCTTTTAAGTAAAGGATTATGGATGGGATGAGACCACTCCATCCTCTGAGCTTCGTCCCACTGTTTGGTCTTAAGAGCTTCTTTCACTCCAGCTCTGACACATGAAACTCTCTTGCTCCATGGTGAGGTACTGGTGCTAGCATACTTGATACAGGGCTCGTTGTCCCCTGGGGGTTTTTACTGACCAAAGTCCTTCACTGTGTCCCTAGTTATCTAGCTTAACTAGGAGAGGTCTGTCCCTGAATTATATCCTGGGATAGAGATCCTTACGCCCTAATGAGTGCAACCATAGGTGAGAAGAAAGGGTCCTTTTCCTTAGTATATCACGGCATTTTGCAGAGGCAGACATAAATTAATGCTTAGCTTTGTATACCACTGTTTATCAACAGTTCTTCAAGCAACTGTTAGTGTGTGACAGATTGACTATCGACAGTCCTATAACTAATCTTCACTAAATTATTTGCAGGTTTCTTTCCTAGATCAACAGTTGGCAAGAAGTTTTCCAAACCTGACTAACATATTATAGGCATTGTCTTGAGGATAATAAATGGGAGAACATCTGTGCTTAATACTTTTCGTCCTTTCAGAAATTCTCCACATTCCACAGATGTGAAATGAAATTCTTCCTCAATGAACAGTGCTTTTGAATTTCTTTCACAGCTAAAGAGGTTAACAACCTGACAACCACAAGGAAACCACTTGGAAGACAAGGCTTCTTTGGCTATTAGATCAAGTAATTCAATTTAGAGATAGTTGTTGTATAAAAGATCCCAAAATATTGGTCATATTTTTTCTGATGGAAAACTGGTATTAAGCGATCTAAATGGGATACCGGCACGTATTTTGTTAGATGGTTGGATATGCATGTAGCAACTACCAGAGGGTTTTATAGGTCTCAGCTGGTGATTCCCACTCTACTTATTAGGGGTGGTCAGAGTTTCTGTTTCAGGTGACTCCCATTCTCATGAGTGCCAAGAGCAAGTTGAACCAACCTGGGCTGGCAGACAGGAGGGACAAATTGGGGAATGAATATTATAAATGATATAAACTCTAGTCAGCTAATTCATCACAAATGGAAAAGCAGAAAGAGATGTTTGGATGTTGAATTCTGTCCTTGGGGGTGGGTCATTTCTTGCTTTGAGACAGAGGGCACGTTGTAAAGGGTCCTCTGAATTGTTTTGAGGACCGCATGCTAAGATTACTCATTAATAATTGATTTTTTTCAATCTCATTTCTAGGTAATGACTGTTGAGTCATAACACAGAGCAGAAAAAGCAATATGCCACACCACTTCCATATCCCAGCTTGTGTTCTCTACCACATGTGAAGGACAGCAAGCAGGTCACCCCGCACAATGTGCACCAGCTTTGCCATACACTGAGACAAATTTTTTGGCACAGAATAAATCTGCATGCTTAAGGGTGAGGACACTTTGTTGCTGTTGCCCAACCACTCTTAGAGGGTTTTGGTTTAGCCAAAGTATAATTGTGTATAGCCTTTCATTCAGATAATGAACCAAATACTGTCTTTGGTTCTTGCCAAGTTGCTGATTTGATGGGAGATTTGCCAGGACTCCTCACTTATATGACTATAAGCAAACCAAGAAACAATGTCCTTTACATCATATGGACAGCTTTCTGACACAGGAGGAGGGGAAGAATGATGTGCATTTGGCATCTCAAGCTTCAGAAATAGCACTTCTTATTTTCTGGTGAGAATTTCTTACCAAAGATCTGGTTTGCATGTATCAAAAATACCGGTATGTCAGAATTTTTCAATATTTTTAACATTGTTGAGCCCCTAGGTTTTTCCAATCACAATGAGGATCTTTTCAGAAATTATGTCTATTTTAGATCAGTGCCTATAAAATTGCATTTTGTGTTATCCCTTTGTGGTCCTCTAGAAGTGATTCTCCACCCTTCTGGGTTGAAAACAAGTTATCTACAGTATCACTGCACTGGGTTGGGTGTGCTCTTTTTACCAGGAATAAACAATCTCTGGGAATGAATAAGCTGTCACAAGCAGCTTTGGGAATAAAGAGCAAAGTCACGGAAAGTGCAGAGTTATGAGGGTTCTTTTGGTCAATGCTAGTATTCATGGTTCATAAAAATCTAATTCAGAATGTTAATTTACTCAAAAAATAAAAATTCCATTCAGACAGTGTGCATTTGTCACTTGTGAGCCAGAAGCGGACAATCCTGGTATTGTCCTGTCTCATAGTCCAAGAAAAATCAACTTTTACCTTATGAAAAAATATTTTATGTAACTAAAATATTGCAATATTTGGGGGGAAAGGAGGTGTTCATACTGCCTTGCTATATTACAGAGTTAGTGCAGCAACCTGTCCCTTGATCGTTTCATGTTCATTTTTAACACATACAAAGAAAACAAGAGTGATGCATCTGATGCTGAGGTCATGGTAAGACGAACTTCCAAATGGCAGTAAGATTCCTGACATGTATATTTGTTAGCATTCTTTGATGTCTGGGTCCTGTGCTAATGCATATTTATTTAGGTTGATCTCCTTATCTGGAGATTTCTATTTGACATAACCAGGAGGTTCAGTGATACGGCTGTAGGAGAGGATCAGAGAGCTTTCCTGATCTTTCCTGCTTTCATGGACAGTTCTGGTAGCAGGTGCTGGGAGCTAGGATGAGGGGAAAAAGCCAAAGGGTTCCAGGGGGACCAAACATTAAAACAGGGTGATTTGGTTCTTTTTTTCCAGAAAAGGACAAAAGAAAATGCTATCAGTTCTAGATTTTTTTTAAATCTATCCTACTAAATTTTACGACAAAATACAAACTGCATGGTCTGACCTTTTATATGTTGCTGATCAATATTTTCCTACCCATCACTCCCTAAGAAGAAAGCCAAATAAAGCACCATGTCACACTGGAATTATTGATGCTCACTACAAGCAGTGAGAAAAAAAAGGAAACATTTCACAAACAGTGATGGCCTACTTAACGTCAAGAAAATAAAACATGGATTGATGATCCAGGCAAGTGATCCATGCCATGTTCTTGCTCCCAAATCTATCAAGAAATCTGCCATTGAAACAGCTTTTGGCTCTGTCGTTAGCCCAGCTGGTGCAGTGTCAAGTTTGATGCCTCTGGAAGAGGTGTGAGGGTTTGAGGGGCATCAGGACATGCATGCATGTATGGGGTGTGACGGGCTGGGGGCCAAGCCACACACACCCACTCACACAGTTCCCGCCCCCACCCAATGATAGGGGAGAGAATTACCAGGGTAAATGGAAAAGGTTCTGACTGGGCAGGACCAGCCCGATTGGCAGATCCTCTAGTGTTGACTAGCCAAGTGGCTTTTGCTAAATGTGTATCCCAGTTTTGGGGGTAAAGGAAAAAAAAGGACTCGTGGGTGGAGTTAAGGACAATTTAATTACTATACTACTAAACTACAATAATATTGAAAATAGCACTATATACAAATATACAATGTGATATACAGTGATACTGCCCTCCCCCACCCGATGACCAAAGGCCCAGCCCACTCCCGGCCAATGATCCCAGAGGAGGGAGAGAATGAGTGATACACAATGATACTGGCCCCCCACCCGATGACCAAAGGCTCAGCCTGTTGCCGGCTAACAATCCCCAGAACTACACTCACAATTCCCCCAAACGGGGGGGTGCACCTCTCCCGGAGGCTCTCACGGAATGGAGATAACAGCTCAAGCGTCCCAGAACCGAGAGCTGACCAAAGCGGGGGTAAAACGACCACCTGGCCACAGCTAATGATCCCCCTGGAGAGGGAGGATCCCGAAACTCACGGAACGGAGATAAAGATTTGAGCGTCCAAAGCCGAGAGCTGACCCGAGTGCCTGTGGGGGGGAAAGCCCTTGGGAGAGCGAATGTAGACACCTGAAGCGAGATGATCTGGAGCCCAAGGGAAGCAAAAAAAAAAAAAGAGGGAGCTCTCCCGGAAGGGTCATCACCTATATACTGGGTATGACATGCATGGTATGGAATAAATAATTGGTCAGTCTGGTTCTCAATCTTAACATGAGAGCAAATCCCAGGCTAGCAGCTGGACTGTGTCTCTTCGCTTGTCTGCCGACCTTGGCAGCAGAACAAAACATCGGTCTTATCAGCTTCTCCTGAGCACAAATCCAAAACGTAGCTTCTTGCTAGCTATTTATGAAGAAAAGAAAAAAAAATTATCTCTCTTTACTTAACCCAGGACAGGGGAAAGACATTTCTTCCTCAATTATGCAAGCAACTAGACAAAGCTCTGAAGCCTGAAAGCTATAAGGGTTCAGCTTACAGAAGAATAAGTATTCCGCACCAAATGGAGAATTTTCTCACAGCAAAAGACAGGTGTTCATACAGGCTGCAGAGACCTCAGGCAGTGTCCTGCAATAGTCCCTGGAGCAGAGGAACTGAAAGGAAGGAGTTTCAGAGGCGGGGTGGTTGCCCAAACTAAGTGAAGAACTGTTTTGTTTGACATTTTGCCCAAGGTTTCTAATTGAAAGAAAATGCTTTGACCTGTAAGAAACCCTGGGTGTGGTGGACACTGCTTCCTGGGCTGAGGGAAACAGAAGAGCCGCCCTGGCAGATTCCTCAGGCATGGGTGAACAAATATGTGGGCTCTGGCTGAAAAGTGTCAGTGATGGGAAATATTTTGGATGGATTCATACTTAATGATTTGCAGGATTACTCAGGTACTTTTGTTTTAAGGCTGTGTTGAAGAAAAATTTTTCTTAAGGGCTGTGGGAATAATCTAATGCAATAAAAGCTGGGACAAGCAAACTTTTACTCAGAAGACTTAAATTTTCTAAATCCTATAAGCATAAGCTAGCAGGCAGAGTCCATTGATGAGGTGACAAGTCGTTTCCTGAAATGTGCAAATCCTAACAAATGAAGATAGTACGGCTTGAAAGGCTCCAGAAGTGAAGCATCTGAATGTGCTGGCAGTATTCTGGCTAGAGCATCCAGCAAAAGGCAGTGCATGTTTGAGAGCACATGGAGGTGCATATACTTTCTACCAGACAAAAGTGCAGGCTTTACACTGATGAGCATGAAAATCCACATCAGACAAGTAGGCATCAGATGGTACTGGTCCTAATGGCAGGGGAGTTGGAACTCGATGATCTTTAAGGTCCTTTCCAACCCAAACCATTCTATGATTTTATGATATTTTGTAAGGGCTGTATTATTCCCAAGATCTGTTTTTGCACATGTTACTCCTTATAACACATGAACAGTTTTGTGATGTTCAAACTCAGAAAATCCAGCATCACACACCTCACAGAGAAGAGTACCTTGTGCATACAGAGGAATAAGTCCATACAAGAAGATTTTGTATGAGCTTTCCAACACAGAGTTTTACCGCCTGTACCATACACTCTCCTCACTATTTCACCATATAATGTTGCTTTCTTTTCACAGTTGAGACATTTTTATTTCAGCTGCTTGATTTTGGCATTTTCCTTTGTCCCCACAGCCACTCCCGTGTTCACATTCTGGCTGGTACGTTGGTTTTAATGTGCATGCCCAGAGGACAGACGACACCCTCTTCTCAATTCCCCAAAAAAAACATAATTTAGGAGTTTAAAATTTGCCTAATCTAGACTTTTTCAAAATGCCCACATTTATAATGATTGAGCAGCACGCCTGGAAGACTTCTGCCACTATATAACCACTGGAGAAGCTATTTTATGGGTGTTTTATCCCCATTTTGGTTGTAGGTGTATTTATGTAACAGCTGCTCTCTGGGATTCTGTCCAGCAGGATCTCGTCTCCCCATCCACAGTGCCTGCCCATGCTGTCTGTCCCATCTATGCTACTTGGAAGAACATGAGGACTTTTTATATTCCAAAGTCTCTCCTACAAAGAAGGATGGAAGTAAGCTGCAGATGCATCTGTATGTTACTTTTCACCATGGAGAGCAGCAATATATTTCTTAAGAGCATGTAACTTGTGTCCTTCTCTGACATGGATGATGCTTTCCATATAGAATGACCTAGCTCAAAAAAGTATATGTATTCAAAATAACATAGTTTATTAGCTGAGCTATGGCTGACAAAAATCTATTCCCTGTTTTGGTCAGATTTTAAAACTTAATTGAATGCCACTCCATGTACCCATCTCATGCTGCTGTTGTCACATTTTGGAGACTGTGGGAGATGCTTCAGGGTATCTCCCATGGACACAGTAACAGCACAGAAGAAACATTACAGTTTGTAAAAGAGATTGTTTTAAATCCAGGACACAATAGTAACATGTTATAAATTGAAAGCATCTGGTCCAAAGAACAAATCTAAAACATGACATTATCACTACTGGGAACTGTGAAATGAGACTCCATTTTAATAGTCCTCAGCAGTACTTTTTTTTCGGGTAAATGTCACAGTGTTGGTAAATGGAGTGTATATTTATGGAATAGCTTTGTCTTTGAAGGGATCAGTGCAACTCTGATGAAGCTCATGTCTGCAAACAGAGAATTTCATTAGGGAGTTTGAAGACTGTACTATCCATCATTATGAACAGTAATGTTTCACAGTTAGGTACCTTTGTATATGAGCTAATTAGCAATATGTGACAGTCTTTTGCTTAGCCATGATCCTGAAGGTAACGTCATAATTTTCCCGTGATTTAACAAGGAATTAGAATCCTAAACAGTGGTAAAATGCATACCAAAGTACCTGACCTTGACCAAATCACAGCTTTTAGTTTAATTTTATTTTTCATTCCCTGTAAAGGAGATTTGATAAACCACAGAAACTGGCCATGAGTTTTGCACCTGTTATAAATTACTATTTGGTACTATTTGGAATTTGTCTTGTATCTTTTGTGATTCACCTAAGCGTATTTATGCCAGTCTACCCAGCACACTCTGTTCCCTTCACTGCTGCAGTATGAAGCATCTCTTACTTTTAAATTCAGTGACCTTCAGAACACTTTAACACAATATATTCTCTTGAGAAGAAAAAGAGAGGACATCAACAGTGTCTTGTATTAACTGGTTTATACCAGTTATAGTTGCAGAAGCTGCCTGTGGACTAACTGGCCTCAGTTTTTGCCAGCCAGGACAAAGTAAGGGAGACAGCTTCTCCCTAGGACCTTAACAGAGTCTCTGCCTCTGTTGATTGCATTTATGGCACATAGTTTTCACGTGTAAAATAATAAATTGGGGAACAAGCTCCAGTCTCTCAATAATCTTGTGAGCTTCCTACCTGTTACCAATCTGACTGCTCTCTGTTGACGCGTAATGATACTTAATGGCCCAGAGTGGCCCCACCTGGGACCTCCACCCACACATCCTACCCAGGTGACTGGGGCTTCAAATAAGGTCAGGTCTAAATACCTCCCCCTTTGTTCTGAGTGTGCCTTTCTCCACCACCTTATCTCTAGCTCTTTCTCCTACTGCTCCTGCCTGATCCTCCCCACATCTGGTTCACTTTTTGTGATGTCTGGAGCTATGTTTCAATCTGGTTCAGGTACTGTGGGGGGGACGGGGCTCTGGTGGGCGACGGCATGGCTGGTGCTGGGGTTGTCCTTGGGTCCCCTCTGCCCTGAGTGGCCCTTCTTGCTGCTTCTTCCCTGTAGAGCCTTATAGCTCAATGTCCTTCGTCATGGTGGGTAAGGACACCAAGGCACCTCTAGCCTTGGTCACGGGGGGGGAGAGTGACAAGAGTTTTGCCTGTGCTGCTATCAGCTCAGTAGGTAAATGCTGATTAATGTGGCTTCTTGTCAGAAACACTATGGCATAAAAAGTTAAAATTAACTAGCCAGGCTTCAAAATTTTTGAATATGAGAAGGGAAATGGGGATATGAATCTGGAATGGGATTTGACTGCCTGTTCCTGTCTTTTTGGTCAAAGTAAACTTTGATCTCTGTCTCAAAATACCCCAAAGATAGTGGTTTGGGTTATAGGCTTTGCATGTTCCTTTCTTGAGTAAAAATTAAGTTAGCCTTATGGGAGAATCCTCCTTGTGCAATCTTCTGTGCAACTCTTGTGTTTAATGCACCTTCAAAATCCTAGTGGCTGGGGCTCTTTCTGTGTCTAGATGAGTACAGACTGGTAGACGTGTATTGTTGGCTTGTTTCTTGTTTGTTGGGTTTTAGGGGTTTTTTTTCCATTTCCTTCTTATAAAGGTGTGGGTTTTTTTCTTACACAGACTTCTAAATTTATATTTTCTTTCATCGGGTATCTCAAGGCCTTCGATTTGTGTTTACTCTTTGCTTACAGTGCATAGAAAAAGCTTAAGCCATACTTGGCTCTAATAATTGTACAAATCTAAACACTGGTAAGAAGTAGAAATATTTGAAACTAACCTCATCTTGGTGTGTTTAAGGATTGCAGTTACTAACAGCCATGGATTGCATAAAAACCTCATTATCTGTATTTTGTTACTAGTTCTTAAAAGAATAGGATCTACAATAGTTGACATGCCTGCTGGGTGACATCCGGTGTCAAGCAGGAGAGAAAGTTGAGGCTTGCTTCCAAAGGATTCTTGGGAAGTGACTTTGAAACGTGGCTTAAAGGGTAATTGCTTTTCCATCATAAAATTTTTAAAGGGGAGTGATTTTCCAGGTGTTTGATAAACACTCGGTTAAATAACATGTCTAAAGTCAAATGCTCAATGAAAACCTGTGTTTGGAAAGTAACAATTGTGAAGGGGAGGGTGGAAGGACCCAGCTACTCCAATGGCCTAGCACCTCACACAGAAAGAATGTAGAGAGCTGTGATCAAAGAGTTAGAAGGGTCCCACCTTTACCCATTGCTGACCCCATCTGGAGGGGAGCTGAGATGCAATAGCAACCACTTGAAATGTTATGGGCTAAGATATTAATGGATTGTGGGGGTTTTTTTTGTTGTTTTTTCTTTAACACCATTAACAAAAAACGACTTGAAATTGTGAAATGCTTATAGCTTTTCCCTGGTCCGGAGAAAAAAATGCCAAAGCCAAATATGCTTTGGGTCAATAAGGCCATCTTTTTAAATGCTTTCTCTGTAATGTGCCACTACCTTTAGACAGCGCCTGAAAGGAGCTTCCTGTGCCTTGATAGTTGTAAGTATGGGAGGAAGGCTGGTGCTTTAATAATAGGAGAGCTCTTCAACTTCCACTCCAATGGCTGTTTTGTTTGTGTGGTTTTTTTTTTCTTTACAATAACAGTTTGGGTTTTCTCCCTCTTGTTTACAAAATAAAATGAATTCAGACTTTGTATGTGCCATCTCTGGATTTACAATCATATGTATCTGCATTCTCTAAAGCTCTGAAGGGTTAACAGTGAACAAATAGCTATAAAACTTCTTCCCAGAAAAGATCTGTAAAAAAAGTTACGGGGTTTTTTTTTTGTGTAAAAGAAAACTAGATCTTGTGGTTGCAGGGTAGAAGAAAAAAATTTTTTTCTCCAGTGCACCTTCCTAAATCTTAGTTTTTTCTCACCAGTATATCTCTTTTCAGCAGTAAAAGGAAAGTCTGTGGGAGGTAGTGAAGGACACAACTAAGTCAACAGTTATTGTTTTCAATATTTGCATCCTCTGAGCTTTACATCTTGTGATCAGAGCTTTCTGCACTTGGTATAAATGTGTCCACTGAGGCGTACTTGTGCCAGCCCTTTGCACTACTTCCCTTCCCCTTGAATCCCCCGAGAAGGGTTTCAGTGGGGCTCAGACACTGCCTTTGGCATTCTGTTACCTAAACCATACTGGGGCCACTCCAGCATGAGAGCCTAGGGGCCAAAAAGGGCTGAGCAGGGAGGGATTTGTAGGCTGTGTTATTTCTGTTTTGCCAAACACTTTCCAGAACTGGTGAGAGCTGATGCTCTGCTGTATAATTGCTTTTTCACCTTGGGAACTGGAAGTAAAATATAGAGATCTTGTATATTTTATCTTTGTAATGGATGGTGCCCCATGTGCTGCTGCTTTTTATTGTTATTGTAATGACAGTAATAGGAAAAGGTTTAAAGGGGATTTCTCTAATTCTGATGAATATCTGTATTCTAATAGCAGCAGTTCCTTCTGTGTGTTAAGCTTGTGGTGTGTTTATCAGGGTTGACTGGTACTGCCAAAACATCAGATTTAGGCAATGCCTCTATGTTGTTAGCAGGGGATGAGAGCCACCTGTTTCTCTGGTATGTCTTGTTTCACCCAAAACCCATGGGCAAGGCATTAGACCATCATTTGCTGCAGTAGATGGTCGTTAGGGCCTGGAGAAAGCTGCTCAGGGTGAAACAGGTTGGTCAGAATGAAGGAGAGTGGAGGATGAAGGCACCTGGAAATGTTCCAGGGGTGGCAGCTCTTCCTCTCTTGCTCTGCTTCCAGCATAGCATCACGATATGCAATGATACAATTAACCCTGTTCTCCAAGCAGGGTTTTAGAGATGCCTGTGTCTGGCTGATCCACTGAAAAACTGATTAGTGCAAGCTTTTATTAATAGGGTCTGCCATCACTGAAGTGCAGCAAGTGTATGCTAATCTGCAGCTTCTATCTGCTAAGAACCGTTTGGGGCTCTGGGGGAGTTTTATGCTCAACATCTTGGCAGTGGTAGAAGCCCACTTTCGGTTTCATCATACTCTTGTTATGAAATAAGAGCCATCTATTAAAGCGGTTTTATAGCTAAGCACTGTGTTGGGAATTTAAAAAATCCTGCTTTATTTTTTTACCAGACAAACACCCTGCTTTTTTTTGGCCTGGGTCTCAGAACACAGCAGGAAAATAACTGTCATCCGGCTTCCGTGTAGTGTCTTGCTTCTTACGGTCTGGATAATTCCACTGGTTCTTCTCCCAGTTCTTATCTACACCAACTACTCTAACGTAGCTTGTGGTATCCAATCGCTCTGCGGTCCTAGAGTTGAATAAATTTTAGTATGGCTTTTGGGAAATGCAAGCTATTTCAGCTTCCCCACTTATATCTGTCAATAAAATCCAGGGAAGGAAAGACAGGCTCTCCAACCTGTGGTTGAGGGCTTAGTCAGAAAGCCTGTCTCAAATGATTTTTTTTTTTTTAATCCTCTCTTACTATAATCAGATATTGGAAATTACATGTAAGCGGTAATTATTTTTTGGGTTGCTGCTTTAATAGTATTTACCTCTGGTGGTTTGGTTACCATTTTTTATGACTGAAAATTGGTTTTAAAGTTTGCTCTTTCCTCCTAACAACATTATGAATATTTAAGTTCTTTTATTGAGATGCTTCTCTTCATTGTAGAAGAAAAACAGCCACAGCAGGATTTGGCCCAAATGACTAGCTTTTCAAAGCTTTAGTACACAGCTAATCCCATAGTCAGCACCTATGGGGGGAATATACAATGAATATTTTAAGTTCGTGGAGGCATGGCAGAGTTAGCAGGGAGGGGGGAGGATGTGGTGTGTGATTCCTGGATACATAAGCTGTTTCAAATGTTTTCTTGCCTAGAAATGCCTATTTTTTATAATGATCTTCAGACAAAGAAGCTTTCTTATTTTCTGGCCCTTGTATTCATTGGGTTTTACCTAATGCAGTGCTCTGTCATTAACCCATCAAAAGGCTGACTGCTTGGAGCCTCATCAGGAGAAAACTTGTGAGACTCAACCACTGGAAATCTTCTCTGCATTGCAAAAGAGAGCAGCAGTTCAATGCATTAGGTGACATGGTAGATCTTGAAAGCAGGGTACATCAAGGTACGAGGGAGTGCCGTAGAAGCCAGGGTATTCAGCTGTTATTTTTAGAGTTGTTTGACTGACAGATTGCTGTGCAACAGTGATGTGTATGGAAAGAGCTAGAGAACTAGCGCTGGAGATGGTTATAGGCTGATGTAACTCCAGTGTGATGACAATTCCCTGGCTCTTGGTGATGTTTTATCCCTGACATGCAATGACGTGTCAGCTTGCTTTTGTTTTCCATGGCTTGTTTCTCTTTGCTTTCAACACCACACAACAGTGAGCAGATGAGAATGATCCTTTTATGAGATAATGAATGTCTTCTGTGTTTGTACATATTCTACTTTGGATACAGGAGAAATGCACTGTATGGTTTGGTCTGTGCTTGGCACAATGGGTATCCACATGTAAAAGGAAACTTAATATAAAACCAAGTGAGACCCCGTTTCTTTCCTCGGGGAGAATGTGACAACTTCTCAGCGTGGGACTTCTTTGTGGCGGGTGGGTCACTAGTGTAGAAATCAGCCCTTTTCTTACTCCTGTTTTTCAGATCAAGCCTGACACATGTGGAAAGGGCAAAACACGTCCAAAGGAAGATCTCAATAAAAAAATGTACTTTTTTCTAGGCAGGCTCTGCTGGCTTTGTCAGCACTTCCACCAGAGTCTCCTTTCCAGGTGGTAGTCGTATAGTTCACTGGATAAAAGTAAAATGACTTAAACAGTTTTGTTCCAAGAGCTTCCTACAGCTGCTTCAAGATCAAGCCCCTATCCTCATTTTGATGTCTTGAGGAATACCTAGGTCTTTTGCTGTCGTTCTGCAAAAGGTTGAATTTCATCCCCTGTGAGAGCACAGCTGCATTCAGGGAGAACTGCTGCTGTTATTGCACTAAATTGGTCAGTTTATGCTCACCAGAAAGCCCATCCCTTTTCAAGGGTTTTCATCCAAGAGAAAATTCCACTAATATCAAATAACACTACAATATGGGAAGAAGACTATTTCTAGATAGACACCCTATATAGAAATAACAAACAGCAAATATAAGTCATACTTATTATGTGAATCTGAAATTAAGAAGTTGCAAGAAGAAGAAAATGCATAAAGTATACTCCATAGTCATGAAACTAAATTAATATTCTAAAAGACCGATGACAGACTTGCTTTCAGTTAAAATAACACCTGTTGGATTAAGTTTCAAAGAAGTGATCAAAGAAAATACTGTAGCACAAAACAAGGCACACAGTAAGTGTTTAGTAGATCAAAACATTTTAAAATATTTGAGAGAAGTACGAGATGTAAAAGGGGGGAAAAAATGGGGATTATGTTGGGATTATACTGAAACTTGACTAAAGGACCAGCACTCCTGAACAAATAACATCACATTAAACTAATTAGAGTTCAGAATATGAAATTGTTAAAAGTTTGCTATCTCAGCTGTTTCCTTAAACTGGAAAAGGGATTAATCCATATTATAAAAATAGTCAGTGGTTCAGAGGGCAGAAGCTATAAAATACTGCTGAAGTTTGGAAAACTGAAATCCCCAAAAAAGTGGAGCCTGAATCCCAGCCTGTGGAAGCCTTCGGCAAGTGAAGAGCTCTTTGCGAGTCCATTCCCTGCACTCGAGTGCACCGCTGCTATATGCAAGGTGTATGTGGGTGCTTTGGGATGTACCCTAAATCCAGGGTATTTTGTCTGCAGTTTAAGACTGAGCAGCTGAACTGAAGTTAAAAACATTATGGGCAACAGATTTATTTTTAATCAGAGGGCATTCTTCCCTGCTGTTATTGTCCTAGAGACACTAATTTATTTTTATTCTTTTAAATTTCCTCTAAAAGACTTCTGAGCTGTAAGCTTTCTTATTTAGTAAGGACGTCTAGCATTCAGTTCTGACAGCTTTCAAGCCCCATCTAAATCAATAAGGATTGTGAATGCCAGAAATTCATAAGGAGAGGACTCTGGCACGTTGCATCTCATGGAGGATGTTATGGCTGGCTGCTGGCTCCTCTTGCTGGTGAAAGATGCTGAGGCAGGCAGCCAGCTCCTCTCCCCAGGAGGGAGTTAAGTCCCTGGACCTCAGTTTGGGAATGGCTGTCTTAAATAATTTTGTTCAAATATAGTGCCTTTTATGTTCTTTCCAATTCTGTCCCTCTTGCAATTACCATTTGCATGGGAAACGTACCCTTTCTTCTTGTTCCTGTCCTTTTATCGAGATGGGCTGTCAGTGCTTTAATCCCATTGTAATGTACACTCAAACGCATGGATGTACGTATGCATCCTATGGCAGAGAGAGGTACCAAAAAGTACGTTTGACGCTAAGCTTCTTGAGTTTAATCCTAAAGCTTCAGCAAATATGAAATAAGACTGCTGCATATAAATAAGCATAACTTAAGTCTGCAGATAACATTTGGATCAACTCTTGGCCATTAAAATGCATTTTACTTTTTTTTTTTAAAAAGCATGCTACAAGAGTCATTGGTTAGGTAATTAGTATTCCTGATAAATAAAAGCATTTCTGACAAAGCATCTGCACAATTATCTTTCCTAAGACCTTTTCTAACTGGCTGATGGAGCTTTTTGATATTCTGTTTATCACAGCTTAAGGGCCGATTTGAAAATCATGGCAGTGCAGTACAAACACTATGGTCCAGCATATGGCTGAGAACCATCAGCTACAACTCACGACTGAACAAAAGATAAATGAAGTTTGGCATTGAATTTTGAAGATGAGACATAATCGTGTTCTAGAACTGTAAGAAAGCCCATGAAATGTTATATCATTCTGCTTGTACAGTAAAGAACTCTAATCTGGCATGGTAAGGCCATTTCTTGCTGCGTTACTGAAACCTGCCACTTTGGTACAGTAGGACAAGTGTGTGTCTGATCGGCAGTTAGGAACATGGGAATAAATTGGTTGCATGTGTGTTTGTTTTTTTTTTTTTTTTCTCTGTGAAATAGTGCCACCGAATGACAAGCAGTCTTGGTGAAGTTGTTTACTGAGGAGAAGCGATGCACAAAGCAGAGGGCCATGGAGCTCTTCACAAGACAAAGAGAATGCTACTGTTTTGGAAAGAGATGGAGCATTCACTTCTAGAACAGAGAGGATTATGTTGTGTTTTCTAAACATGTATTAAAGGTGAAGACATCACACTATTTGTTTTTCCAGCGGATAGTTTATCTGCCTGTGTTTGGGGGGTGGATTTTCCTCCACTGACAACACATAGTATTCACATAGTATTCTCCAAATTGGAGAGGAGTAGTGCAGTACCCAACACTTCGAGGTCAGGAAGGTGAAAGCATGCTGAAAACTTTGCCAGGAGGCTTGAGCATTTTTGTGGTTTTGTCTGTTTACCTTAGCAATGATAGAAGATTTAGACAATTACCCAACAGCCTCAAACGGTGTCTTGTTCAGAAATACTAATCTTTACAGTATTGTCACTGGGAGCTCAGTACTTGGAGTGTCTTCATTTGGGTGTTGTTATAATCAGGTCTGATATAACTAGGAGTTAAAGTATGGTGGCTGAAGTGATCCAGTTAGAAGAGATTAGCTGGAGGCTGTGGAGAGAAGAGGGAGACTCATGCCTTCAGTAGAGCTCAGCCCAGAACTGCACAGTTTCTGTGGCTGCTGATTCACTGCAGCTCTGAAGGGCATGTCTTTTCGAAGATTTGCCATATGTTTTCAAGGAAATTGGTGAACAACTCACTCATTTTAGGCTGCAAGCAGACATTGAAGCAGCACAGCATAAATCCTTGATTCTCACCTACTTGGTAGATATATAATTATATTTGTGCTTCAAAGGCAACCAAGCTTTTCAATCTCTGAGTTTGGCAGTGTGAAGCAAAGGTGTTCATAATGCCTCTTTTCTTAATGCCAACTGTTTCTCTTTACAGCACTTTTAAATTCTGTTATACCCTCCTTTTGTTTCCCTACTATTTATTTTTATGCTTTCTCTTCCCTTTCATCCCTCTATTACTTCCTGAGGGTGTTTTTTTTCCTCCAGGTTGTCTGTTTTATGGGTTTCTCTTGCCAGTGCAGCATGGGGTAGTTATTCAGCTGTTTTCTAGAAGAGCCAATACTTCTATTTGTCTCAGTCTTCTCTTGTTTGTCTGCAGGAGGCAAACACAAGAAGGAAACCAATTAAAAGGTGAAGTATCTCTGCTGAGAGGGAAACCTTAGGCTCCCAATAGACATTATACCTGTGTTAGAATGAGCTGCGGCTAGGATATGGGCCAGAAGAAATGCAGATCATGAAGTACACCAGGACAACTCCCATTCACTGATTTCACCAAATAGTAGTCCAGAAATCTGGTTGGAACAAGCTTTCTCCTAGTTTTTTCAGCATTTCCAAATCTGCATCAGCTGGTAGTATGTCTTTCTCCACTTGCGCTCTAGTATTGTCTGAGGTACATGTAAAGTGAAAAAACCCATGTCTATAGAGTAGGGGAGAAAGTGTAGGCCCAAGAACCAAGAACCACACTGGAAGAAGCTCTTCTCCTTGTAGCTGTCCCAAAATATTGATGCAATATTCTGCAACTTTAATGTTCTCAGTCAAAGGGGGATAGCCTAGCTTCTGTGTATTTGAATGTAACACTAACACACCAACCTGCTTGCAAAGTGAGAATATTAACTCCTCTTGAGTGTGAGAATTTGAAATTGTGTGATGTTAGGGTAATGTGTGTCTGCACCCCTTGCTGAGTGTGGCCCAGTAGATTTGCCATCTGAAACAGCTGGTGCTCAGACCAATGTGTTTGAAGTGGCTGCAGCCTTGCTTTGTGCACAGGATTCCTGTTGGCACCAAAGCGCATCAGGTGCGCTCCTAGGATGCCTTTGCTGACTCCCTTCTTGCAGTCTGGGCACTGAGGATGCCCCACAACTGCTTCGAGGTGCACTCCCGATGCACGCTGAAATGCTAGTGCAGTCATACCTCAAATATCCCCATTTTAAATTATTTTTCTCAGAAGTCACTAATTTTAACATGTGTTACAATGGACTAAAGGGTGGTCACAGACTTCTCATGATAACTTGAACTGCTGAGCCATTATTTTCTTTAATCAACCATAGAAAAGAGGGAAGCAGTAACAAAATAATACTGAGATGGAAAACCCTGGGGCAAGTTTTCTGTTGTGCTTGGGGGGTAGCACGGGATGCTATAGGACTGCCCGTGAGATGTAGAACCATTTCCAGCAGGAGTATCTGCGCTGGGGCTCTGGTAAACTCTGCAATAAATTACTGCTGATGCTATAAATGATGTATGACACATTGACGATTCATTTTTCAATGGGCCGTTCCCACGCTGTCCATTTTATCTGAGTCGTTCCTTTAATCTCGGCAGTAAATTCCCTCGCTTCTCTCCAACCCCCCGCCATCCCTAAACACGGAGGAGGGGGGGTTGCTCGGCCGGTGCGTAGGAGGACGCGGTGGCCGATTTCTTTGGCTGATGACTAATAGCTGTGGCTAACCGGCCCGTTAAGCCCCATCCGGGGGTCTCGGCAGATCCCAGGGGGTGACCGAGGGTTCCC
>WKFP01014828.1:1621173-1634138 GCA_011057875.1 Pterocles orientalis | reverse complement strand
TCCTAGCTCAGTGGTTTTCATAGGATGCCCATCACTGTCACATGAACTGAGCTTCTTGTGATGGGAAACATTCCTCCCTCAGATATTAATCTCCTTTTTTGAGTTTGCCTTGGCACAGGCATAATAGCTTTAGTATAGCTAAAGAGCAAAACAGTTTTTCCTCTAGAATTTGTGCATTAATTGGAAATGGATGGTAAACTTTGAGGGTTTATCTAGGGGTTAACTATTTACATAGGGGATGGAAATTATTCTTGCCAGCAGTGCACAAGCAGCAATAGCATCACATAGATGCATATTTGTATTCTATGGAAGAAACAGGTTTTGTTGTTGGGGTGTGTGTGTGTGTTTGTGTTTTTTTTTTCTCCCCCCTGACAGCCATTGGAGCAGCAGGCAGATCCATTTTTTGCACATCTGAAGAGGAGGATGAGAACAGTTTTAACTTGAAGCTAATTAATTTTTTTTTTCTGATGACCTCATATCACAACAGTTTAGGCTTGTCTGTTTCCCTTGTGCTTCTTCCACAAGGAAGTCAGAACCACAAAAAAAAACCCCAAACAAATTGTTTACAGTGGGGATTACACAGTAATATTGGGCTGTTCAGTGTAACAGGGATGCTGCTGATTGAGGACCTGAAGAAATCAGTAGTCAAGTCAAATAAAAAATAAAAATAGAGATAACCTTTGACTTTTACTCAGAAATCCATTGACAGGCAATAATCAAGTTTCTCTGTAACTGAATTACGGAGTTTTTGAGGGCTCTTTCTTTTTGCGTGAAATTTGCTCAAGAACTGACACATGATCTGAACAACACACAGGCTGTGCTTTGAACTTGTGAAATTCTCTTATGACTTGCTGTTTTTAAGGTTTAGTGGGCATTATTGGTTATTAGAGAATCAGTGCTTTATTTTTTTTTTTTTTAAACGAACTCAAGCAACACAAAGAATAGTTTCTAGTCCTCTTGGTTGTAAACTTTATTCTTGATTTTGGGGCTTGAATCTTGAATTGTTGGACTTTTTGTGTGTGTGCTTAATACCATTGGATTTACTTAATTTGGAGTTTAATTTGTGCATAAATGTTTTGCTAGTTTTCTGCAGAAGAGTAGATTTCATACTTTGTGGAGAACTACATTTTTCTGATTCACCTCGCCAGTTTATGCAGTGTGACTTGGAATGGTGTGGAGAAATGAGAGCCTGTCGAAAGGGTTTGATCTATTTTTATACTGTCCTTCTGCTCTCAAATGCTGCACATATATTTGAAATTATTAAGCCCAATGTCGTTTCTTTCCGCAGCAGCATTTCAGCTCTTTGTATAAACCATTCTTGGCATTTATTTTCTCTTCCTCTAAATTTATTAAAAGCTAAAACCGCCTGACTCTACTTTTATAAATGGATATATTCTTACAGGTTTAGTCACTGATGCTAAATCTTTTTAGAAGTTGGTGGGGCCTTTGCATACAGGCAGGAGTTGTCCTATGTATGGAAATGCCTTTTGAGATGGTTTTCATGTTAGTCATACTGAAATACAGGACTTGGCTCAAGGTGAAAAGTGAACTGTAAATAATCTGACCAAAAGCAGTGCTGTTAAGGCAAAATTAATGATGTGAAGGCTCAGTTAAGCTTCTAGAAGGGCTTTGCCATAAAATTAAGGATCTAAATGGGCAGTCACTTTGGGAATTGGAGCATTTGAGGAGCTGCTGTGTCTAGCTCTTGTTGTTATTCTTCTTGCTGGAGGAGATAGGGCCCTCGGCATTCTTGGCAGGTGGGTAGGAATGTGCCTGGTCTGCACCCCTGCAAAGGCACCTTCCGTGTTTTGTGATGCGAGATAACTTCAGTCACTGTCCTCAAGCAAAGTGAGGCAATCCTCCTGGGTTAGCTTAGCTGGCTAGCACAGACAGGAACAGTTGGAAGGTGCTCTTTCTCAGAAATTCATTTCTTCTCCCTGGGACTCTTGAATAAGCAATACTCTCAAATGGTAGTTGACAGATGTCAGACTAGAGATGGAGTGTTTTTTGTGTGCAACTAATATCCTAAAGAATGCATGGGTTTTTAAATTGAAAATAGCAGGAGGGTAACCATGAGGTATGCTAGAGAAGATCCAAACACAGCGATACCAACACAGAGGTCTTGCAAAGTTACCCCATTTGGTTTTAGTCTTGTGAGCAAGCTAACTGATAGTAACGGTATAACGCGCTGAGTGTTAATGTCTCGCAGTAGGTACGCTGGTGCTAGGTGCTCAGATCCCTGTTTCAGTGTAGCTTCAACAAATCCTGCGAGTTGTCTGAAGGTACAGGTGAAGGGGAGTGCTGTCAGCCTGACCCTGGCAAAGCAGAGGAAAGTTTGCAGAGGAAGGTCAGGACTTCCACTGCTTCTGCTGCTCACGTTGGCCAAGGACAGAAGGGAGAGGTTACTCCAGGCAGCAGCTGCCTATGTGTTCTATTAATGGTTAGAGATCATAGAGAACACCGGGAAGGATTATAATAAAATCCTTGCAGGATGCGCACAGCAATTCCTGTTCTCATTCCGGGCTCTGGCGTTGACCCTTTCATGTAGTCTGCACTTTAAAGTGTGAGTATCACAGCTATAATGTAGACATCATGTAATGAACAGCATGGATTTATTTTATCTGCATAGGTTATTTCACCTCTTAAACCGGCACAGACTGAATTAGTAAAACCATGCTTAAATTGGCATATTGGTCCAGGGGGGAAAAAAAAAGTGTTCTAAATGGCATTATTGTTCCCGGGAGCAGTTGCAAACCCAGCTAGTCCTTTCTGGGTGACCACTGGTTGATCATCACTGGTTTGCTGGGTTGTTGGCTTGATTTCAAAGCATGCAAATGCATCTCTGACTCTTGTTAATGTCCTTGAGTAAATTCCGCACCTTGAAAAATGAAATAATTACCTTTCTTCTTTTGCTTGTGTACTGCAAGTTTTAGTTCAGATCTGTAAGTCCGTCGAACTATCCCAGGTGACAGTTTGTCATTTCAGAGAAAAGATGGTCAATTACAGATTTTTTTTTTTTTTCTAACAGATGTTGATCCAGCTACCTGTTTTCTCTAGGTGCAAGAATGGACTAAGTGGTGGCTTTTCTTCTTGTGGGGACTGGAAATTATCACAGAACAGTTGCTGGCATCTTTAAACTACATTTTATACTGCTTGCAGTCTGCAAACCAGATTAGCAAATGAGGAGAGGTGGTGGGGGATGAATAATAAATGCATGTCAAGAGTTGTGAGAAACTTTCTGTGTAGAAAAACCTTTTCTGAATCTCGTCGTCCCTTCCCTATTTTCTCTGAAGTACATAAGGTGAAGCATAGGATCAGGGGTTGTATTCTTGAAATGAATAAATTAATTGGGGATTTTTATCCCCCCGCGAGGCAATGCCAAGTGTATGTCATGGCCAGATCTACGCACTAATCTTTGCTGAACGAGGAAGGAAATGTATGATGGTGGTGGTGGTGGCGGTCCTTTGTGGTTTGGGGGTTGGGGAAACAGCTCTGGGCCACAGCACAAGGGATGCATGTGTGAAGTCATTAATCTTGGGGATTTGCTGCATTTTTTTCTGTTCCTCCAGCCTTCCAGCCCACACACAGCTTTTGGCTATGGGAATGGCATTTTCTCGCAGATGGCCTGTTGCAGGGGAAGGCGAGGATGGTGTTGGAGACTTTTTGAGTGCAGGGATGTAGACTGAATCTTTGCACATATTCTTAATTTTAAAGGAACCCACCTGACTGAACCTAGAATGTCTTTGCGCCTCCTTTTGTTTTCTTTATTGTTCTCAGAGGTGGATAAGAGTATGGCTCTGACAGCACATGTCACTGGACAAGGAGGATAATGACTGCAGCTTTGGCCACCTTCCCTTATTTTTTTTAAAGCAGGAAAACAAGTTAGCTATAGAAACAGAAGAGCTGCTAAATGCTCAACTGCAAAACAAGGATCTGTTTGTGCTCTTGAGAACCTTTTACATTTTGTTAATCTATGCAGGCCAAGTTTTAGATTTGTAATGAGATAAACAGTTTGCAGTTTTTTTTGTTAAAAGTGGTACTGACCTGCTTTAAAAGACTCCTCCAGTTATCTGACTTCTGTAATGTCAGCAAAGTGCATCCCAGCTGACAGGATAAAGTGAAAAGTTTTTATTGCTATGAATGTGTATCATTTGGGGGATGAAAGCATAGTTTTGTTTTGCTAGGAGCAGTTGTGTTGCACTGCACAATTGGCTGTTGCACACACTTTTAAAACAGAGGAGTCCACATTTAAATACAATCATTTCTTTGTCATGTTGCTTCCATAAAACTATTAAAGGGTAAATAAATTTTAAATGAGATTAAAAAAATGTTTATATATCTGGGTTAAATCACAGAATGTTAGGTATTGGAAGTGACCTCGAAAGATCATCTAGTCCAATCCCCCTGCCGGAGCAGGAACACCTAGATCAGGTCGCACAGGAATGCATCCAGGTGGGCTTTGAATGTCTCCAGAGAAGGAGACTCCACACCCTCTCTGGGCAGCCTGTTCCAGTGCTCTGTCACCCTCACTATAAAGAAGTTTTTTTCTCATATTCAAGTGGAACCTCCTATGTTCCAGCTTGAACCCATTGCCCCTTGTCCTATCACTGGATGTCACAGAGAAGAGCCTGGCTCCATCCTCCTGACACTCACCCTTCACATATTTATAAAGATTGATTAGGTCACCCCTCAGTCTCCTCTTTTCCAAGCTGAAGACACCCAGCTCCCTCAGCCTTACTGTGGTTTGTCACGCTCACTCCAAGAGTTAAATTATTTTATCTAGTTTGAAAGAAGTAATAAGAAACAAATGTAAGTCCTGCAAAATATCTTTTAAAATTATTTAATTTAGGTATAATTAGAATATCTTGTAAAAGGTGTTGCAAATGACAAATCTTTAATTCACTAGTGAAAAATAAAATAAATGGGCTGTTTAATGAATTAAATGATTTATTGGTGGAGGTGGTTCTGCTATTCATGTAACAAATGGCAATGTTATTTCCATGTAAGTGACTTTACCTCCCCTCTTTCCTGTGCTATTCCAGTTTTCTTCCAGCCACTAACCTCTTCTGTCCACTACCAATTCCCCCTCTCTCCACAGTATTCCTCTCTGAAAAAAAGCAGCCAGCTGCTGTGCTTGTTGTCAAATAAGCCAGTGTCAAAGTTTTCAGGTGCTTTCATTGTTTGGAGGGTATTCCTTTGTGTAGCATGAAAACTTGAGTTGTAGCTTAGTGGCAGTAATCGTGGCATTTAATGATGATACTCTCCAATCAGATGTTAAATGTTTGTTTATAGCAGCTGGTTTACGTGATCATTAATCAAGAAAGGTTCTTGACACAGCAAATAAATATTACTTTAATTCTTGCTTAAATATACCATATACAAATAATACGTTCCTGTTCATCAGTGAACCAAAGATAGATATACTCTAAGGTGCATGAAAGAGACCAGGAGTGTATGTCAAACAACAGATTATTCGTTCTCTACAGACTCTTGTTGAAATGATCTTGTACACTATTGTTTCTGCAGTTTTGTGGCTTGCTTACTTCTGTGTACTTGAGTCCATGCATGCATTGATGCTTACTAATATAGATTTCACAAGTTGAAGAAACCTTTTGGCGTTAGTGCTATGTCTGTCCATCCTTATAGGGTGATGGGTCCACTCTGCTCTATTCTGCAGAGTCCTGGATGTATCAGCATCTGGACCAAGGAGTTGACTGGAGTACGTACGTGGCAGCTCATGCACAAGAGGTTTTTCCCCAAGACTACCGCCCACAATGGTCTCGTTGGCAGTATGGTCTGAGGATGTGCCCAGATTGCATACGTAACCTTGGTGGTGACATTTCCATTGGTATTGGTTGTCCTTGCTGGTCCTGACTTCATTAGATTATCATTGTGGGGAATGCCTCCAAATTCCTGCTTGACAGTTTCATGCGGAGTATGCTCAAAACCAGTCTTTGCACTGTAGCAGTTAGCTGGAATCTATTTTCTCTCTTTTTGGCATGGTAGAACTAATAATGGCGTTGTGCCTATTGTTTGAGGCCAAAAAAGTTATAAACATAATAATATATTCTGCTTCTTGATGAGAAGTGTAGAGAAGCCTCACTTGTTTGTAGCAATCTTCAGGTAGTTTGAAACAGAGGCACAGAGAAGAGTCATGTGGGCTTTATCTCGGTCATTTTCCTTTTCTAATCGAGTTTTTGAGGCACCCATGTTTCCTTTTCATCTGCTTTTGATAATAATGTCTGGGCTGGGTCATCAGTTGCATCTCTGAGCTCTTTTTATGGATTTTTTTTCCTAATAGATGCAGATTCTGTGACTGTGTTTTGCTGATGGCTGACATTTGCAAAGCCTCTGAACTGTGCCCATGTAAGCTTTCTTTGTTCTTTGAGCCACAGCATTCCCTCAGTAATGTTACTGTAGTATATATAAACCATCCTGGAGGTGGTTTCTGTGGGTGTTATTCTCTGCCTTATCTTTAAAGTTACAGCGTTTGTTTTTCATAGGGGTCCATCTGATATTATAGTAGTCCAGGAAACAGGCCCTCACACTGGTGAGAATACAAATCATGTTGAGCTCTTTGCTTTGAGAGTTTCTCAATAAAGTCCTGTCTGCCTTGAGTATTGAGATTTTTTTTTCAAACCCTTAGTTTTTCTTCATGTCTGAAAAGATTTAAAATTTCTTTTAAACATCTGGCCATAACATTTCTTCGAGGAAGGTTTGCTCTCACAGTAGTACTTCTTGAAACTGCTGTATGCTTTCTGCAGGTGGCCATCAACATCTACTGGGACCAGCTGACCAACTGACTGACTAATGAGACATAATATGTTTATTACTCATTGAATGTGTCCATTTTTTCCCAGATTTTTTTTCAAATAAAGCTTGATATTGCTTGATCTTTTTGAAGCCTAGATAACTGAGGATCTGCAGAAGTCAGCTTAATTTCTTGCTTTAGGCTACTTCATTTTTGTGGGCAGGGGTGTCAGTGCTTAGGAGATCCCCAAAGGGATTCCAGTTCAAATGACTAGCTAACATTTGTTACAATCTTCTTTGTCCTCTCTCTTGATGTATTTATGATCCTCTCCAGGAAGTTGATGCATCCAGTCTGAACTGAGAATTCATAGTCACAAGGTGCGAATGGAAAGTTAGTAAATGCATCATTTGGACGTAGTAGACTAGCAACTACCATGTGCAGTTCATCTGGTCTTACAGATAAGTTTAGAAAATTATGTAACACGTGGAACTGAAGCATAGCATCTTTGTCCTTCCACACTTGTACTAACTCCAACATAATGCTTACCGTGTCACTTCATGTAGAAAATCCAAAATGGGATTAAATTTCCATAACTACCATAAGGTAATGGATGTACGTTTCCAACAGGTCCTTTACTCATGGAAATAAAACAAGGTGCTGCACTAAACTGTACTTGGTAGATGTCATCAGGAGACTGCTAACATCTGAAGCATCTCTTTGAAATAGTATACACGCATAAGATTTCACCAAAAAAATTAATCAAAGTTGCCATAATTGTATACATAAAAGCAGTAGTAGTGAACCAAAAAACCTGATACATCTCAGTCAATTTAATGTCTGTGACCAGTTTCAGAAAAGTTTATCCAAGTAATTCATTTGAACCTATCTGGCAGAAATTACCTCTTCTTGCATGTGTTATAATGGACTGCTCCCCAAAGCCTCATTAGCAGGCTGATAAACACTGAGCAGAAGATGACTGTGGAACTCATGATGCAGTCCTGCATTCAGGATGGAAGAACTTTGGTTTTCTCTCTTCTACACTGAATTTTGTAGTAGTCTTTGGGGTATTCTCTTCTGTTAGATTCAGTTTACGTGGGCTGTGTGGTTCAACACTTAATGGAAGTAAGAACCAAAGAGATGGTATAAATGACAAAGATGAGGATTGCAAGCCTTACATTTTTAGGAAAGCAGGCTATGATATAGAGTGTGTGTACATAATTTGCTTAAAAACTGTCTAGAGAGAACTTCACTAAACAGCTTTTCACCTTACCTACCAGCTGTGTGGGAATGTCTCTTTGTCTCATCAGAACTTCATTTTGACATTTGGAATCAAGCTTGAGGGGTGCTGCTGTCTTACTGTCACCCGGAAAAGGGGCACCTGAGGGTGAGGGGCACTGTGAGAGACTGACAAATTGAGATTTTTTCACATGGAAAATTTAACAGAACAGTTTAGTTGATGTTTGCCCAAACTTGTTCATTTGGATTTAATGTCTGGTCCTTAAACCTGACCCTGCAGCGATCAGTTAGAAGGCTGCCCTTGTGTTCAGCAGCAGGAGGAAAGGGTACTTGACATGATGGAGTTGCAGATGTTATGCTCATGAGTTACAAGGAAAGAACAGTGAGAGATGCTCTGAGAGGCCTGAAATGAAAGCAACATGATTTTGTTCAGTTTGAAATGACCTTGCCAAAAGAGGCAAATTACATCACAAACTGGAAGGTCATTGTTTCTTAACAGACTTATAAAATATGTTTTTATCCAAAAAAATACACTGAGAAATAAACCACTTTAAACTCCTAGGAAACAAGCATCTTTACTCAGAAATCTATAAAACTGCTGGTGGGAAGGAGGTCTAACTTAATCTTAATTGGATATAATAAAATTCCTCACTCTGCTACTGTCAGGTATGTGCACATGGTGTATTTTCCAGTGTCCTGTTCCACTTGATGAAAAAGTCTAAAAATACAGAAGCTGAACAAATTTAATTAATTATTTTTACAGGCCTTGAGAGGGTGCAGTGTCATTTGCCTTAGTTGTTTTCCCTTACTCAGATTTCCCAGTTACAGCTCTATCATCAGCTGTGTAAATGAATCCACAATAGAAGCAGCAATCTAAAAAGTTAAATTTTCTTTTTTTTTTTTTGGTAGGATGTGCAAATTACTGTAGCTGTGGCAAAAGTGTTCTGTAGTCTCCCATTTTAAAATAACAAAACTTTAGAGTCTGAATAAGTCTAGAGACCCCCTCCTGTTTATGACCCAGAAATTCTTGGAGTGTATCCTCTTGCCCTGTAACACCTTCCTGCAGGTGGTAAGGAGCCTTCATTTTATTATTCCACCGTTGTCCACTTTGGTTTTCAGAAAATTAGCTCCCTCGTCTGCTTTTTCCTGCTGTGTCCTAAAGCCACTTCTGAGATAGAGGTGGAGACATCTGAGCTCCCCTGCCCCAAAGAAGCATCACCTTTTACTGGGATATGGGAAGCTCTCCCTCCTTTGCCCTTGTCTGCCCCCACTGAGAATTCAAGGCGCAACTGTGGGTGACAAGCTTGTGTTTTTAAAGACTTAAAGTTGCTTTCAGGCCCTTTTTCAGTTCCCTGTAGCATTCACTGGGTTTGCATGCTCACGTGATTTTTGTGAGGTGCTTTTTGATTGCTTGAAGACATGGATTTGACACCTTACTGTCATCTTTTATTCAATCTGGTGTGTAGTCAACTATTAATATCCCCTTATAAATCCACTTCTTCAGTCCTTAAGCAGCTTTTAGTTCCTACTCTCTTAATTCTCCAAGTTTTTTGTGCCTCTGTAGTGTCAGGTGCTAGGCGGGTGCTGCTTGGTGGTTGTCAGACTTTCTGACCGTGTTGCAGTATTTAGCGATGTAGGCTGTGTACAGATAGAGCTCACATTTACCTGCTCTCCACAAAATGTGGTTTGGCTCTATTGAAGTCTACTGATTTTTCTTTCCTTAGCTGCAAAACCCTAGCAGTTTGTGGATTATGGTTAGTCAAAGCACAATTTCCTCTCATCAGTTGTAAAATAATTTTCATATTCAGTGGTTATACTGCAGTTTTATAGTTTGTTAGCTGTGAGAATAACATTTACTTTGGACCTTAATCCTGTTAATTTTCATGCATGACTTTAAGTGCAATGTTGACTAAATTCCTCTCTTTTTCTCCTTAGGAGATGGCTCAGGATGAGTGTTTAAAAAGTCTGAAGAGCAAGGAAATGAGTTGGATATTTAAACCAGAGAAATTCCATTAGAAAGGCTTTTTCATTTTGATAATTATTTTTCCACTGTGTTCGTAAAACATTTACCTCTGTCGCAGTAAACTATTCCAACCCCTTCTTACTGCAGTGTGTTTATATGTCCGCCCCCTCTATATTTCCATGTTGTAGTTGCAACTGGTTGCTTAAGTGAATGCTGCATGCATACAAGAGCTCATCTGCTGTCTTGTGCCTCTCTGCAATTTTTCCCCAGGCAAGGTGTTTTTGCAGGGAGCAGAGTCAGGTGGTCCCTTTCTGCATGTGCAGTTTAACACCTGCTAAATACATGGCTTTGAGCTTGACACCGATGATGTGATTTTACTCCATTTCACAGAGCAGAAGTTGCATTTAATTGAGCATCAAGGGGCTGTATCCATGTTGCTGCTTCTGGAAAGCAAGCGGTATTTTGGCAAAAGAACATCCTGTGGCTCAGGATGGGTCTGCAGACAAGAGATAAAAGATACAACCTTTAGTTATTGCAGTATGTTGAGCACATCCCATGTATGCAAAGCGGTTTTGTTGTTGTATAATTTCAGATAGGTTGTCTTGCAGGCTTACCTTTTTCTTGATAATCCTTCTTTTTTAATCCAGTTCTCTTGCCTCTGATTTTCTAAAGCTTTGAAAAATGATGGATCCTCTAACGGACTAGCTGTTACAAGAGGTTTATTGTGAATGTGAAAGTGTGCCTCGTACAACTTGAGCATATCCAGAGCAAACTGTATTGCAAACCCTGGCTTTGCTCTCTTTCAGGGGACTCCAGCTGTTCTGCTGGACACTGTTTTTTGTCATTGTGCTGGACTACAGGGTACAGTATTGAGACTACAGAGGTTTTTATTTGGTGTAAAGTTTCCAAGTTTCACTTGTTGGTGTTTTACATTGCTCAATGTAAAGCAATTTTATGCTTTTTATATAATATACATAGAAATCACTAGTTAGATAATCATACTTAGCAGCTGGTTAGACTCTATATTTCTTTCAAGATCTTGTGTGAAACTTCAAAGTTTACATGGACTTATAGGAAAAATAACGCTTATGTATCAAAGGGAGAAATGAGCAGAGTACTTGATAAATGGTGGTGCTGGTTTGAGTGCTTCCACGTTGCCCTGAACACAGCTCACTTCTGTCTTTAGAACATGCACTGATATTTATATTACCTTTCTCTATGATCCTTTCTAAAGGATTTTTGTCTATTTAAAAAAAAGTCAGCAGTGGAAAAGTTTAAAATTAGGTTTTAAATGTGCATGAGGTGGAGGCGTATCTTGATTTTTTTTTTTTTTTACTGTTTTTCAGAGTTCATTTATGAACTGCCTTTAATCTACCTAAGGAAACTAAGATGTTTATATTATGTCATTGGGCTCTCATTAGTTGCTTGCTTGTTTTTTAATAGGACCATAATTTCATTTGGCAAGCCAAAACCCTGTCTTACCACCCCTTTACCTCTGTCCCGGTTTGCAAAGCCCAAGAAAAGTCTTTGTTTGCTGAACATTATGTTTCAAAGCAAACCAAGAAACTCCTAGACAAAATAATTCAACTCCCACTCACTAGGTTGGTAGGAAAGACTTAGCAGTGTGTGTGTAACATTCCTGGGGAGTCCTTGGCTCGCTCAGCATCACAACCCCCCAGCACCAGAGCAGCCAGGTGAAAGCAGCCGCAAGGTCGGGGGCATGGGGGAGTCCCAGCTCCACCAGCTTCCAGGGTGCCTTGAGAACACTGATGGGGAATATTTGGATAAAATCAAAGTGAAATCTTCTTGTTTAAAGGCTACAGAAGAGAGAGGCTTTAAAAATAATGATTTATGAGCTATTACTTAACATGGTTCACCCATGAATTTGGGAATTATGTCTTTAAACTTCAGAGGAGTAATAAAGTGAGTTTGTAATTCACTTGAAAAGAGGTTACTAAGTATAATAGTAAAGGTAGGAGCTTTGAGCCTCACACCTTAACTGTCAGTGAAGTCCTTGTTTCTTATCTTTCTTAGTAGGTTTTCTAATGGCCTGTTGTGACAGCGAGCCCTGCGTAGCTACTCACTGCCCCCCGGCAGGGTGAAGAGAGAAGGTGAGGGTGAGAAAACTCATAGGTTGAGATGAATGCAGTTTAATAAATCAAGCAAAAGTGTCACATGCAAGCAAAGCACAATAAGGAATTCATTCACCCCTTCCCATTGGCAGGTAGGTGTTCAGCCATCCCCAGGAAAGCAGGGCTTCATCAAGTGTAATGGCTACTTGGGAAGACAAAACTCCATCACTCTGAATGTCCCGTCCCCCCCCCCTTCCTTCTTCTTCCCCAGAGCTTTTACTGCTGAGCATGGTGTTGTATGGTATGGGATATCCCTTTGGTCAGTTGGGGTCAGCTGTCCCAGCCGCGTCCCCTCCCAGCCTCTTGTGCAGCCCCAGCCCGCTCACCGCAGGGCATTCTGAGGAGCAGAAGAGGCCTTGATGCTGTGCAAGCAGTGCTCAGCCATAGCAAAACATCCCTCTGTTATCTATGTTGTTTTCATCACAAATCCAAAACACGGTGCCATACGAGCTGCTCTGAAGAAATTAACTCTATACCAACCAAAATCACTGTGTTTGCTCATCAGTGGGGTAATGTGACTGCAAAATGTAGATGTGATCTGTTTTCAGTGGTCAGTGTCCTCAGTCCAGAGCCAAATCAGAAGATTTCTGGTGTGATGCATTTTCTCTTTTGCCTTTCCTCCTCCCCGACAAGGTTAATTGGTCTGTGTGTACGTGCGTCCACATTATTGACATTCCAGTGGCAGCAGCACGTGGTGTGGCAGTGATCCCTGACCATGGGGGTGGCTGTAGTGAGGCTTCCCAGCAGAACATGTCCGGGTTTTATGGTACCTGCTTCCCTCCCCATCCAGTCAGTCTGATGCAGTATTCTCCTTCTCCCATCATCATCAGGGGCATGTCTCGGGGCCAGGAACACCTTTGCCTTTGCTGACATAAGAGAGCTC
>WKFP01014828.1:1601616-1614869 GCA_011057875.1 Pterocles orientalis | reverse complement strand
TGGACTTATAGGAAAAATAACGCTTATGTATCAAAGGGAGAAATGAGCAGAGTACTTGATAAATGGTGGTGCTGGTTTGAGTGCTTCCACGTTGCCCTGAACACAGCTCACTTCTGTCTTTAGAACGTGCACTGATATTTATATTACCTTTCTCTATGATCCTTTCTAAAGGATTTTTGTCTATTTAAAAAAAAGTCAGCAGTGGAAAAGTTTAAAATTAGGTTTTAAATGTGCATGAGGTGGAGGCGTATCTTGATTTTTTTTTTTTTTTTACTGTTTTTCAGAGTTCATTTATGAACTGCCTTTAATCTACCTAAGGAAACTAAGATGTTTATATTATGTCATTGGGCTCTCATTAGTTGCTTGCTTGTTTTTTAATAGGACCATAATTTCATTTGGCAAGCCAAAACCCTGTCTTACCACCCTTTTACCTCTGTCCCGGTTTGCAAAGCCCAAGAAAAGTCTTTGTTTGCTGAACATTGTTTCAAAGCAAACCAAGAAACTCCTAGACAAAATAATTCAACTCCCACTCACTAGGTTGGTAGGAAAGACTTAGCAGTGTGTGTATAACATTCCTGGGGAGTCCTTGGCTCGCTCAGCATCACAACCCCCCAGCACCAGAGCAGCCAGGTGAAAGCAGCCGCAAGGTCGGGGGCACGGGGGAGTCCCAGCTCCACCGGCTTCCAGGGTGCCTTGAGAACACTGATGGGGAATATTTGGATAAAATCAAAGTGAAATCTTCTTGTTTAAAGGCTACAGAAGAGAGAGGCTTTAAAAATAATGATTTATGAGCTATTAGTTAACATGGTTCACCCATGAATTTGGGAATTATGTCTTTAAACTTCAGAGGAGTAATAAAGTGAGTTTGTAATTCACTTGAAAAGAGGGTACTAAGTATAATAGTAAAGGTAGGAGCTTTGAGCCTCACACCTTAACTGGCAGTGAAGTCCTTGTTTCTTATCTTTCTTAGTAGGTTTTCTAATGGCCTGTTGTGACAGCGAGCACTGTGTCTGGGTCTGTCCATTTGATTTTTTTCTTGTATGGCATTGCATTGGTAACTGGGGCTTGTCTCGCTTCACTTGAATTCTCTAGCATTTCTAGTCAGTGGTGGGAAATGGGCTCTCCTGAAGACTGTTCCCTTTGTCCTCTCCTAACATTAAGGTGTGTTAAGACAGAGTGATGAATATTTGTAAATCCAGGGTCCTTTTCCTTGAGGTGTCAAAATAATACTAGGGCTGGTAGATGAATACATGCGAGAGATAAATTACACCTTTTTTTTTTTTAAGTGAAATACTTACTTGATCTCTGTAAGAGTGCCACTCCTTTTTAATTTTTTATTATTATTTAGGAGTGGTTTGAGATGCAGATGTTAAGCTCCCTTGGCATGCTGGTGGCCAGCAATCAAATGCCCCTTTAGCCTTTGTTCTGCCAAGGTATGTTAGCCAAGACAGGCAAGGCTAGTGTCGCTCTTCATGTGTGTTTTTAAATGCTATTTGTTTCTTGGCAGATGTAGCTGCAGCAAGGCACAAAGCGGGAAGGTCTGTAGTGATGTTTTGTCATGGGTTAACCCTGGTGGGCAGCTCAGCCCCGCGTAGCTACTCACTGACCCTGGCAGGGTGAAGAGAGAAGGTGAGGGTGAGAAAACTCATAGGTTGAGATGAATGCAGTTTAATAAATCAAGCAAAAGTCTCACATGCAAGCAAAGCACAATAAGGAATTCATTCACCCCTTCCCATTGGCAGGTAGGTGTTCAGCCATCCCCAGGAAAGCAGGGCTTCATCAAGTGTAATGGCTACTTGGGAAGACAAAACTCCATCACTCTGAATGTCCCCCCCCCCCTTCCTTCTTCTTCCCCAGAGCTTTTACTGCTGTATGGTATGGGATATCCCTTTGGTCAGTTGGGGTCAGCTGTCCCAGCCGTGTCCCCTCCCAGCCTCTTGTGCAGCCCCAGCCCGCTCACCGCAGGGCATTCTGAGGAGCAGAAGAGGCCTTGATGCTGTGCAAGCAGTGCTCAGCCGTAGCAAAACATCCCTCTGTTATCTATGTTGTTTTCATCACAAATCCAAAACACGGTGCCATACGAGCTGCTCTGAAGAAATTAACTCTATACCAACCAAAATCACTATGTGTTTGCTCATCAATGGGGTAATGTGACTGCAAAATGTAGATGTGATCTGTTTTCAGTGGTCAGTGTCCTCAGTCCAGAGCCAAATCAGAAGATTTCTGGTGTGATGCATTTTCTCTTTTGCCTTTCCTCCTCCCTGACAAGGTTAATTGGTCTGTGTGTACGTGCGTCCACATTATTGACATTCCAGTGGCAGCAGCACGTGGTGTGGCAGTGATCCCTGACCATGGGGGTGGCTGTAGTGAGGCTTCCCAGCAGAACATGTCCTGGTTTTATGGTACCTGCTTCCCTCCCCATCCAGTCAGTCTGATGCAGTATTCTCCTTCTCCCATCATCATCAGGGGCATGTCTCGGGGCCAGGAACACCTTTGCCTTTGCTGACATAAGAGAGCTCCTAGGCCAGATGCTACTGAGAACAAATCTATGGTGGCAACTCTAAATAATGTAAAAACTTTCTTCTGTTAAGCTAGAAAATCCATTTGTTTTCTCAGAAGTTTCAGACTTGTAGGTACCCGATTTGTCACACCACACATGTGCTTCCTGTGTGTAGGGGAATTCTCAGCTGCAGAGTCTAGCTTGCAAAGTGCGTGGGCTCAGGTTCTCTGCTGTGCTCAACTTCAGAGCATAACTAACGTGACTGTAGGGAAAAGATCGGCTCATTACAATGGAACTACATGATATGGTGTCAAATCATATTTGAAACACTCTGAATGCTTCCTTGTACTCCTACCAAAAAAAAGTATTAAGATGTTATGGACTACTGTGATAACATGGAACATTTTGAGCAATGATTGTAGGGGATTATCCCATGCTCTGCTTTGCCAGCCTTTTCCTTCTGTGTTGCTGAAGCAGAGAGGATGCCCAGATAGGCTCATTCCACTTGGAGAGCAGATGAGAGAGATACATGAGCAAGAGGGGTCATGGATTGGTGAAGAAAGATTGCTAGGATTAGTATTGTGGGTTTGGTAGTAGCGTGGTACTCTCAGCTAGTAATTCCGGTATTGCACACATTCAGTCAGGAAAATTGAGATGCCTATCACAGAAGTGGTAGCTGGAGAAGGGCACAAAAGATGGCTTTAGTGGGAGGCTGAGGTGTATTTTTTTTTTTGCTGTTCCCACAATTTGTTTGCTTCCCCCCATAGCTGCTTAGATAGTTTTTCTCCATCCTTTTATCCCCTTAATTAAATATTAAGATTCTGATATTTCCATTGTGAAGCATCTTCTGCCACACTTTCCTTTAGTGAAGCATGGCACGAATCAGTGCCAGTAATGGTGTCCGAGTCCAGCCTTGATTCACCGTATTTGCCATCACGTGTTATCCGTAACTTACTTGATACTTTCCTGAAAGTGGTACACTTGAAAGCGATGTGTGTAATATAATGTGTCATTATTCCAGAGCTCTGAAAATATGTCCTTTTATAATCCTCCTCAGTAGTACAGTTTATGTGATGTGGAAACTATTTTCTAACACGTGTGCCTAAGCAGTGAGCCCTTTGTTAGATCCAATTAGAATTTCTCCCTTGATAGAGTGTGAGGCTCTAAAGCAGTGTTATGCTTGGCCACAGAGAAAATTAATCCAGTCAGTTGGGACTCCAACATCAGCCTTCTGTGATCTCGAGGTATAGAACCACTGATACGTATGTTTACATTCAGCAAATCCAGCATTCGGTGCAAGCGGCAATAGCCAAGCCACTTGTCTGGCGTAGCGTGCGACGTGTCAGCGCGTTTCAGAATTATTACGTGCCTACGAGCTACTGTACAATAACACTTCCCCCCACAAAGTGGTGTAGCTCTTCTCTTGGTGGTGAAGAGTGTTTCTCATTTATCTTTTTTTTTTAATGTTTTGAGAGTACGGTGAATGTGCTGTATGCTGTACTCATGAAGATAATGGCATTTAAGAAAACCTTATGTATTTTCTGTTTCTTTTACTCTCTATATTGTCAATATTAAAAAAAAAACACAACATTTTGAATGCCAACTTTTATTATGGGCATTAGCATTATAAAGGATTTTTTGAGAATCTTAGCTTTAGGTTGTGTGTTAAGCACACTGATATCAGATGAAGTAGAATACTTTCAAGTATCACTGTTTTTTTTCTCCCCATGTAGTTCGTATACTGAGATCTGGGAATGGAGAGTTAGTTGCTATTGATGCTTTGCTATAGCAAGAGTGATGAATGTGACTTAAATGTAATCCAGGTTTACTAGTTTTCCTTGGAGTTTGTTTGAAGGCCAGAATTGTTTCGACAGGTCTAGGTCCCACAGAAATCTCTGCAAGCATCAAAACGACTCATCCGCTTCTTCAGAAATGCTGGTGTTTTTAAACAGTTCGGTGGAAAACTCTGGAGAGAGGTGGTGGCATTGCTCAGTGCTGGGTCATGCAACTTGGGATACAGACTGAATAAGAGGTTAGGAATATTTGCTGTGTCTTGGCAATGTTCAGCTGCAGAGGGGGTTTCCAAACTGGAGGGGACAGCAGCTACCTGAGGCTTTCACCACGTGTCACGTGTGTGTCAGGTGGGCTTGATGCAGGGCTCCTGGCACTGGGGTAGGTCGTTCTCCCTTTTCAGTTCAGCCCAATATGGAGTTTGTTTACCACTAGCCAGTCCCCGTATCAAAGCCAAAGTTTTTCAAAGACGTCCTTAGAAGTGGCAAAAAAGCAGTCTCGAGATGTTTTTCACCATGAAGGATGTTATTGTAGTGACAGGGAGGAGTCAGAAACCTTATTTTGTTTTTTGCATTGTTTTAATCTCTTCTGAATATCCATGAGTAGTGGAAACATTTTTCCGGGACTGTAGTCTTGTTCCTACTCTGCCTACCATGCTCCCAACGCTTTTGCAGTTTCCTTAAGGAGAGTGACTCCATGGTGGTTAACTTGCCCTGCTGGGCTGATGATGATGGGTCATACATTTTTTTTGATTGAAAAGTGCTGGGTCCGAAGCTGCCTTTGTTCCAAAAAATCACTCTATGTGTGGGGAAAACTGAAACAATGCTGGGTGCCTGGGAATAGCCCCTCATCATGTTGTTCCTATTTGTTTCAGTAGCTCCCAGAAGGAGCCAAATGCTGCACCCCGTATGGAGGGACCATGACCCCTACCTTGAAGATAAATCTAAAAGACACCTAAGTACAGCAAATTAATTGGGGTATAAAGTTCAGTGGAATGCATATGGACAAGCACATATTTCAATTGTTTGGATAGCTACAATGGAATTGGATTCTTGACACATTTCTTCATCTATGAACAGTTGCAGTTATGCCTCAGGTTTCCATTTTTTGAAGCTGAGGATGGTTATTATCTAAAAAAAAATGGACATAATACATTTCAGTTAGCTAGATGTACAAAGTGTTGTAATTATTAACTTTGCTTTAAGTGAGAATTTGAGGGCTAGCATCAATAACCTTAAGTTAGCTGCCCGGTTATAGACTGAAGCATCCAATTTGTATTCTAAATGCGTTTTACATTGATCTGGTGAAATTCAGCTGAAGGGCCAGTTTTAGATTGCCCTAAAAAAAAGTTGTCAGTAGATGACGAAGATATTGACTAAGATATTAATTAACGTTCCTGAATGTAACTAGTATATGTGTGTTGGAAGTGTGTAACTGATCAAGCAGATGCTGACGTATGTATCATCGGTTGTGCCTTTTTGTAGATAAATTTTGGTATCTTCTTGCTCAAGAAGAATTCATTTTCACAGTGTTACTGAAAATATGTCCCTTTGATGAAGAAGCTTTTATGATAACTTTTTTCTTCATGATAATATAAGGTGGTTTGTTTTACTGTCAGCTAAAAAATACATTTTTATGTACCTTAAAGTATACAAAATTTTGCACTCAGTTATTTGAGTGCATATAAGGTAAACAAAACACTTTATGTAAGACCCTATTAATTTTTATGAAGCCAAATTCTAATATGATGCCAAAACTAGTGGAAAAGTTCCGAAGGATGACAAGTAATTTTTAGCCCTTTATCTGTTCCTAACTAGAAATGTTTATGAATCTTAGGAATGAGGGTAAAGTGGCATGGCCCTTACTGAAGAATAGTGTCATAATGATTCTAATTCAAATAAAAACCCCAAGCCTCTTATAAATTTGTAGCTTATTCCTGTAACACATCTGTTCATTAATTACACTGTGTTATCATGAGAAGTATTTTGTTGGCTAATGATTTTTTTCTGTCCTGCGTTTCCATTTCCCGTTTTGGAAAAGGTGACGTGCTGTCTTTGTTGTTGTGTCGCATTCAGCTGTCTTGCTGCAAATTGTTATTCTCTTTTGCTAAATGATGAGCTAAATTAGTAAGAATCCAGTTTTTACATTCTTCTCAAGCCACATTGTTCTCTTTTCCACTTGTGCATAGCATCACCTTCTGAAGCATGACTATATCTGTAAGCCCAGTTACCATGAGCTTTTGGATTCATTGTAACAACTGTGAGAAATCCATCCACATGAGACTAATGGCCAGGTTATTATGTAGGTAGGGTGACTCTCTGAATATAAACAATTCTTGGAAAACTTTTTGCATTGGACATCCTTTTGTTTTTAAATAATGTTTTTAATGTTGCGCAATTTATTTAAACACGAGCGTAAAAGGCAGAGTGCAAGACTATATAAGCAATAAAGCCTAAACATGAACTACTTGGACCATGAACCATCTGTGGTTTGGCCCTACTGCTCTTTATTCATTCAGTCAGTAATTGCATGCTTATGACTGACAAAGCATCAGAGTGCCTGACAAAGTGAATCCAGTCTTACTGGTGAGTATTTGTCAGTTCAAGCACCTCCTCCAAGCTGGAGTACTAGCCAGGAGTCCTACAGCTTTTTCCAGTTGCTTTGCGAATTTACATTGGGGTTAAAAATAGTCTCTGCACCACGCGTAGGTGCTTGCTACCTTTCTGTGGCACTTGCAAATGTTTCAAGGACAGAACTGGTCTGCCAGTTTTTAGCAGTACGGACTTCAGAGGAAGAACAGTTTTTTTTAAAAAGTGAACATTACTTCACAGTTATTACTTTTGCTCTCAGTTTATATTCATTTCTGTCTTACGGAAAGCAGCAGAAATGCTTTTGAGGCTTCTTAACTCATTGAGGTCTTAATTTGTAGGAGATCCACACACTAGTGTGTCTGACTAAAATACAGAATAAGTGTTTACATGTATGGAGTATAATTTTTGTTTTCAGTTAAATTGGAGAGGCAGTAAGTACAGGGGAGTGCTATGTCATTTTTTTGTAGCGTTTTTGACAGCATTTTCTTAAATAAAAAGCAGATTTTGCCTACTTTTTTTTAATTATTCATCTTGTGTTTTTAATCATGCTCATAAGTCCAAGGGCTAAAAGATTTACAAGGTCAGAGCTTTTAACTTTGCAGTGGCAAAGAAGGAGAAATCTGTCTCTAACATGTTTAATTTGTGCACTTGAATTTCTGTTTTGTTTAATTGCTTCATGTTTGATGACATTTTGTGGGAATTGCATTATAGGGTGCATGTTTACGTCAGTGTGCTTGGGAGAGAAAAAAGGGAGGTGTGCCCTTGTTGGGAAGGGAGCTATAAACCACGGTTCTTTGAGCATCATCTGCACAGTGTTGCAGTGAAAGAAGCTTTGTGCAAGCAAAAGAGCGTAAGCACCTCATTTTGGTAGACCTCTAGTGTTGTCCAGGGGAAGATGATGTTTCACATGAACGTTGCACTGTATCTGCATTCACAGTGTGCTTGACTCATTGTGTTGGGCCTTACTTTTGAAAATGGTGAGGTGATGGGGCTCTTGGCAATGGACCTCTTGAAGTAAAGGACCTGCATCCAAGAGGAGGAATAAGGAGATATGAAAAAGAATGTTCAAACTGGTCTGTTCGGTACCTACAGCAATATCCAGGTTCCAGGAATGGATGGAATTCCCCTCAAGTAGTATATAAATTTACAGGTCAGTTACCACCACATACTTCCCTTTTTCCTGAGTCTTCATGGAAAAAACAAACACAGACTGGGAAAGTTAATGAGAAACCATTCGAAGGCCTCATTCTTCCAAAGAAGAAGGGAAGAAAGAATACTTTTTTGCCTTTTCACATTGATTTCCTTAATGTTTCATGTTCAGGAAAGACTGCATTCCACCACATCTGCTTCAGCCCTGGTTGAGAATTAGCCTTAAGTTTTCCCCTCTAGATATCTATTTTTTCCCCCTCAGTGTACAGTATTTAGCTGCATGCCATAACCCAAGAGCCCAGCCCAACTCTCATCAGGTAAGCTGTCGTACTGAGGTTAGTATTAAGTATCAGGCACCAATTTACCAGTGCCATAGCTGCCCAGTAACACCTCTCTGCTGAACGATCGGCAGTTGTCACGTATGTTGTAGTGCTTATGATAGGATGCATAAGGAATTTTCAGTTAAAGTCAGTTAAAAGAGTGGAGCAGAGATGATGCATACCTCCAAGACAGGGCAGAACTTGGTGATCTTGGAAGTTGTAACTTTTCCGTTTAGTTTTTTCTCTCTTTCTCCATTTTGGGTTTTCTTGACCACTTCCTTTTGAAAATGAAACCTTAAGGGGTTTCCTCCTTCTCATATTTTTCTTCTTCCATGGTCTGTATTTTCTTTTGCCTTTATCTTGTTCATCCACTGACAATGGGTCCTTCCTAAAGTAGGTTATTCTCAGTGTGTGTCTCATTTCTCTACTGATTTTGTTAGATGGATATAAAGCTATTAGAAAATTCAAGTATGGAAGCACTTTCTCCCACTTTGAGCATTTATATATAACCTCAGAAGTTTTTGTTTATTTTTTTAACAGTAGACCTTAGAGTTTAAAAAAATACAGTAATACAGATCAAAGAAACAACATTATGAGAACTATATATTGAAAGAGGCTTTTGAAATCTATTGTTTAAATTACTTTTCCATTTGGAGCAACTGCAAAAGTACTTATCAAGCTGGTTTTGAACAAGAGCTGGAAGGAAGTACAAGTATTACAAGTATTTTCTTACTTTCCATTTGTTATGAAGAACAGTTAGTTGCTCTGCCAAGTCTGGTTTCAGTTCTGTTTAGTCCAAATAGGAGCCCAAGAAATTTTCTATTGAAAGGAAAATTTTCTACATAAATACAAAATTCTGTTTACGTTTTGCATATTTATGTAAAGCAATGTTCTACGTATCCTAGCTTTATAAAACTTCAGTGTTACTAAAAGTATCCCTAGTCCAGCTCAAGGCTGCACTTAAAGCTGTGCCAGTATTTTTGAGTGCTTTAGATGAGGATGTTGAGGAGAAGAAAACAAGGACACATTGGATTAGCAGTCTGCTACGGTTTAGAACAGAAAGAAATGTTTGAGTAACTTCCAAAAATTAACGACAGAGTAAAACCATGCAGAATTGTCTTGATTAAAACAGGTTACGAGATGTGTCAGACTAGTGAATTTGTTAAAGTTAGTAAGAAGGTTTTTTTTATTGTCTGCTTATTCAAGGGGTGTGGTCTTGGTCTCATGGTACGGGCAGGTGTTATGGGGCCCCCTCATAGAGTGAAAATGCACCCTCACCCTGATTTATGGACCACAGCAATTCTAGCCCACCATCAGGGCCAAGCAGGGAGTGCCAGGAGAGCATCAGAATTGAGACCAAGGGTTCCTTCTCATGCATAGTAACCTCAACCCCATTTCGACATAAGCCAAAACTGACTCTAGAGGGATTGTTGAGCACCTGGGGAGATTGGCCTGACTTTTTTAGAAGTGCCCAAATTTCCCTCAGAGACCCAGTTTGAACAATCCAACGCGGTTGTATTTTTTTTTTTTTAATTACTGGTGTTTCTTGAGGCCCCATAGTCTAGTATTATCATCCTGTCTGATAGAGAAGCAGCACAGGCAGACAAATTGGAGCTGTCTTTTGTTCAATAAGAGGGATAGGAAGGCTTTTATTCTTCTTGTTTAGTTCAGCTTGGTTATTCAACAGGACCTAACAGAATGGAATACTGGATTCCAATCAAAAGATTTAAAGAATTGTATGTCTGAATTCCTTTGGAATTCTTAATATCTGGGTGTCTGGGATTTAGATTCTGGCTTTCCTACTCTGTTCCTTTCAGTGGGATGAAACTTCCCGGTAAGGGAGGATATAAGCTCTTTGTAGATTTGCAGGCAATCAGGTAGAAGTGGTATAGTTTAAATACCAAATTCAGCAAATGGGAAGCTTGTATCAGCAGTAAGGTTCCTGGTCTGAGCAACCAGTTGTGGAACTTCATGGGCAGCAAGGCAAGTTTTTTTTGTGTCTTTTGGTGCCTTTTTTGGGTGTCTGTTGTCTTTCAGCACTTGTAGAGAGAAGTCCTTCTCCCACCATTTGTTTTGCTGGGCTACTTTTGCTCAATATTTTTTTTTGTCTCCTTTTTTTTGAGGGTGGTTCTCTGCTCCTATAACATTCTGGAAGTCTTCCTCTGCCGCTGGTTTGTATTTGTTTTCTGGAGTGTAAATGGCCAGATTTTCATGTGTTGTTTTGAAGTCCAGTGGCATTAATGCTTTGCTGTTTCTGTTGGACACACAACTCCTGATACATTTTCAGATCACATTTGCCTTTGAGGAGTCTACATCATGTTGTCAGGTTCCAGTCAATTTGTTATCAATGAGTGTTGTCAACAAGGTATTTTCCCTCCTTGAGCTTTTCCAGTTGATAAAGAGCTTATTTTCAGATGGTTCCATGCACATAACCTTCCTTTTTAGGCTACAGGACTTAATGCTCAGATATCTCAAAGTTACCCATTAAATTCTGTGTGATATTCTGTGTTGGTCGTATCTCCTAACTTTGTGTTAGAAGCTGTTTTTAATAAGGTACTGCTGGTTTTTGGTTTCTTTCCTTGCTAAGTTCATTGGTAGTAAGTGCTAAATAAAATGACTTTGTGAACAAATGTTTCTGGAAGTACAGTAATAATCTCCACGTGGTACATACTTTCCCTTTTTAAAACTCCATCATCTAGTCAGTTTGTTCATACTGCTAATATGTACTTTGTTTCCCCTTTGTTTCTGAGTTCACTACATAGTTTTTTATATGTTGTGCTATCATAGGCTTTATTGAAGACCAGATAAATGATGTCTACTAGAGATGCTCACATTAAAAAAAAAAAATCTGAATAGTTTTCCAAAAGCCTTGCATTCTGCTGGGATCAGACTAACTGGACTTTTTTTGCCCAACATCAGAGACCTATTAAAATATTCTCTTGAACACCTCCTGTTTCATCTGCCAGTGTTTCAAAAGCTCTGGGATAGAAATTATCTAGCCCTAACTTGAGTTTATTAAATTCTATTGAATTTTGCTGTCACATTGGCTGTGTTTACTTTCATATCCATTAACTAATTTCAAGTAAGAAAATACAATTTTTTTGCTTTGTAAATTCCTAAATTAAAACCACACATTTGGTAATTCTCATTCTTCAGAAATCTTGGAAACAGCCTGGTAAACATTCTTTAAAACTGCTTGTAGAATTCACTGGCCTATTAATACTACCCAAGAAGCCATAAAAAGCACAAGCCAACTGACAGTAAAAGTAATGTACGTTTCCCAGAAATCTAAAAATGTAGGGTGAAGAGTCATTTGGCAGAAGAATGGCCATTTTCTTCCTTGCCTTTCAACTGAGTTTTGACTTTTTGTTTAATCTGTTGCCTCTTGACATTCCTTTAGTAGAGGAAGAAGAAAATGGATGCCTTGAAATCTTGCATGTGGAGTTTTTCCTTTCATGTGTCTGATGTTGGAGCCCATCAGAAAAGTTACTGTCCTTCCCGTTTCCTTTCTCCCCTACACGTATTTCATCTCTGTGCCTCTGTGTTTTGCTGTCATCTCCTTTATAGTCTTTCCAGCTTCCTACACAGTCTTCTAATCCTTGCCTGGCTTCCCTTGCAGCTACCTTCCTCACGCTGTGTTTTTTGTGCCATTCCTCAATATATTAGGACACAGTTGTTTTGCATATTTAACCCTGTGTTTTTGAAGGGTGTTTTTTTCCTGAAAAACTGTTCTTTCCACAGGTAATTTGGTGGATATAATTTAAAAAAAATCTATTTTTACATAATACTTGCTCTTTCTGTTAGCCAGTGTTTGTTCTTCATCACTCAGGAACTTTGCCTCTACCTGCATATATTTTTTTTCTTATCTTTTCCTTTAGGACCTGTGAATGGGTGCAGTTATTTTTTGGATGACTTTCTGATTTGGAGTCCTTATGGCAGAAGTTCAGCTGCTAGTAGTGCTTCTTATTATCCAGTTGGGACTAGCAGGAAATATGGGTGATGTTATTAGCAAAGCAGCTGTCAAGCTATAGATCTGTAGGTATAGAGCATTCCACAATTACGTATGGAGAGAGCTTTGTTTTCCCTCTTGGCATGATAGGAGAAAATTGTGCATTAGATCTGTCATTCCGAAGGTCCCTTCCAGTGCTGCTTTCCTATGAAAAGCCATGGTCAGACATCACCTTGTCCAGAAATGTCCTCTCCAGGGTTACCGAAGTTACTGGCAGCATTGATTGGAGCACTTTGTATTTCTATGTGTCGGGAGCCGGTTTACGACTGGCTCTCTTTCTGGGTGGACAAGATGTACTTTTCATTGCAAGACCACCCAACTATAACACTCCCAAGGAGAGAGCTGCAGTGCTTGACCGTGTTTTTCTACGCTGTATTGATATGTATTGGCTGGGAGAGTATCTGGTTACACATTTGAGCACTCCCTAGCTGTTCTCTAATTGCTCCTGTTTTGCTCATGGTTGCTTAATGTGTAATCTTGACTGCTACGCTGAACTTGTATTATTTAAGCTGCTGGGAACCTGTGCTCAGCATTAAATGTACAGCTGGTACAGCTGTGGCTACTTCACTTCTGCCACTGTGGAAGCAGCAATTCTTGCCAAAGAGCGAGCTTGCCAGAGCGTTGACCTGTAAAGTGAGTTGCTTTAATATAAAGGGCCATGGAAAACACTCTGGCACATAGCTGGTCTAGTACAGCTCCTTGTGGTGTGAATGCACTGCAGAAGCCTTCTAATTCCCTCCTGGGCTGGGGGAGCTCTGTTTCTAATAAGGTTCGGTGAAAAGGTTTAGCAAGTGTGGAAGGGAGTTACAACAGGCTAAATTGGCTGCAGGGGTGTCTTCTGTATAACAGCAGTTTTCTGATCTTCTTGCCTCCCCCCCCCCCCCCCCCCCCCC